>OY292424.1:14502500-14822500 GCA_958496245.1 Perizoma flavofasciatum
AAAACACAGATCTAATTTTAGTATATTATTACGTCTATACCGCGTACTTTACTATTCTCCTGCTGACGTTTCGTTGACTGTTTAGAGGTCCTTCCTCATGAATACCATCGGGCGATTAAGTCATAGGGCGGCGCACCGTGAGCCTAAACACTCGTCCGTGGAACACACAGCTGCATTGCGATGCGTCAGTGTCTATACGTGGTCTGTGGAACCAGGGTCTGAGGACCAGAGCGGACTGTGGGATTTTATCCCCTCAACTGTGTATCCCAAGTAACTGGGGGTAGGCTTTCTTAGCCTTTTTAAGCGACTTCAAAAACAGGAGGTTCTCAATTTGGTTGTATTTTTTATGTTTCTTACCTCAAAACCCTTTTTTTAAAGGATATATTTTCAGATAGGTCTCGTTTTTATCAACATCTAGTTCGTGTGAATCCATGAAGAATTTAGGGAACTCTTCAAATTTGGATGAAAAGATTGCTGACGATATTTCATATTAACTTTTCATCAATTTCCTGTTATTTGAAGTCGTTTTTTGAAGTATAATGTCTTATAAGTTATACTCCACTGATATTGTGCGGTGTTGGTATCGATTTAGGATCGTTTATGCCTTTTGACCGTCATCAACCAAGTGAAGGGCGGACTTTTTTTATCCTCCAACGTGGCGAATAAGCATACGGCCCATTTGTTATTGGTAAATGGTTACTGCAGCCAAGGTCTTCCGCGCACCGTTAGATTAGAACTTAAGACAGGCCTCGTTAAAATAATCGCACATCATCACAATTACAAATTACTGGCAGACGTGTAAAAATCCAATTTGTGAGTCTGACTCACCTTCCTTTATAGAGGTATATGTGTGTGCATGTGCACTCAGCCCGGCTCGTCTACTCAACAATGCGGCTAGACAATGGTCGGAGATGAATCGGCGCTGAGCTACGGGATTTTTACTGAGTTATGCTGTTGGAATGTTTTGATGAAGAAGTTTACGTGATTCTCCAGAATTTTAAGGAATATACGGCTTTTTTTCATACTCACACTCATTTATTAATCATTAGAACAACATAGTACACTTGTTTTGTCAAATCTATAGGTACCTATAATAAATCTGGTCAGTAACAAGCCATTAAAACAGACAAGCTTTTAAATCACTGTGATTTAGGAAGTGTTAGGTTCAAATTAAATTCATGTTATTTATAAATATGTATTTACTGATAATATAAGACACTAAATATAAAAAAAACTACTTTCTCACGTGTTTACGTTGCTTTGCTCACTCGGGATGTCATTCTTTATTTATTTATTTATTTAATTCGGAAAACTAACAGCTATAACACCCTTAACAACTTCAATAGATACAGGTATCCAATAATAGGTCTTCACTGATAGTGAAGACTTGACTGATAGTGATACATACTATTGTTTTTTATTCTTTCGAATAAAAGCCTACAACAAAAAATCGGTTAGTCGTGATTCCATATGGTGATGATGTTTTACGGGAATAGTAGCAATCTCTCAGGTATATAACTTATAGGGGACCGCTTGGAGATTATTATCTATACAATAACAAAATAATCCTCAAAATCGGTTAATAATCGGCGTCATATCATGTAAGAAATATTAAAAAAAAAAAACCGAACGGAAAACGAAAACTTCGAGTCACATTGTTATTTTTGTAATTTTAACAACGCAGAATGTAATTTAGCAGCGAGATTTTGCAGACAGCATCATTTCAATTTAATATTTTTTTTTAAGAAAAAATTTGCGTCACTTTGAAACAGTATTTTTGTTTTCAATCTCGCTAAAACAAAGACTTGGCATGATTTTTTAATATCCCACAAATCAGGAAACCGGCATGCTCTAGAACCAAAAACTCGAAGGCATATGTTACGAGGAAGACTAACTACTAGCAAAACGATGCATGTACCAAATGTAACATTTGATCGTGCCTCTAACTACCCCCAACTTGGTATCCTCAAGGATCTCCTTAGGTACTGATTTATGTATCAGAGAATGTTGCTATGGAAATAGTTAAAGCTGATACTCGAAAAACAAATTAGAGCAGAAGGACAATTAAATTGGCCATCCAAGGATGACTATAGCAGAGTAAAAACGAGCCAAAAATTATGGCGACATTTTCGTTATTATAAATCTTAGCGGATAACTACGGACCAGACTACACGACACCGCTGTGTACTCCCTTTACGCCTCTATGTTAGTTAGATACTACCGTCTAGTCACAACCTTATGTTATACGGCGTGTTAGGAAATCACCAAGCCGATAATATTAGAAGGTTGTGCCCGGGGTTGCCCTTTTTAGTCCGCTTTTAATGAAACGCTTCCAAACTCCCTTAAGCTTACGAATAAATAGATAATCATTTTTATGTCGGATCTAAAACAGAATGGCGGAGACGCAGAAAGTTTTTCGAGCTTGCAAAATAATTTAAATATAAAAAATATTTAATGTACAATAAAGTATTTTCATTAATTCATTCATTAAATCAGCTTTCTGATGACAATTCAAACTTTAAGCTTCTGATATACCTAGATTACAATGAACACTAAAGACCGAGTGTGGTAATATGTACACTGGTCTGACGATGATTTGCAGTCTTCGTTGCCGTTTAGTGTCACTGCTTAATTAAGATAGATGGAAAGATAAATTATTTATTTGCAACAACTTATTAATTAAGTTTATAACTAGGACTGCTGATGAGATAAGTAGCAACAAATTGTGATAGGACTCAGCATAAAGAGCCGCAGACCTGGTGAAGGTAAGTAGCGCGCTTATCTTCCGTCCTGTCCCAATATCAGTAGCAGATAGCTTCGATATAAAACTAACAGTTTCTTAAAGAATGATAGTTCAATACATTCATTTACTAAATTTTACAAACTTAGTTAGAAGTTAAACAAAAGAATGTTTCTCACTTCACTGCTTTATTATGGATTTTGTAATAAAAATTCTGACAAAAATACTTCTCGTGCTGACCTCATCGATACAAACATCGACGTTTTTCTAGTGTTGTATCCTTTATTCTTTCAGACCGGCTTTCTTTCGGTTGAAAAGGGCTAGATATACAAATTCTTTCCAACCGGCTTTCTACGCTCGTGCGCCCATGTACCGGCAAAGCATCTGATACGAGCTCAAGTTATTTGCAAATTCGCCGCTGATTCCGGTCGGAAAAGGATAGATATACAAATTATTTTTGTCCGGCTTCTTTCTCTCGTGCGCCCATGTACCGGCGAAGCATCTGACACAAGCTCATGTTATTTTCAAATGCGCCGCTGATTCCGTTCGGGAAGCGTTAACTTTGAAACTCTAAGTATGGAAAACAAAATAGTCGCAAAACTATTAAACAAATATCCCAACTTTTAAACCACCCTGTTCTCAGACTAGCATCAGAAACGTCTGACGACTCTCGTGGCAGCAATGCGCTATAATCGCTATCACAATAAACTCCGCGGTAATGTGCAGTGGCGTTTCGTTATTGTGTGCACATTTATGGTCCAGGGTTGGTTTTGATGAGAATGTCATGTCCGCAACTTATGCCGTGATATACCTAAGGATCCAGTTCCTAAGTTGACGGCTATTGAACATTTTGAAAACTGATACTTTGAATTTAGTGCAGACGTATATATGTATTCGCTAAATTTTAGCAAGAGATTGGCGTTAATTCGATCGCTAAGAATAAGAATAACATTTTTTTTAATCAAAGAAGACAACAGCAAATATCACATACACAAATACTTTTACAGATAGGCATAACAGGAGACAAAATTCTGCGACGGTACAATACATATTATTATTTATGCAGAACGCTACTAAGTACAGGTTCGCTAGTTTATAAGGTAATGATTTTATTGGTCCTTGTGTTTTATTAAGAAAAATATTGATTCATTCAACCACCTTTGACGTGAATTTATCCTTCAGTCATTTTAGTATATTGGCCCATTAATTTATATGGAAAGATTACAGACAAAAGAAAGAGCTCTCAAAGCCATCTTTTCTAGCTGATTGAAGGGCCATGTAATCGAACCACCCACATGTAGGTAATGTGGTACCTGGGTAAAAAAAATAAGATAGACTAAGCAATCCTACTAATATTATAAACGCAAAAGCTTATGAGGATGGATGTTTGTTACTCTTTTTTGCAAACATACAGAACGGATTTTAATGAAACTTTACAGTAATATAGCTTATACATCAGAATAAACACATAGGCTACTTTTTATCCGGTTACGACACGGGCGTAGCCAAGGGCAGAAGTTAGTATGGCTATATAATAGAAACGCGGCTTATTTAAGTTTTACGATAGTTTTGGTGAAAACTGTAAGACTACTATTTTTCTGAAATTAATAATTCTAAAAGACCAATCATTAATATCATATCAACGATATGGCAAATGCGAAATATATAAATCACCGTGGTTTCGTAACATTTTTGGATATTATTACGACTAAACCAAGTACTTTACTATTCTCCTGCTGACGTTTCGTTCACTGTTCAGAGGTCCTTCCCATCTCACGACTGTTGAGCGTGGTCGCGGACGGTACTCATTAGGAAGAACCTCGGAACGGTCAACGAAACGTCAGCAGAAGAAATGTACGTGATCTAGTCGGAATAACATCTGAGAATAATACGATCGATAATAACGATTTTATTCCAAAAACTATCGTGAACATGACTCATATTGTAAAAACGGGAATTTTCACGTACTTTACTATCGATGAAGACACCGACAAAGTTTTGACTCATTCCGAGAGTCTTCATCAGGGTAAGTGATCGCGACTTTCTCCCTCCGCGTCGCGTCTTGCACTACAACTAACTTAGTCGGTGCCTTCACCGATAGTGCAGTACGTGAAAATTCCCGTTTTTACAATATGGATAATATCTACAAGTGCAGTGTTCAGAGCCACTTAAGAATCTTGTTCACGACGTCCCGGTAGTTTTACTTACTCCAAAACTACAATATGTCCAAAGGCACTTCATGCAAAATAGAGTTCAGACCACGCTAGTCGCATTCCTTGTTAGGGCGTCGTTAAGCTATAACCGTTAGTTTTGGAGGCTCCCGTTTCGTGTTGTTTATCGCAAACTACGTATGGTACTTTGCTTAGCGGTGTGGAATATGTAATCATTTTCGGAAAATGGGCTGGAGTCTTGGTTGGGAGATTGAGATTCGTTGTTTCTTCAAGCTAGCAATGACGGTGTCATTTTTAATGGCTAACTGATGTTTTAACCAATTTAAATAGTGTTGAAAAAGTTTGTTTACTAGACATTGTTATAGAATATTTATCTAGCGACAATTATTTGACAGATGTAGGCTATGCTACTTTTCGAATTTGCATGTGTCTAGCGATATTCATTTATCAAAATCCCGTTTGGATCTTAGAGAGGTATTAAAAATACCACAAAGATCTTCCTTTGGTCTATTGTTCTGAGGTGAAGAACCTTGGCCCCATCATGATCGAAAATCTATCCTGGGAGCAGCACATTATTGAAGTCAGCAGGAAAATGTACGGGTCAATGCATGCTCTAAAACACATGCAAAATTTCCCCCCTTTTTCTGCCAAAGCCACTCTTGTTAACTCTATCCTATTCTTTATCCTAGATTATGCATATGTGTGCTATCCTGACGCTACTGAGGAACAGCTGGTGGTTGCTGAATCTCTGCATCATATACTTGTACGATCTACGCAAGTATGACCACATCACATACTACCGCTCGCAGTAAAAATGGCTTAAAATTCGATATCGTCGGGATACCCACATACTCTGCCTTCTTTACAATACCCTCCATAATCCTTTCTGTCCTAACTACCTCAAAAAACGTTTTTCTCCACTCTTCCCTCAAGACCCTCCTGCTCGTTTCTCTTAACGTTTTCGACTACTGACCCCTGAGCATTCTTCCTATTTCTATACGGACTCTTTTACTGTCACTGCGATCCGCTTGTGAAATTCTATCCCAGCAGAATCCATTGGAGTCTTCAAATCACAACAAACAAACATTTCATCTCTCTACAAAATAGTCAACAAAATTGAGCATTTATATTATATTTGTATGTATCTAAATATATATTTGGATGTATGTATTTAAGCACCTATGAATTATATTTCATTTTATGTATATAGTTTACTTCTATTTTAAGTAGCTAGTTATTTTATTTAACAAATTTTTAATCATAATTTGGTAATCAGCCAAACGAAATACCGCTCCACTTTTCATAAAATAAAGGTTATCTGGAAGTCAAAGTCAAAGTCAAAGTCAATAGGTTTTTATTCATTGAAATCACAAGGATCATATAGAAACGTCAACTTAAAAACTATACGTGAATCTAAAATGTTAAAGTGAATTTACGCCGGTTCCTCGCGCGTGACCAAGCATAGAAGAATCAGGCAACAAACTCTGCTTGGTTATTTTTTTGATGATCCTTCATTCAGCTTTAGTGTGGTGCTAATCGAACGTAAATGAACGAGACTCATTTATAGAAAAAAGTACTAGTCAGAGACTTAAATAAAGTCTAAAAAGTATCAACCTAAGTTCTTATGACAACACACTATACGCTTTATAATAGTAATGCTTAACCTATTCTTAAAAAATATGATACCACAGATATACAATTCCACAATTAAGCTAACGAAGGAGCGGAGCGACGACATCGGGCCATGCAGTTTTATCGTCAATATAGGCATTTAAGGTGTAATACGCCTTCTTTATTAGATTGTTCTTTATATAAGATTTAAATCTTCGAATAGGCAGCTCGGTTACATTTTCCGGAAGCTTATTATAGAAGCGTACAGAGTTTCCCATAAAAGACCCATTGGACTTTTCTAATCTAAATTTCGGGATGAGTAATTTATTTTTGTTTCTAGTATTAATGTTATGGACATCACCTTTTTTTATAAAACTAGCGTTATTTTTATGCGTGTACATTAAGTTTTCATAAATATACTGTGAAGTTACTGTCATAATGTTTATTTCTCTGAATCGTTCTCTCAGAGAATCACGAGGTTTCATATTATAAATGGCACGTATTGCTCTTTTTTGTAAAACAAAAATTGTTTGAATATCTGCTGCCTTCCCCCACAGTAAGATACCATATGACATGACACTATGAAAGTAGCTGAAATATACTAACCTAGCTGTGGCTTCATCAGTAAGGTGTCTAATTGTTCTAACTGCATATGCAGCAGAACTAAGTCTACCTGCAAGTGCTTCTATTTGCGGACTCCATTGCAATTTTGAATCAATATGGAGTCCTAAAAATATAGTAGAATCTACTAGATCTAGTGTTTCTCCATTTAATTTAATGTCGGTGTCATACTGAATTACATTAGGCAAAGTGAATTCCATACACTTAGTTTTTTTAGCATTCAGTAGAAGATTATTGACGGTAAACCAATCAAGTACTCTCGATAGAGATAAGTTTACATCGTCGTAATTAGCTTTAGATCTATCAACTTTGAATATTATAGAAGTATCATCCGCAAATAGAACTAAATTACATAAGTTTTCCACGAAAAAGGGAAGATCATTAACGTATACCAGAAACAAAAAAGGGCCAAGTATCGAACCCTGCGGCACCCCCATGTCAATAGTAGATCCCAAAGACCTCTCACCACCGACCTCAATCCTTTGAACTCTATTGGATAAGTAAGACTGAATAAGATCCAGTGCTTTATTTCGAATGCCGTAATGATTCAATTTGGATATTAAAGTACCATGATTTACGCAATCAAAAGCCTTGGACAGATCGCAGAATACTCCGATAGCATTCTGTGCGTTCTCCCAGGCTTCCAATATGTGCTTTAAGAGCAAGGTTCCCGCATCGGTTGTAGATCGACCTTTGGTAAATCCAAACTGATTATTATGAAGTAGCCCATTATGGTTGAAGTGTGTCAATAGTTGAGAAAGAATAATTTTTTCAAAGATTTTACTTAGCGCGGGCAATACAGAAATCGGTCTATAATTTGCTGGATCTCTAACATTTCCAGACTTGAACAAAGGAATTAATTTACTGTATTTCATAAGATCAGGAAATAGTCCTTCATCAACACAACTATTGAAAGCATGGGCTAAACACGGAGCGATATCAATGATTATCGCACCTAGAACTTTTGTCGATATTCCCCATAGGTCTTCAGTATTCTTTATGTTTAGTGACTTAAATGTTTTTAGAATAGTATCTGCATTAACGTATCCAAAGCCAAACACGACTTCACATTTTTCAACACTTGACTCTAATAAAGAAGTCGCTCTAGCGGTTGAAGAGTTTAACGCTTGGGTTACAATTTTAGGTACACTAGAGAAAAAACTATCAAATGCATTTGCAATATCAATATTATTTGTCAGTATTTTATTTTCTAAGTTCAGATTTATATCTTTAATCCGGATTTTAGATTTTCCTGTTTCATTATTTATCAGTTTCCAAGTATCCTTAATTTTATTGGAAGATTTTGCAATTTATTTCTTAAATGCATCGATTTTGCTGCACGACAAACTTTTTTGAAAGTTTTGGAATAATTCTTTACGTAAAAGATAAACGTAGGATCGTGTAGCATCGACTCCCTCTTTGCGTATAGATCATATAATTTATTCCTACTTTTATAAATACCTGGTGTAGCCCATTCAGCAAATCCAACACGTGCTTTAGTTTTACAAGTTTTTAAATTAAAAATATTACTGTGTGCCTTATTGATAACATTTGTTAAAATAGTAAAAATTTCATTAGGGTCATCCATGCATGGAACTAGAGACATTTGAGATTGAATACTGGCCTGGAATTTCTTAATACGGCTCTCAGTGATAGGCCGGTAAGTGAACTCTTGGGGCTCATTTTCTAAGTTACAATTAAATAAGGCACTGTGACCATAATGATCTGAACTAAAACGTTTAATTACTGATTTATTAATTGGAATATTACTGCAATAAATATTATCTAAACAGGTGGCGGAAGTCAGCGTCACCCTTGAAGGTTCATCAAATAGATGTTTGATATTAAAACATTTAAATAAATTTATAAGTCTCTCAGATAAGGGATTAACCGGAATATCTATATTAAAATCGCCGCACACTATTAACATTTTATGACAGGCAAAAATTTTTAACAATACTTCTTCCATAGTGGATTCAAATATAGCTTGGTTCGCATCGGGGGGACGGTAAACGCACACAACGATATGCCGCTCCAACTCAACACACGATAGCTCAATAGTCCTCTCAATACTGAGATTTGCGATATCTTTACGTTCCTTGCATTTTAAAGTATTTTTAACAATAATCAAAGAGCCACCACGTATGGCGTTCTTACGTTTGTAGGAACTTACAATATTAAAATTCTGGAAATATGGGAGTAACCCAAATTGTAATATCCAGTGTTCAGTAACACACATAATGTCTACATTAAAATGACTTAAAAATAATTCTACTTCTAAGACTTTGCTGGGCAGGCCTTGTATATTTTGGTGGACAATATGAAGTGTGCCTGACTGTCCCATTGTCAGTGTGGTCAGTTTAAATGATTGTTAGCTGACCTTATAGCTTGTATACCCTCATTAGTACTACTACTAATTAAAGGTTCGTCAGTGAAGTGCGTTATAATACTTATAACAGGATCATAAACATTGCTAATTAGCATTAAGTTTGCCTATGTACTTGTTTGATCTTGTGTAATGAAGCATTTTCTATATATTTATCTATGAAAGCCACTTCTCGTAACCATAGATAGGCAACGAAAACATAAAACCTCGCATTTGTGAATAAATCGAAAGCCTGTTTAATAGTCCATAATGTAATAAAATGTGCAGGTTAAATTACATAAAAATTGTCATTGCCGCTCAAAACAATTTCTTCCAGACAAATATAGAGAAAACCACAATCTCCTTTTATTAAACCAGTAAAATAATAAACGAAGTCCCTTTGCGAATTAAACCATAGACCACAAAAAATGCATCGAATTCTACCACGTACTAATAATAATGTCGACCTCAATGGCGTGGCGGGTGAGAAGCCGGCTGCAAAACAAGAGATGCAGGTTCGATTCCCGCAATGGGAAAATGTTGCCATGTCTACATATTTTTCCTGGTCTGAGGGCATTGGATATTTAGATAAATACCATTCGATAATAGGCATTCGACGGCGGAGCGCCGCTGTCTTGTTCGAGCTGAATATCGATCGATCTTTGTCATCACTAAAAGGAAAAATGATTAAAAAGATTCTAAGGATTTATTCATTCATACATGTGTTAAGTATGTTTATTACGGCTTAGTGCTCGGAATCTTTAAATCTACGCCATCAATAATAATAAATAATGCTGGACATTTTCACAAAGCATCATCTAGCCCCAAACTAAGCAGAGCTTGTATTATGGGAACTGCATAACTGATATACTACATATATATATATATATATATATTTTAATACATACATAAAAAACACCCAGACCTGAGACAAATATTTGCAGATCATACAAACATCTATAAGTCCAATGCTGGACATGTTTTCTACAAACGCCATTTCAAAAGATCTACGCCACCTCGATTCACCGATTTCCGAGTTAAAGTCTAGCCCTCTTATTCAATACTTACTAACTTTAGCAGCGTCCTAATATTGTCTGCCTTATCCTTTGTTTAGTGTTAGAAAAGGACAGGGTAAGAGCTAGCGACCTGCTAAATTAGCGAATGACTTTCAATAAGAGATTAGTTCTATAATTACAAGATCTGGAATTATCACTTGTTCTGTAATCTGACCAAGTTGATGTGATAAAGGAACCTGAAGGAATCGAATGTCACGTTAGAGCTACTGGGAGAATTTCAACAAAAGTGGACCAAGTGCGGTGGCATTACAAAGGTTTGGAAGCCGGTGGCGAAGGTAGCCCCTAATCGTTCGTCATGACACTCTTTAGGAGTCCTATGCTCGACAGTGGATTTATACAGTCTGATGATGATGATACTAATGCGAATGTTTCGTCCCTGGATTTACATTTCAGGTGTCCTTGCACATGGTTATAGATACTGCAGCATAAAGATAAAAACCGGCTGCACACCATAAACAAAGCAACAGCTGGTTTGGATGCGGCAAAAACTGTTACCGTTATGGTAAAAGTATTGAGGTAAGATGTTTGGAGGTGGTATCATAAAACATGAGATGGTTTGAGGTCATCGGAACACCTGGACGAGACTCACAGGACAGAGGACGCTGGCAGAAGAGAATAGAGGATAGCAGTGGATTATTCCAGTTAAGATGATGATGATAAAATAACATCAAATGCTGGGATAATAATATAGTACTTAACTTAGTATACTCGTATATTAGTATTAGTTGAAGACGTATCATGCATTAAGTAAAGGCACCGGACCATTCAGTGCAAGACGCGCCGCGGAGGGAGAGTGGTGCGATCACTAATCCTAATGAAGACTCTCTTAATAAGTCGTAACTTATTCGGGGTGTTGTTAGTACGGTACGCAAAAAATCCAACACAGTCAACGAAGTCGGAACAACAGGAAAAACGTTATAAGGACCTGTAAAAAACCTATAATTATATATACCAAAAGTTTAGAGATGGATATTAAGTATCTATCTATATAGGTAAGTATTGTATTAGTATGTATATAAACATATATATATTATATATATAAAAAAGGTAGGTATATGTTATTATTTATTATATTCTGCTGTAGTATGTTTTATGCATGATATTATTTAAGGTAGTTTACACAAATTATAAAGTACACCCCCATCATCATCATCATCATCAGCCTATATTAGTCCACTGCTGGACATAGGCCTCCCCTAATGAGCGCTATAGCGCCCTGTCTTCAGCTTGCCGCATCCAGCATCTGCCTGCAGTCTTTCGCATCGTCATCCCACCTGGCCGGAGGGCGTCCTACACTACGTTTGCCGAGTCGCGGTCTCCACTCAAGAACACGTTTACCCCAGCGGTTATCGGTTCTTCGCGAGATATGACCGGCTCACTGCCACTTCAGCTTGCTAATTCGTTGAGCTATATCGATAACTTTGGTTCTCTGACGGATGTATTCTTTACGAATCTTATCCTTCAGAGAGACTCCGAGCATAGCTCTTTCCATAGCTCGCTGAGCGACTTTGAACTGGTGGACCAGCCCTATCGTGAGTGTCCACATCTCAGCTCCGTAGGTCATGACGGGTAGGACGCACTGATAGAAAACACCCCCGGCCACTTCAAATTCATATATAATCCTCTCCATCCAAAGCATGTCGAAGAACTTTTAAGCGATAACACCGCCCATTGTACCTTTATCATAATGTGTTACTGTTTATTTTGTTTATATATTAAGGTGTACAATAAACTATTTTCATTCATTCATTCATTGATTAATGTTTTAAATGCTATGATTCAAACAGTATAAAGTGCAAAGATCGCAGTAAATTATTATTGAAGATACCACATCCATGATCTACCGTGGCGTGCTCACTTTCTCACATCGGAACCCTGACCACTGACCATAGTGGTATTTCTCGTTACCATACCAACACAGGCCCTAATTCAACTTACAATGGTGCTCTTTTTGTATTCTACATTTAGCTTTATTCTATGCAAATATCATTGGTATGGGTAATTGACGTCTGTTCGCTTTGTTTCGTGTAATTTTAATGCTCTTTTTAACCGATTGTGCCGCTTGTGGGAGGACGATGTTTGTTTTTGTTAGCCAATTATTTTATAACTTTTTGAAAAATATATTTTTGCTTTGATTGTGGCATAGCATACCTGTGTGGCGCAATGGGCGAAGACCCACCTGAGACGCAGGTTGCGGGTTCGATTCCCACCGCGTAACAAATGTGTGTATGATCTGCAAATGTCTTTTCTCCGGGCTGGGTGTTTTCTATGTATTATATGTATGCATTTACAAAAAAAAGTATACAAGTAGTATATCAGTCATTTAGTTCCGATAACACAAGCTCTGCTTATTTTGGAGCTAGATGATGCTGTGTAAATATATCCAGGATTATTTATTTATTTATAGTTTGAAATATTATTTTAGTATAACAGCCAAAAACTTGGCTAACCAAAATGCTTTTTTTGAGCATTGTCCTAAAATTGAAAACCAGACATTGGAAATTATTCCATGTCATTTAAATTACCAGACACGACAATAGAGGAAATCTCTAGCACTAAAAAGTCAAATAATATTTTTTTTAAAAATAAACAAAACAAACATTTGTTAAATAATAAAAATGTGAAATATACCAACTTGATGCACCAAAATATTGAAGGAATTCGTTGTAAAGAATTAGAACTAGAACTGTACATGAACTCAAATGACATTGACATTATTTGCATTACAGAACATTGGCTGCGAAGCCATGAGGTCATGTTCAGTTTCAGTAATCACCAAGTTGGTAGTTCTTTCTGCAGATTACATGCTATACGTGGTGGCTCATTAATCCTACTTAATAAACAGATAAAATTTAGAGAACGTTTAGATATAGTCCACCTCTCTGTAGAAAGACACATTGAAGTTGCTTGCATAGAGTTGGAGCAATTCATAGTTATAAGCGTTTACAGCCCACCATCTGCCTCATTTGACATTTTTGAAACAGTTATGGAAGAAATGTTGTTTAAATTATCTAAATCAAATAAATATATTATTACGTGCGGAGATTTTAATGTTAATTTACTAGAAATTAACTCCTTAAATACTAGAATAATTAGTTTATTTCAATCATTTGATTTAAAACCTCAATTTATGGAGCCTACTCGAATAACCGATACTTCGGCCACATGTATAGACAATATCTTTGCCAACATTAAAATTTTAAATAAGAGTTTAATTAGTAATATTAAGTCGGATCATCTTGGACAAATAATTAAAATAGAGGTTCAAACAAAAAAATTTGAAAAAAGAAATATTACTTGTATACCTATGACCAAAGATCGATTGGACAAACTAAAATTGAACTTAACTTCTGTATTTCCATGTTTATATGGTAATTTTAATCCAAACAATTTATATTTACATTTTTTAAGAAATTTAGTGATGTGTTCAATTCAATTTTTACATCGAAATCGATCATGGTCTCTGACGGTAAAAAGTTCAGTGACTGGGCAACAGCGGGAATACATAAAAGCAGGAAGAAATTGTATGATCTTTATGCTGAAAAACAATATAATTTTAATGAGGAGTTTAAAGAACAAGTCAAAAAGTATTCTAAAATTTTTAAAAATGTTTGTCGTGAAGCAAAAGCTCGACATTTGAGTTCAAAAATTAAAAATAGCCAAGATAAAGTAAAAGCCACTTGGAAAGTAATCAACAGTGAGACTGGAAGAGTCACAACTAAGAACAATAAGTTTAATTTGAAAATTGACAATGCCACCGTCAATCAGGATAGTGATGTAGCTAATGCGTTCGAAAACTTTTTTACCGACATTCCAGTCTCTACCACAAAATCCTTAAACTCCTCTCCCATAGAAGCAGAGTCATTGTTAAAAGAAAACTTAACAGAATGTAAAATACAATTCAAATTTGATCATGTAAATAGTGATGACATCATAAAAGCTTTCAAACTCATAAATGTTAAAAAAACCACGGACCTCTGGGGCATCTCTGTTTGCGTTGTGAAATCATTGATTGGCATTATTGCGCCCGAACTAGCTTTAATATTCAACGAGTGTATTGACTGTGGTGTGTTCCCTGATTTAATGAAACACAGTAAAATAACTCCACTTTTTAAATCGGGTACATGTTCTGACCCTAGTAATTTTAGACCTATATCAGTACTTCTTACATTTAGTAAAATTTTTGAAAAACTGATTTTAAATCAATTGCAAAGACATTTTAAATTAAATAATTTACTGCATAATAAGCAATTCGGATTTAGTAAGGGTCGCTCAACCACCGATGCTGGTATTGAGTTAATATCGCACATATTTGATGCCTGGGAGGAGTCTCATGACGCTTTAGGCGTTTTTTGTGATTTGTCAAAGGCATTTGATTGCGTAGACCATGACACATTGATCAGGAAACTACACCATTATGGTATTAGGGGCGTTGCTCTAGACTTTCTCACTTCCTATTTAAGTGACAGAGTACAAAGAGTTGACGTGAATGAAAAACGGTCTCCGGGGTCTCTGGTTACTATCGGTGTACCGCAGGGATCAATTCTTGGTCCATTTTTGTTCTTAGTATACATTAATGATCTACCCCACCTTGTAAGGGACGATCATGAGGTTGTATTGTTTGCAGATGACACGTCACTTTGATTTAAATTAAAGCGACGACAAACCAATTTTGACAATGTAAACAATGCAATCTCTAAGGTTGTAAAATGGTTCAACGTTAACAATCTCCTACTTAATGAAAATAAAACAAAGTGTATTAGATTTATACTACCCAATGTTACACAAGTTAAAGCAAATATCAAAATCAAAGATGAACAGTTGGCTCTTGTGGACACCACCGTATTCTTAGGTATCACCCTAGATAATAAGCTTCAATGGGGTCCTCATATTGATGGGTTATCGAAGAGACTTAGTTCTGCGGCATATGCAGTCAAAAAGATCCGTCTTTATACAGACGTTGACACAGCTAGACTAGTTTACTTCAGCTACTTCCACAGCATTATGTCGTACGGTATACTGCTGTGGGGGAGTGCTGCTGATATCAATACCATTTTTGTGCTGCAGAAGAGGGCTGTTCGAGCAATTTATAATATGGGCCCCAGAGAATCACTTCGCGAAAAGTTTAAAGAAATAAATATAATGACATTCCATTGTCAATACATTTATGAAAATCTGATGTATGTTCACAAAAATATTAATTTGTTTAAGAAAAAAAGCGATAATCACAATGTTAATACTAGAAATAAAGATAAACTCGCTGTTGCCACTTGTAGACTCCATAAAGTTGGTAAATCGTTTAAAGGGCACGGTGTACGCTTTTATAACAAACTCCCAAGAGATATACAAAAATTATCAATTAACAAATTTAAAAACGTAATTAAACAAAAGCTTTATAAAAAGGCATACTATAAAATATCTGATTATTTAGATGACAAAAACTCTTGGGATTGAAAATGCTCCAACTCGAACCTATTGTTTTGTAAAAGGATCATTAAAAAGAATAACCAGCCTTGTTTTCTTGCCTTTCTTTCCTGGCTTGGTCGCGGAGGAACAGGCACCTAGATAAAAACCGACGTTTCAAAGTGGTCCTTGTGATTTTATTGAATAAATGAATTTTGACTTTGACTTTGACTTTGACTAGGCGTTCTATCAGATGTGGTAGGTAATTTGGATGGATGACTAATAAAAAGGTAAAGAAAGGAGCGTTTTCGTGCTTCGGAAGGCAGTTTAAAATGTCGGACCACTATAAAATTTGTCAAGCCATGTTTGCTATGGCTCATATGAACTTTCTTATCATCACAGGCCTTTTACATCTTTATAATATAGTTTGAACAGCATCGGTTTACGAGGTGCGGCACTCAAGTAAATTACTAGTAAGGTACGGGAGCGACAGTTATGACCGCATCTGAAAAACAAATTGAGTTCCTGGTGAAGAAGGAAGAGCAGAACGTTGGTGACGAAGATCACCCTTATCGGACAGCAGAGCAAATAAAGCGTTGTCGTGAAAGACAACCTCATTAAGAAATAGCTTTCGATCACGGCCGTCTGAGGATTTTCCTAACTAGTTAAAAAATAGGACGTCTCTTCAAATACAGTGATTAAAAGACAATTTAAACACTGTTTTTAAATCTTGAAATTGGGCGCCCAACTGGATGTTTGGGGTCCACGATTTCACCAAGGAGAATTTTTTAAGGCAGACGTTAAGGCTCCATACGTGAAACATGCCCCAGCCAATGTAGACGCCGTTGCTTCAGTACAGCGACAATTCTGGGCAGTTGTGAAATAAAAAGATAGCTAAAGGTATGCCAATGATAGGCCTCAGGGCTAGGATCCTGTATACCACGTTACCGTGCCTTACAACAACGTACGCTCAGCTGCCGATCAAATCCGTCGATGTTTCATTTAAATGTCAATTTTATTGTCTAGTTCTCGGAACTAGATGAAGTATAAACTGAATTAGCCTGCGTATCGACGCGCCAGTTGAGTCGCACGGGATTTGTCACGCAAAACTTTGGCCTGCCTACCTATCTGTTGCTAGGTATACCCTAAGACAGTTTTCATGAGAGATCACCTTTATAAACCATCTATGTACCTACCATGACTGTGAAAGCAATAAATATATTGCGTATTAAGTATCTATTGAAAGACATGCCTTACACGGTCCAAAATTTTGTAATTTTGTAAATTTTGTATCTCAGTGGTATCAATCATGTTCCCTGAGTACCTATAAAATACTTACCAACAACAAAGTTGAAATGAAAGTTTCCGAATGTTCGTCATGGTACCAGATTATTGACTTATCCACTTCAGTATACAAATTATTCAATTCAATCCAATTTTGTCACCGTTTGTCCAATCAATTTTCACCAAAAATTATTTGCGAATTGAAAATTCATTTGTAAAATTTTAATTATCAAGAGTTATAAAATCATTCAGATTGTAATGAATATGAAAGGTGATTTTAATGAAATTATATCTGTGGAATCATTTAGGTTGACGAAGGAAAGCAAACAGATATGCTATATTTATTTATTTAATACTTCCGTACAAACAATGTAGGGGTAGAAATTAATTGATCAAATAGAGGACTTTTTTGCTCTTTAATATGATAATTACATTATTAAGTAAGTACATAATACTTTTAAACATAATAAATAAGTACTCAACAGACACATATATATTCTTGAACCCACACAAGGATTCCCTGTGCCGTGGGTTTCAGGAACAACGAGTACCGTGGTTCCCAGATCACAAATATCTGAAGAACATGCAAAAAAAATCACGTAGTGGACAAAGCTGCCACCCGCCCCACTATCGAGGAGTACGTAGGTTGTGATACTATGATACCAAACCCCTAGCAAGTTAACGTGGTAACGGCTGGGACATATCCTAGCTCGTAGAACTGAATTCGTATGATGACTACGAAAAAGAAAGCGCAGATATAGAATTAACTTCCACCTTATTGTTCAACGAATAACAATTACTATACCGGGTGTAATAAGACTACTCTCGAAAACTTCGGGGAACGCGACAAAAAATCAGCTGTTCCATACATTTCAGCCAAGTAGGTATTGAACTTTAGTATGGAACAGCTGATATTTTTCTGCGTTCACGGTGTTGGTTCCATAGTAAAAGTTGTTCGTATTGATGGGTACTTTCACTCTCCGAAGTTTTCGGGAGTAGTCTTATTACACCCTGTATACAGTCCATCGTTGCATTCAATGAGGGCGTCTGCCGCTATGTCCACTGGTTCCAATTATCAGCTGCTAAATCTTTTGATGATTTATTTTTGTACGTCAATCAGCTTTGTTTATTTCAGAACGAATCTAACACAATCTTACGAGATACCCGTACAGTATATACTTAAACTGTGGAATGAACTGCCTTCTGAGATTTTTACGCTGAACTATAAAATGGATCATGCTTCAAAAAAAAAGTGGACCACAAATCAGCGATGGTGTTTCAGATACTAATAGGCAACGGTAACCGTGCACCATCAGGTGGGACGTTAGCATATTTGCCTTTTCATAACATAAAAATAAAAAACACCACTTACAATTCTACACTTTGTCAGTTTTCAATATACGTGTCAAAAATATATCTACACTTGAGTCGAGATTCAATTGAATCTCTGACAAACGCTGAAAAATCTACAAAATCGATGAAGAGTGTCGTATTCTATATATTTTCTTATAAGTTTCGTCATAATTAAAATAATGATCCGTGATACATTATTTTGTATGCTCAATTAATGTAAAAAGAGCGCATGATAGGCCTGCTATATATACAGCATTTTCTACCAGTCATCCGGTTAGAAACAGGTTAGCGTGCCAAAATACTAACTATAATAAGCAAGTCTTAATATGTCTTACCTTAGTTATTTTATAGGAATATTTAGGCCTACAACCGGCTTGTTCTCATGGCTGATTGGACTCCAGTATGTTTGAAATTATTTTAAGAAGAATTGTATTAAAAATTTTCTGCATTTACTTATGTACGGTTTATGCAAACCGCACAATACCTACTTTCTGAGGGCTTTTACTGATTTCAAATATTCAAAACCCTTTCCTCGTGCTCAAACTGTCAGCACAAGTATTAGAATACGGCCTTCGGATATAAGATAAGTAATTGAACTCATAACTTACTGCAAACTTATCAAGCAGTCGGTTGATTTGTGGTTCCACTGTAATTGTTTCCTGATTATCACCCTGAGGGACAATAAATATTCAGTTGAATAGATGTTATGTATCATTTTGATCATAGAGTACCGACTCTACTTAAAGCATTCGAAGTACAATTGACAATAAAAAGTTGTAGGAAACTTATGTTTCCAGAAACGAGTAGGTTGTCCTCTGTGGCGCAGTGGGGAAAGCCTCGCCTGAGACGCACAAGGTTGCGGGTTCGATTCCCGCCGCGGGATAAATGTTTGTATCATCTGCAAATATTTTGTTCTGGTCTGGGTGTTTTCTATGTATAATATGTATGTATAAACAAAAAGAGTTTATAAGTAGTATATCAGTCATATAGTTCCCATAATACAAGCTCTGCTTAGTTTGGGGCTAGATGATTATGTGTGAAAAATGTCCAACATTATTTATTTATGTGGGGTCATTATATAAGATAAAGAAAACATCATGGACATTCCTAGACACTTTTTACGTTATTTTGTGTCCTCTTTCACCCTATATCTGATCAGTAGTAAACTGATACCTAGGATAAGTACCAGCATTATTAATTACAAATAAATTAATAATGCTGGACATTTTCACACAGCATCATCTAGCCCCAAAGTAAGCAGAGCTTGTGTTATGGGAACTACATGACTGATATACTACTTATATACATTTTTTTTTGTAAATACATACATATACATAGGAAACACCCAGACCCGAGACAAATGAATGATCATACAAACATTTGTCCCGCAGCGAAAATTGAACCCGCAACCTTCCGCGTCTCAGGCGGACCTTCGCCCACTGCATCACAGAGGTTGTCCTTGGTTGGGTGGAGGTTGTACCTATTAGAGTACCAAGTGATAATGAATCGAACATTTTGAAATAACCTATTTTGTACTTTGAGCGTGTCAGAATGAAACACCTGTATATCGCATCCATCACTATAAGTTGAATAAAATGTGTCCAAAAAAAATCGGATTTAGTATCACTCTATGGCGTGATTGGCCAACGTATTGCCGATTATAGGCAAATATGTCAAAGTCAAAGTCAATAGGTTTTTATTCATTGAAATCACAAGGATCATATAGAAATGTCAACTTAAAAACTATACGTGAATTTAAAATGTTAAAGCCTAGAAGAATCAGGTTCAAATTTCGCTCAATCGGAATTTTCAAGACAAATCACAATTCAATAAGAAAATAACAATTAGTTTATGCGTCACAGAAAATCCACTTTTGGAACTGTTGAAACGCAGGAAATAGTTTATACCGTAAAATATTTGCTTTCCGCGACACAAATGCATCTGTTCCAAGAATAAATTCACTGCAACAGTTAAATAATGTTTTTATTAGTAAAACACTATACTCTATAATTACCGTGAGAAAAGAAAACCTAAATAAAAATTCATATCTCTTATCACTATTAATAAAGATGCTGCCATAGAGGTTATCTTGGAACAAGCGACGTCGAGTGTCTAAACTATCTTATCGTTAACAGCGCGCCCGTGTCGAATTTCTTATCATATCACAAGAGGCCATACAGATAGCGATTTGAGAGGTATAGCTGTATATATTGACGACTACAATGGCGTGGCGAGGGCCGAAATGCAAGATATGACGCAAGAGGTGCGAGTACGATTCACGTAGCGGCTCAAATGTTTGTCCAGATTTTTTTAAGGCCATTTTTAGGCATAATTCGCCTCAAAAGGGCCTTAACCAAATTTCTGGACAAACATTTGAGCGGCTACGTGAAGTGAAGTATAGTTTTAGCTCTATTTTAGTCATAAATTGTGTTTTTAAGTGCCATAGGTTTTTCATAATTTTTTGTATCGCACGTATTTTATAGGTTGTATATAAAATACCTTGTACTTAGGTACATTGTGTACATATGTAGATACAAGGTACCACCTAAGTACAACTATAAGGCCATTTTGAGGCTATATTCGATAACTGTGTATGGCTTGGTAAAAATAAACTCTTACTTAAGTTTAAAATAAATAAATGAAATGGTGACACCACCACCGCGCCAGTCTGACCGAGCCTTACGACGTCCTTCAACCTCATCTGTTTTTATTGTCGCTCGTTTCATAGCCACACAAAATTATATTGTTGATTTCGTCCGAGTAGTGGTGATAGTAGAACCTATTAAACAAAATAGAGTATAAATCTTATGAAAATCAGCTCAGCATCCAACTATTCATAGTGTTATCTTGTCCGAATCCCATCACGAGTTGTTTGGAGATTATTTTTGGTCATTCGTCAATGTCGTATAGGTGGTCAGTGCCAGCCTTTTTTTTCTAAATTGACATTAATACTAACAGGCCGATTGTCGCCTTGGTCAGCGTTATCGGACTATCTATGAGTTTCCTTAAAGTTTGAAAAAAGGTACACTTAGTCAACAAAAATGTATTCAAATAAAATGGCGTTGCCCAATATCAGTGCAATTAGAAAGTTATTTTTGCTCTGAAGGCTCCATAGTAACTCTATTCCTCTCCGGAACGTTTGTTCCCACAGATCCTATCAAATTCTAAGATTTTGACGTTTTTATAGACTTCACAAGCTTCTAAAATTGAGATGACAGGTACTTATATCAACGGCAAAGTCAAGGCCAAAGTTAAATCTTTTAAAACAGCGGACTTTTAGACAAAAAGTAAGCCGAGAGTCACGATAAACCCCTTTAATGTATATCAACCCCCATTTTCTTCGCTGTCAAGTACCATTAAAAGTTTAAGCTCTTGGCCTAAGATAGTCCAGGAGCTTCTCTCTTTATGGTGGGATTTATTGAGAGAAAAATAAGGATGATTAAGATGTGAGAGTGAATTTAAGTGATGGTTAAGGTGTTTATTGTTTTTTTATGAGCTGGTTTTGAAAAGTGTGCAAACATGATTTTCTTATTTAGCGGAACATAAAAATAACAAGCAAAGAGATAGCAATAGACAATTGTACCTGAATAGACTTTAAATATGACGATTTTTATTTTTTAAGTAGATATAAAATCAAAAGCATTATATAACTAATTATGATTATACTTGAATGTACGTTATGTCATAGATATACAGCAAAAAATATCATTTCTCCATTATAGTATTATAATTTGTAGACATAATACCTATGTACATATATGACGAAATAATTTCCAGACGTTTTACTAGAAGGTCATTTTACTTTTATGTCATTCATCCCACAAGGGCGTTATCCTTCTGAAATGTTGTACCTTTTCTTTAAACTAGTTTTTAATGTTATGATAAATAAAAATCATTTTACTATACAGCATAACAGCAATACTAGCGACAGCTGCAGTCGCGGTAAGTTCGTGAAACTAAGTTGCGCTCTACTCACACATAGATGGCGGTAAAATACTGCAAATGAAAAAAGGGTGCCATTGATAGAGACAGATGATAGGAATTGGGTGAGACCTTCGTCCCAGTATTGACTCGTGATTTATAAGGGAAAACTAGTACCAGGGTGTAAATATATGCGCTACGCAAGAAACCAGTTTTAAATTATTTGTTATTTATTTATTTTATTTTAACATTTCATAGCATTTTCACAGCTGGACATTTTCACACAGCATCATCTAGCCCCAAACTAAGCAGAGCTTGTATTATGGGAACTAGATGACTGATATACTACTTATATATATTTTTTTTGTAAATACATACATATTATACATAGAAAACACCCAGACCCGAGACAAATATTTGCAGATACAAACATTTGTCCCGTGGCAGGAATTGAACCCGCAACCTTCTGCGTCTCAGGCGGGCCTTCGCCCACTGCGCCACAGAGGTCGTCATTTTAATTAGAACCTACGCCTATCTTTGATAATTTCCCGATTTTATAAGAATTATAAGAAAATTTGCAATAATCAGTAGGCAGCATAGGTAGTGGACATTTTGATATTTTTCTCTTTTTATTGATTCTTTGTTATTTTCTTAGAAGTAGTTTTAAGTTTGAAGTTACGGCAGTATAACAAACTGCAGTATATTTATATTTAGATGTCTACTGCTGACTTTAAATCACCCATGCATGCCCTAGATCAAAGCAAAACATGTCTGGTGCTTACCAATTATAATAACCTACATCTTTTTGCAAATAAATAATTTGATTTTAATTTGATTTGAAACTTTTTATAGTAACAATAATACATTTGTCATACTACCGTAAAGTCGGTTTCTTACAAAACCTACAATGATAGACAAGTCCATTTCCTATTCTTTCAATAACCAAGCACAATAGCTCAGCTGGTTCTCAAGTTGTTCCAATATAGTGTTCAAAAGGCCACGGTTCATTTGTCACGGCGCGGCTGCCGACTGCCGCGTTAATAACCAGCCTCCATGGCACATGGCCAGGTTTAGCTTTTCAAAAGCTCAGCTCAAGTCTTAAGCATCAACAATTCATATCTTCTATCTAAAAAATTAGCTACCTTTTGTTTTGTAAAAGGATAATTAAAAAGAATAACCAGACTTGTTTTCTTGCCTTTCTTTCCTGGCTTGGTCGCGGAGGAACAGGTAATAGATAAAATCGACGTTTCAAAGTGATCCTTGTGATTTTAATGAATAAATGAATTTTGACTTTGACTTTGAAACAACATACTCACGGCGAAAGTCGTGTTTTTTGTTGTATGTTTTTTACAAAGGAAACCTCATGATAGACGTTTTCAGGGGTATTGGTCTAGCCAATACCTCAGCTTAGTTTTCCTTGTACGCTAACGCAAATTTGTTAGGTAAAACTTGGCAGCAGTCACGTGACATTTCCATATAATTCAATCTTTCCGCAGGCGTTAACGCCAACAGTGGTATTTGTCTAGACACCCAGATCTACAGGTTGTCTTGGAACATGTACATTAAGTCAAAATGGAGTTAGCTGCCTATGAAAATTAAACAAATTTTTCTGACAATATGTAAAAAAAAAATAGGAAAATAATTCCAAACAGCCTTTATTTTTATATTTTTTTTACTTTTTGCCATCTTTATTCTACACTGCACTACTGCACTTAAAACAGCTAATTTATTTATTTTTTACCGAAAATAACTAATCTTCTTCAACATATCTTTCAAAAAAGTCGTCGAACAAAATTGTTAGGTATCCCTTTCAACTTTTGTGTAAAATAATCCCTTTTGGGATTATTCTATAATACACACGTTGAAGTGAAGTGGCAGTGAGCCGATCATATCTAGCGAAGAACCGATAACCGCTGGGGTAAACGTGTTCTTGAGTGGAGACCGCGACTCGGCAAACGTAGTGTAGGATGCCCTCCGGCCAGGTGGGATGACGATCTGCGAAAGACTGCAGGCAGATGCTGGATGCGACAAGCTGAAGACAAGGCGCTATAGCACTCATTAGGGGAGGCATATGTCGTGCAGTGGACTAATATAGGCTGATGATGATGATGACACACGTTGATCCGTGAGGATACTAAGAATGTAAGGGATAATCAGAGACGCGTCGATACATATTTGGCACTTGCCCACGAGTGTCGCAAGGAATCGCCGTAGGTAAATTCCTTTTTAATATGATTCATAAATAATTTTACAATGAAATCATTATGATACAGTAACCTTTAAGACATAAGTATAAACTTATAAATTTGAATCGCTATCACTTTTAACTTCAACCACTCCAAGTAGCAAAAGTGATGAGGCACCTTATACTATACTGTGCCCAAATAATGTAGGTGCTGAATAAGAAACACTGCCCAATTTTGAATCTAGGCTTCAAAATTGGGCAGTGTTTAGACAGATTAAAATACACAGTATTGAATAAACTAAAAATAGAATATATAAATATTTGTCTCTGATCTGGTGTTTTCTATGTATATGAATCAGTATATCAGTCATCAAGTTCCCGTAATACAAGCAGCTCTGCTTAGTTTGGGGCTAGATGATTCTGTGTAAAAATGGCCAGCATTATTTTTATTCCTTCATAAAGAAACAAAAATGAGTTCGGGTATTAATAAATAAATAATAATTAATTAATGATGGACATTTTTCACACAGCATAGATGATGCTAAGCTAACCAAAACTAAGCAGAGCATGTATTATGTGCATGCATGCATGGAACTACATGACTGATATACTTTTTTGTAAATATATAAATATTATACAAAGAAAAAACCCAGACCCGAGACAAATACTTTCAGATCATACAAAATTTGACCCGCGTTGGGAATCGAACCAGCAACCTTCTGCGTCTCAGCCGGGCTTTCGCATACTGTGCCACAGAGGTCGTCGTATAGAAGGAGGTTTTCAATTCGGGATTAATGTATTTTCTGTGTATGTACATTCAAAACACTGTTAGTTAATTTGAATAGTTTCATTGAATATTTTATTTTCTCAATGGGAAATGCTCTCAGCTTAAATTGGTATAAAATGTACTTAAGAAAAGTCACACTAATTAAGTTCTCCGTAATATTTGATCCTTTTTGTTATGTAATTCCGATGATATTAATAAAAATACATTTTGAATCGAATAGGTATCTAGTTTCTCCAAAAATCTTAAAAAACGATTATAAAGTCGTCTAACTCGTAAATGTCGTATCGTATTGAATTTTTTTATGTGATGATATTTGTCTTGGTACTCGGAACGACAAATTTATGTTTTGATTATTGTTTGACTTGAAAAAATATTAAAGATATCGTGAGGCTTACAAAAAAACAATTGTAACGTGGAAAAATAACATTTGAATAACAAAATTGCCCTATGGGATTTCCGACCAAATCTACATGCATCCACAAAACTTGAAGCAATAACGCATAAACCTTGCTCTAACATAATCCCAGGATAATGAGCTCGTCCACTTCATTCCTCTAACTGCTGGTCTCCTAATGGGCTATAAACAGCGCCAGCGAAGAAACCTCAGCGCTCCAAGGAATGTACTCGTAGTTAATACTATATCAGTGGACACTGGATGTGACCTGTTCAGAATTACACTAAGCAGAATCTCATTTAAATGAAATAAAATGAAATTTATTGGATTTACAACCATGGAAAAATCTTTATTATCATTAAGATCTTAAATATATGTCATTTTTTGATGCATAACATTGGTACCCAAACTAAGTTTACTCATTGACAACACACTAAAGCTGAAGTCTACACTTCACTAGTAAGCAGAATCTCATTGGCACCACACTAAACCTGTACACCAAGCAGAGTTTGTTCACTGATTTTTCAAGTCGCGAGCGAGAAAGTCAATACACTTTTATTTTTTTAAGTTTATGTGATTTCAATGAGTAAAACCCCCTTTTTTTCAACTTACGAAGCATTGGTGCAACCAACTCGAAAAAATTTCGAAGATAAATTACTTACATTCATTTATTTTGGAGTATATTTAACTAACTATAGAGGTATAATATTTTCTATAGTTTGATCCTACGTCATCATATTTTGAACTAGATATTTAGAAACATAGTGACCATAACTAGCTGTCTGTTTTTATCATTTTACAACATAAATGCACTGAACAAGAGGTATTTTTCAAACCTTTACGATCCATAAACGAAACTTTAAAGATTACCTTTTTTACTATCAATCTGACTTTTCGGCTGTGTTGCAACAGTTGTGGTCACGGGTTGACTGAAGACAATTTTATAATTATGAATAATACTGAGATGTCTGACGGTCTGGGTGTTTTTTATGTTTACTATGTATGTATTTACAAAAAACAACGTATATAGGTACTTAGTTTAGTGCTAGATGATGCTGTGTGAAAATGTGCAGCACTATTTATTTATTAATACGGATCATCCATTTTCCATAGCTCCTTGGCAATCCCATAAAGTAAGTTTTCGGGATAATCCAACAAATTTAACGCTTGTTTCATTACTCCTGGCCGCCATGAAATGATAGTTTAACTTACCTCGTTATGATTCCTACGGGAATTATTTATGAATACCTAACTGTTGGGAAAGTTTTTGGGATTTCCTTCCTACAGGACTTTCTATTGCTTTGGGATTATAATTTTGAGATTATGGCAATAAAATAGAAAAGATACCAAGTAGCAATTGTCTGGTGTTTAAATGAATAGTGGATAATATAGAAGACATGATGGAATGAACCATTAGATAAAAGGGATTTTGGCAGACCGTATAGGCGGTGGGTTGATGATATATTTCAACTTGCTAGAAAAGATTGAACAAACGCAGCAAAGGACAAAAAGTCATAAGACATGGAGAAGATAAGAGAGGATGGAGGAGCCTTTCATCCAAAAAAATGATCCAATTCTCATAACATACTAACAACTGAGTAGTTTCTAAGAAAACTAACAAAAATCGGGAGAAAATCATAACCACAGAAAACTCCCGAAATTTAGTCCTATCCTATTAATATTATAAAAATGAAAGTTTGTGAGAATGTTTGTTACTTTTTCACGCATGAACTACTGAACGGATTTTGATGAAACTTTTCAGTAATATAGCTTATACATCAGAATAAGACATAGGCAACTTTTATTCGGGTACGAAGCCGTGGGCAGAAGCTAGTAGTAGGTAAATCTCCAAAGTAACTAATTAGATAAGTAAATCACCTAACTGAAAAATTTATAGTGAGACTACTTCTACATTAAAATCTACTTTGCTGCATCTTATCTCTAGTAATCCTGCAATACCTTACAGTTACAGCATCCATACTTAGGGTTACCATGTGCCTGCTCTTTTGTAATCTTGTGTCAAATTTAACATTTTCCTATCACTTGACAAGTCTTATAATTATTATTGTGAAAACATTTTGCTCGAAATTTATGTAAGCCTAGTCAACCTTTTTTTTTAAAAGTTGAATTAAAATAAATGGCATATTTGACAAATTGACCATGCTTGTTTATTGTGTAGTTATTTATATTCTTTGTACAGCATCATCATTCAGAGATCGCTTTTAGAGATAAGACCGTTCATTGTATATTGATAGTTTATGAATTTCTGTGTTTTGTTTATATATTTTTTTTTTGATGTACATTAAACAGTTAAACCACCCATCTATCATCCCTACGTATGAAAAAAAATAGATGATAAAATAATCATTTGAGTAGAATAAACCGATCTATTTTTGATCCTACGAAAAATTGACATCCGAACCCAGAAAGTATTAGCCGCTATATATGGCCACCCTTCTTCACAGTAGTCTAAACCACTACTAAATGCTGGGTTATTTAGCTTTCTAAACGTTCTAACGTCAGATTTAAGGAGAGCTGGCCGCATTGGATTTACTTAGATTAAGTACATTCAGTAAGTAAATTGTTACATTTTAATACAATATTCCAGTTAGATCATCTATTTACTGTATAGAGAAACTAGGAAACGGGAGGTACTTCGAAACATCTTCATGGTAAGCCAAAGAAATAGGTAGGTATTGTTTTAGAGCATTAGGTATTTGCGTGTATGTGTGCGTGGTATTAGGTATCCTACTTATTAATGTTATAAACGCGAAAGTTTCTGAGGATGGATATTTGTTAGTCTTTCACGCAAAAACTACTGAACGGATTTTAATTTAACTTTACAGTAATATAGCTTATACATCAGAATAACACATAGGCTTTTCATCCGGATACCACGCGGAGGATGCCGTTGACAGAAGCTAGTATTATATAATTACGTTGCTCTGGCGTGATCAGTAGACGCGTCATAGTTCTGAGACTTATACAACACAGTACAACAAATATGGCGGCTAATTATATTTTATATATACATATATTTTACAATCTAAAAACACAAAATAATGGCTTTACAAAAAAAAAAATGCCAAGTATAATATTAAGACGCTCTTTACCAGACCAAGATAATTTCAATTCTATGAATTCCAATCCATTAATTATATTTAATTATTGGAAGACCGAAACTAAGTAATTGGTGAATATTATCTGTCTGGTTTTCGTAATCTGTTCCCAGAAAAAACTATTTTCACAATT
This sequence comes from Perizoma flavofasciatum, assembly GCA_958496245.1. NCBI lineage: Eukaryota > Metazoa > Arthropoda > Insecta > Lepidoptera > Geometridae > Perizoma > Perizoma flavofasciatum. The sequence continues at coordinate 14,531,664 of OY292424.1, forward strand.
ACTTTCATTTACAAATTCGCCTCTTACCTTAATGTAAGATAAAAAGTATCATGAGTCAGTGTTTTTAATTTTATGATGAATTAGTTGCTGCCCACGGCTTTGCCCGTGTGGTACCTAGATAAAAAGTAGCTCTTACCGCCTTAGCGGCAGCGTTCGCAAGAAACGTAATCACTCCATCGTTTTTTTTGTCGTCTACTTTGCCAAATTGGCCTCCACAAAAATCCCCTTATTCTTTAGCCAGAAAATACACATAAATCCATACTGAAGGTCAATTGTAAATATTCTTAAAATATTTTTTGAAAAAGGCTGAGTAGGTCTTTTTCGGAGATCAAGAGAGACATCCTAACTTTCAATTTTTACCTCTTTAAAATATTGTACTATATACTTTAGTACAATACATACAAATACTATAATTATACTTTACTATACTATATACTTTACTATACAGGGTATCCCGGAAATTGTGTATAATACCGGAAGGAGGTCTTTGACACCGTGGTGGGGAACATTGTTTGTTCTACGACTTTTTGGATTTCCATGTTTTTAATTCATGAAATGACCATCAAAATTTCCATACTACCTGCTTAGCACATCCTTAAAATCAACAAAACAGTCACAAGAGGTCATTGTCACGTAACACTCAAAAGTCAAAAAGAGGAGGTCCGAAAGACCTCCATTATAAACACATTCCGTGACATCCTGTATAAGTGAGGACTATAATAAGTATCCTCGTAGAACGCTAGTAAATACCTATTTAACTTCGACTTGAAGACCCTACGGCGGACAGCCGCCAGTAACGAGTTACATTTCTTTGCTGTAGGTAATGATGATTCAATAACTTTAAGTTCAGTTCATTTGAACAACACACGTAAACTACCATACAATATTACACCAACACACTCACATGAAGTTAGCACCCAGCCAGGTAATGGGTCATAAACAGGATCAAACGAGTGCGCACTTGATCCTAGGCTATAGAGGGATCCCTCGTGTTAACTTAGAGTCGTTTTGATTCTAGGCTTGCAATAACTGTTGAGCACAAATCTCAACCATCACATATACTCGTACATACAAATTTCTTGTTTATTGATAGGAGACGTCACTCTGTCCACAACTTATATCACCATCTGTCTACACTTAATGCGTGATAGAGGCTAGAGCTGATAAGAATTAAAGCGAACAAGTTGATGATGATTATATAATCGGTTTACTGCACTTCAACCAGTTATGGTGAGAAAGTAAGAAGTGAGCTTATGTTCTTTGTTCATACTGCAACTTTGAAAACAGCAACTTCCGAGCCTTTTGGTATTTTGCTGGGGTTATCCAATTCGTAGTGATGGTCCACGATTGTCGATCAATATGAAGAACTTTAAGAGCAATTTATGATGATGGTCCCTGATTATCAGTCAATATGAAGAATTTTGAAAGCAATACTTCTCAATTCTCTTGGTGTTTAGAAGGAGTCAATCCAATTTGCAGTGATGTTCCATGATCGATAAGAAGCTTTGGATAGCTAATGATGTATGCAACTCAAAATCTCAAGTCTCTTGATATTTTACTGGCGTCATCCAAGTTGTGGTTATGGTCCACGATTACCAATTGATATGAAGTTGTGGAAGCTGGTGACGTAACCAGCTCATAAAGTGAGTGCAACAAAGATGAGCAAAAAATAACGCGCTGTAAAGCGCTGCCGTAATGAATCACTCGATAATTATATTGCAGCCAACTTATTAGTTGGACCGTGCCACGTAAATGACGTGGCACGGTCCGACCTAGTGCCCTCAGGTTGTAAAGTTGTACACTTAGATAGGTAACAGTTTATTTGTTCTGATAAAAAATGTTAACAGACTAACAAACAAACAACAGAAACTAATATTGTTAAGAAGTGGTCTTTGTGAGGTGGGCTTGCGTTACGGGTAAAAAATAATATACCGAGAATAATGTATCTACTTTTTCCTACAAATTGAGGATGTCTCAGTGGAAAGTAAATGAGTCAAGTGTCTAGACCAAGTAACTTGCGCCGGTAACTAGCTTAATTAAATTAGACTGATACCCGGCTAAGATGGTAAGATAAGAAAATTAAGTTAAAGTTGATTTTAACCGCAGGCAATCCGCGATGGGTAAGTTTTCGTTTAATTGTTTAACCTATTTAAGTGGGACTGAAAATTCAAGATAATTTGAACTCTTCTATTCGAGAAGTGCAGAGAACAGTGTCTTGAAAATTGTATCAATCCACCAAAGACTTATAGACTGTCCACGGAGAAGACTGATATAGAACGCTCTTCTCACACAGGGAGACATTTATCTTCGATAAATGACGACCTCTGTGGCATAGTGGGCAAAGGCTCGTCTCGACAAAGAAGGTTGCGAGTTCGATTCCCGCCGCGGGTCAAACGTTTGTATAATCATATATTTGTCACGGGTCTGTGTGTTTTCTATGTATAATATATAGGTATTTACAATATATCAGTCATGTAGTTCCCATAACACAAGCTCTGCTTACTTTGGGGCTAGACGATGCTGTGTGAAAATGTCCAGCAATATTTATTTGATGTTTATTCAGTTAGTTTGTATGATTCCAAGGATTGTTTATTACTAAGTTTTATTTCCATATATAGCGAAAGATGGATTGAGGAAGACAATGTTCTGCTATTTACAATTTTGCGAAAATCTGTTCATCTAGTGCCCAAAAGTTTTATAGTGTGTCACTGTGTCTTGTTATGTCATTATATTTGGGGAACAATATAAAGTCACATTGTTGACAGTTATGTCACATTTTGGACAATCTAAATCTGCTTTGACATCTGTGTGGCTTGGAACAATTTAATTTTGACACTTGTCATAATGATGCCACATTTTGACAGTAACTACTGCGCTGTGCCATCTACGTGAGGTTTAAGAACTACGCGGTGGCGGTGGCAGTAGCTATCAAAGGGAAATGGTTGTTAAGTAGTTGTCAGTAACCACTGATATTTTCTGATATTGTGTTCACAATATTAGTGAGAAAATTGGTATTCCTACGATTAGTTTCAAGATAAGTCGGTATGGGAATAATATAAAAAAATTCAAACCTTACAAGGTGGCTAAAATAATAGCAGGCAGGCGGTGTCGGAATTATAAAGTCCGAACTTTAGGAAGTGCAGTGCCATGTGGCACTGGGGTGAATTAAAACAATTCAGTGCTAGGGATGCTCTTGACAGTCTTGTTATAGAAAACAATATATCGAAATGTCGGAGTCGACTGTAGTTTTTTAAAACGTTTCTGCGTGAAGGATGCACACCTCTCGCTGATAATATGCAAGTGTTAGTAAGTTTGATAGTTTTCGCTAGCTTCTTAAAGCATTTCACGTTGCCCACGTGGACGTTATGCGTAACTGTAATAGAGGATACTCGTAGGATATAATGAATAAGATTCAAATTTAAAACATTTATTTTCTAATAATTTCTTTGTTTAATTACGATGAAATGAAAAAGTGAGCAAGGTAACGCAATATTTTCATAATAACATAATACTTTTAGGGAGTTTGAGTATTACCAGTTTTTATGTACGAACTATTCTGATCGGAGCTGATGAAACATGATCATTGTTTGAGGGACATTTTTCTAGTTGCATACAACTCTATTAAGTTATATAACAGGAAATCGTTGTTAAAAGTCAAACAAGTTGGATTTAATTTAAGTATTTAGCTTAGCCAGAGATATGAGTATAACTTAAACTCTTCATCTGACAGATCTTTATGTTTTAGTTGATTTTTTACTATATGCGGGTACTTTTAAGAAACAATTTACTTACATGTAAATGAGAAAAATTTCCTACAATTAGTTCCATGTATTATTTTAATTATTTAATTATTATTTGTGTACTTGCGTTTGTGCCAAGTAAAGGTCTTTTTAATTTGTCAATTAATATCATCCACAAAAAAATATTTTATATTATTATTGGTAACGCATTTTACTTCGCATTCACTAATGACAAGATTTACGTAAAAACTTTCGACTTTGTCTCACCAAGCCGCCTCAGTCTTGTTTTCCCATCACTAGTGCCGGCTGCGACACACCCGGTGAAGAAAGACAAACACGCAAAGTTGCCGGGCCGTTGTTGAGATTATTAAATTTCAACAACTTTGAATAAACTGAATCTTAAATTTCGGGGGTCTCGAATCTTGTTATTAATCAAACAACAACTTTTGACAAACAAATCAGTTTTTAGGACGAATTTTTGGGGTCGATCGAGGAAAATTCCGAAAATTGAAAAAATACTTAAGAAAATAAAATACGGCACGGAGCAGACAATTTCACTAAAATGGTTAGACGATTAGAGAAATTGTCTTGAAAATGTTGATATTTTACGGAACTAGGGCAGTTCATTAAAGAAGTTGAGTAATATTTTTTAATAATAAAAATTTTTTGGTTATGTTTTCTCAAAACTCTGCGAAAGAATTTCTGAACTATTCAATGTGAAAATGATAAAAAAACGTATTTTCTTTTAAATCAAAATTTCAATGAAAAATAATGTTATTTTATTATACCTAGATACTATAACTAGCATTTACTCTTAGGACAGAGAAAGTTAACACGTCCAATTCACACAGACCTTCCACATACAATGGATTTTTTGGAGAAGCAGTTCCCTACAAACTGGACTCTATCAACCAGTATAAGTTGAACATTTCAGGCGTATTAAATTTGAGAGCAGCAAGTTCTTCAGATAACGGCCATGTTCAACCTTTTCAAAGGTTGTAGTTGGCTTGGCTACACTAATTACGTTAAAAAACAACACTTTTAGTTCTCAAAGCGGGACCCGAGTTTTAAAACTTGACCCAGATTGTGGCTTTTGCTTTTGATAAAACGAACCAAACGAAAATTAAACATTACTAGGAAGACGTCAGTATTAAGCTTTTCTAGCTTCAACATGTATAAAGTGACTACATTATAAGATTCTACATAAAGGGCGTTTTTTTTTTTAATGTTTTTATTTTTTTTAATCGTTTATGCCTCGTTCTTTGCAAGCGTCCATAGGCTACGGTAACCGATTACCAGGCGGGCCATATGCATGTTTGCCAGCGGTATGAAAAAAAACGCTGTTGGCCTCGTGGACTGTATCTGAAGGTCTTGTGTACCTGAGCCGTGAACCAAATTTTTGTTCAGTAAAACGAAATAATTTAAGTCATGTGTCACCGGTTAGTTTTCTAATGGCCTCGATTCTGTAGTACACTAACTAAACTAAATTTTAACTGTCGCTCTCTTTTACTGATAGTGCAAGCAAGAAAGAGAAAGCTACAATTTTAGTGCTATCAAATTAGTCAGATTTCCATATCAGTTTTCCATACAAATTTAGTCGTGAAGAAAAGCGGCACGTAAACTGATTTGACAGCAGCACACAGCATTAAAATTCGTGCCATCTCTTTCTTGCGTATAGTATCAGTAAAAGAGAGCGATTTTTTTTTATTTAGTTTAGATAGTGTAGGTACTACAAAATCGAGGCCAGTATATGCCAATTGGCTTGCACTGTCACGTGGAATGCTTACTACTATTCAAAACGTGGGCATGTGCCAATGCCAAATAAGTATAATTACTGGGGAGTGTCTTCAACTACTTCCTACTTAGTATCCGCCTACTGAGTATGGATCTGAGAGTATGTCCATTTTGTGGATTACAGTCCTTGTTTTCTTGCCTTTCTTTCCTGGCTTGGTCGCGGAGGAACAGGCAATAGATGAAACCGACGTTTCAAAATGATCCTTGTGATTTTTATAAATTTTTACTTTGACTTTAGTCGTAACTTTAGTGTTTGTTTTGTTATTTCCAAAGACGTGTTCAGAAACATTGTTTTAGGGTCCAGAAGCTGCCTCATAACTCCTAAAGTTATGATTGGAAATGCGACAAACCAATTTTCTTCAGCATTTCCCACCAAATGCTACTCGCTAAAAAGATTTCTGACTTCTAGTACTCAAGGTTAAAAATAACTTTAGCTAGTTTGAAGTTTATATTTCCTAGATAAATGGGTTAAGGGAATCTTAAAATGTGTTTAAGGAACTTACACAGCGATGGGTTGAGCACTTTTATAGACACTCCCTAAAATCATCTTCTTTTATCAATTATTTGTATTTATTTATTTACTTTTATTAAAACGGTTACACCAATAATATAAATTAAAGATAAGTAGTCATAATTAATACCATAATCACAAAATCAATAGGGGGACCAAATAATTCACTACAGAATTTGGGTAGTATGCCGGCTGCAGCAACGAGAAGATCTTTTATTTTTTTTCAAAATCCAGTTACCTAATCAAATCGATTTATAATTCCAAAAACCTCTAAGTTCCATCAAAATCTAATGATTATTTTTACAAACTAACAAGTCGGTACTTATGTTACTCGTAAGAAAATAGTGCGAACGAAGAGCAGTTAGAAGATTATTCATTACCAGTAAATAATTTTCTTTTTTATTCAATCGTACCTAAATGTCAAAGACAGGTCCGCTGTGTTCTGTCTGAGTCGCAATTAAAAATTGCTTTGTAAGCGCGTGTATCCCGCCTTTACGAGATTAACGCGCGAAACCAACTAGGAGCTAGGAGCCTTAATTAAATTTTAAATTTCGAACATTCAAATGTTCGAATGTTCTGTACGAATGGAAAGTGAATCTTATTGAATGAAGATGTGATTCTGCCAGATGTATTTTAAGAGTGATATTTTCAGATGTTTTTTTATTCTTTCAAAAAGTTTTACATACATATTTTAATATAAACTTTATTTCGATGCGACAATTAGGGTTTTTCTAATAATAGCTATCACAATGGTATAGTACGTCCACGCACTAGTTGAAGGTTGCTGTAACCACTAAGCCATAAGGTCACAGACTGGTTGAACTCCTCTGGATGTAACGGCTTGAAATTTTTCGCTAAATAAAATATTATGATATTTTCCTACCATCAAACCGAATTTAAAACTAAATTTTGTTAATCAGAAAAACATCAAATTACAGAAGTATCGATATCTTCAGAATATAGCTATTTTTATTTGTTTACAGTCAAAACATTAATTAGTAAGTAATTAATAAAATTCTAAGAATTCGATCGTTACGATTAATTTCTAAGTACTTAATTAAATTGATAAAATTCTAAGAATTCTCTCTAGAATACTCGAAAATGTAATTATAACGAAAAACATGGCGACACATCATTCAAGCATTCAACCAAAAAATCTGAATGAAAGCACGTTCCACATTTGAATAGTGGAAATTAAAAAAACTCGCAAGCTTGCGTTAACGTTGGCAGCATTGAATACCTACTTGTGATGCGACTGTACTCAAGCCGGTCTGAAAAGACTCATGCATACGAATACGCACCTGGTTTAAAACTACAGGTTTTTTAAATGTAGAATGTTTTTTAGGACTTTCGTGTTGAAAAACTTTAGTTTGTAGCTGACATTTTTGACAGTTGCGTCAAGCAGTTATTTTGTTTAAGAAAACAGTTATTCTTTTCTATGGCTTTTCTGGTTTACCTAAGTATTTTTTTCGTGCAAATCGGTTCAGTTGTTACAAAGATTATTTGGTTTCAAACATAATTTTTTGCCTTAATACTAATACGGACGGAACCGCGTATGCTTTCTTATTTTTTGGTTTAAAAAGTACACACACACTCAAAAAATACAACCTGGCTAGTTGGTATAGCTTCCTCGTAACAAATCCTGTTGAGGTAAAATTTTTGGGATGTAATAAAATCTTGTGGTTTCCCTTAAGTATGCATAAGTATAAGCAAAACCACATCTCTCGTAAATTATACCTTCTAATATTATTTTAGTCACTGAAAGGGCTTGGATAACTGCAAATTTTCCCCTGCAGATGAGGCGAGCCGCGAGCCGAGGTTCAGTTTTTGGGATATTATTAAATATTGCATATGATGAGTACTTACGTTACTAGACAAAAGAAAACATAAATTGTACCAAACGTCGTAACAATAGGTAGCTAAATAAATCAAAAATATAACATTATTATTGCATAACATAATCTCCAGATTAATTTCAAATAGAGAACACAAATAGAAAATATCAGTGTTCTTCATTCGAATCACGTTTCCATTTCTATACCCGGGCAATATTTACAGGGGTCTTGTTGAAAGCTAGTATCAATGTCGTGGAACGGTGACAAATAATTTATATCACAGATTATAAACAAATTTGTTTTCTATTTCTATGTAGTCATGAAGCTGATGATAAGGTTTTCTCGTCATTGATGATACACTGTGCAGATATGCTGCGGGGTTAATTATTCAGGGCCTTATAGAGATTATTAAACAGTTTATTATCTAAACTATGTTTTGTGTCTGCCCTAACCTGTCACGTGGAATGCTAATTACTAGCAAAATGAGGGCATGTGCTAAATGTAATGTTTAGACTATACCACCTACTTCAAATATCTACAGTCACTGAGTGGATATTTGACATGGATCTAAAATGTCCACCATGGGCAATAAATTCGTGACTATGTTTGTTTTTCGTTTGTAACTTTCTTATAATGTGTCATAACAAAATTCATCAAAAGAAAACACAACAAATAACAAGTAATTTTTTTTATATCGTCTCAAGATCTCAGTTGATCTCAGATCTGAGTTGATCTCAGTTCATTTTTTTTGTAATTACCTATTAGTTATATTATCTGTGCTATTAGTTTTTGATACTTCATGTATGATATCTCACTCTCAGAATCATGACGCGTCTAACAACAGGTAAGGTCCTCTACCATTTTTTAAATCGCACTAACTTAGGTCAGACGCTTGGAAAGCACATTCCTTGCAGTCGGGCAAAAATATCCGCAGTCTCTACCAGATCAGTCCCGTCACGCGCGTGTTGACAGCTTACGTCAAAACGCATAGTCATAACCCGTTGCTCCTCGGCAAAACTATCACGTACGCAGGGAATACTCGGGAATGGCCGCATTGTGCCGCAACAAAAGATAGAGAAGCGTTATTATGATTAGGTTTTGCGATAAATCTATAGTGCAGAGTATATTTTGGTTATTTCCGCTGTCCAGATCTTCTGCCCCATCGGGGAGGCAATGGGATATTCTTGAAAAAATCCAAGTTGAAGTAAAAAATCTTAGTTGAATCAAAGAAGGAGAACATTGATTATGTACTAAAATTCGTTAATAGGGTACAGTTTTGACTAACTTGGGGATGCTGATTATGTAGATGAGGTCCATTTCGAAAACGAAGATGGCGCATACAATTATTTTTCTCAGAATGTTGGCATGTTCATCGTTTATGACTAATTTGGAGATGATGATTATAGAAATAAGGTTCATTTCAAAATCAAGGATGAGAAAAAATAATCATTGTTGATGAGGCCGAAGATACGTGCTTAAAGGTTCTTAAGTAAGTAGTTATAAATGTTTTAAAAAGGTTTTAAAATTAAGTACTTATTTCATTTTCTTTCTTTCTTCAAACTAAGCCATAAAAGTCATTCTATAACAAAGTTAGAAATACTACTTAATACCATATTGTCCCAACAAAATCCTATAGAACTATAATTCCGATCAAAGGCGCATGGATGCTCTATAATCATTTTGGAGACAATACCTTGACAATGTCTAATGACAGTTAATTTGAATCGTAACCTATGATTCAAGCAGGAACGTGTTGAGACATGTTTGACGTGTACAATGAGTGAACTGTCTTTCTATTTTATTATGATTAATTGCATTAATTATAATAAAATATAAAGACAGAACGAAATACTGAAAAATCATTAATTTTCATAATTAATCACAAAACATACATAATTATAGTCACGCCTGTTTCCCAGAGAGGTAGGCAGAGACCAAGGATTTCCACTTGCTACGATCCTGGCATACCTCTTTTGCTTCATTCAACCTATTAAATCCTTCATACAAGCGGTTTAGTGTACTTCTGACCTAGCCTTTCTCTAGAATGTCTCCAATTTGGTCAGAATATATTCCCCGAGGCCTTCCCCTTCCAACTATGCCATACTTGTTTTGTTAATCTTCTTTCGTCCATCCTTTTTATATGCCCAAACTATCTCAACATTAATCACAAAAGTTGTAAATAATAATAAACCCAAAAATAAAATTAAACGAAACACATTATATGACTCGGCTTAACACGTTTTCTTCTTCAACAGTCCTCAATCAGCCGTCATTTTTAAATTCACTGCTCTCTTACCCATGTTATAAGTACTTTACGCAATTTTTTTTTGGTCTGCCTCTTCTTTTATTTCCATCCACATTCATATTTAACACTCTTTTCATAATATGACTTTCTTCCCTCATAATGACATGCCCATACCAAGCTAACCTATTACTCCTCAACTTTTCCTTCACTTCAGACTTACCCCTGATATACTCATTGTATACTTCTGATATACTCTTGATGTACTTAGTTTTAAAAACAGTCAAACTAAGTACCTAGGGTAATTAAGATCGCTATCTCAGCATTATGCTGCACCAAAACCTTAGTAGAACAGTTGCGGCGCTGATTTTCAGACAGGGCCTTCGAAATACTTGTACCTGCTTACCGACTTTTTTACTGTATGCTGAATTCGCCTGCTTACCTAAAACAAAAAAAATCGGTTTAAAAAAAATATTCTCAAGAAATCCAGTCATGTCAAAGTAGCAATGAGTAGGCCATAAGTATAATGCATTATAAATAACTGTGGTTCAACGGATTTTCAGTGAAAAAAATGCAGCCTTCAGTTTGAACGGGCCTTAAACAGTGGCTTTTTGATTGCATGATGATGATGACCCAGTACCGCTGCTGATCAAACTCATAAAATAGAACAATGATTATTAATTACAAAAAAAAACATTTGATTCCTTCGAAGTTACCTAGATTCCGAGCAGTTATTCGACACATTGATTAATTGCTCAAAGTTTTCGTCCTCCAGACCCTTAGAAATAACTCCGGACCCTTCGAATGGAAAACATCAGCGCAGATAACTTTTGTTCGAGTTGGTGAGATAGGGCACGTTTTGATGGCTGTGATTGGCTGCTGAGGCATCAATCAGTCACATGTATAGTAAAACAAACATAAAATATATTCTTTGTTTGGTTAAAAATAACTCAAGCCGTGCTTGTTTTCAAAATAATCATGTAGATTATTTTGAAGTCTTTTGAATAAAATGAAACGCCGCCCGCGACGATAATAAAAAAGCGATTTCAGAAATATTATTGAGATTTTCATAGAATTTACAGTAAAAATATATGATTACTAAGTATACCTAATAGATAGATAGAAAAATCTTATTGCACAATATAGTAGTACATAGGGCAAACTTAATGCTAAAATGCATTCTCTTCCAGATAACCTTTGTGTATTGTGGAAAAAAAAATGTTGGTAGTGCACAGAATGGTTAAAACAAAAATAATTATAATGTAGTCATTACGTAAGGGAGGTATCCTACTAATATTATAAACGCGAAAGTTTGTGACATGATGTTTGTTACTCTTTTACGCAAAAACTACTGAACGGATTTTGATGAAACTTTACAGCAATATAGCTTTTACATCAGGATAACATATAGGCTACTTTTTATCTGGGTACTACGCGGGCAAAGCAGTGGGCAGAGGCTAATATTTTATATGCAAACGGCTTAACTAAGCTGGTGACCATTATTATATTATTGATAGATAAATTATTTATTTGGCAAATATTGATATAGCACAGGTAAGCAATTACAAGAAAATATAGTAAAAGTCAATAAAAAGAAAAAAAGGTGGTAAAAGGTACAAACAGTAGAATTATACGTAGGTACTAACCAGTGCTAAAAACGACAGTTTATACTGCAGTGATATGGGACAAAAAGCTATATATATATATATAACTCAAATAATCCAGATACCTAAAAGACCTTTATCACGCCGAATCGCAAAGCTAATGCGTTGACGATGTAATTTAAAGAAAAAAAAATCTTTGGTGAGAACAATCTAGCTATCCCATGAGCCATGAGCTGGGAAAAACTGGTAAAACGAGACGTGTACTGATGTCGCCTTAGCATGTTTACCTTGTCAATAAACGGTCCCCCCGTCTAACTTTACGAACTACGCAACGAGTGCTTCATTGAAATTACCTTACCTACATAAAGTTTCATAACCACAAATGCAGTTCAAACGATCACACAAAAGCTCTCTCAAAACTCTCACAGAACAAATAAAAAACACTATACCCTTGCCGCCTCACACCTACGCACTCGAGTTTGGAACAATGCGCATTAACTATGCGGAACCTGGGATGCTGACCTGAGGGCAGCCTGTTTTAAAAAGTGAGCGACGTAGCTCTGTTTAACAAAAATCAAGATGGAGTCCAACCACAGCAAGTGTGAGGATATCATAACGCTCAAGAAATTATTACTATCGATAAAGTTACAGCAGTTTATAAGGAAAGCAAGCAATAATATGAAATAATGCTGTATTCTGTCCATCATTTAGCGAAGCTGAAGATTTTGACTATAAGTAAATAATCGATGTGAGGAGTTTAAGCAAGAAAAGTTCTTCTTTGTGGGGCTCTAGCAACTATAAAGTGAATCTAGAAGTACAGAGTTGTAAAGCTTATACATCAAAACTGGAGCAACGGCAATCGGTATTTTTAAAATTTTCGCGATCTGTAAATAGGTATAGATAAAGGAAAACACTATAAAGGCCGCTATCAATTTTCCCGAAAATTAGAAAAGCCATAAAATAAGCCTTTACGTGCTCCAAAATTAATAGTACATTAGTACATTTAGCCTACATTTACAAACGTAAAGAATTTTTTTTTTACTTTTCACACGATTCACACAACGACACACGATGTTTCGTAAACATTAAAGTCTTTCGTAGATAACTCAACTTTTATGACGAAAATATCACAATTGCCTATCCTGTCTTTCGTGTTCAATGGCTTGGTCGGTGGCGCTAGAAACCTCGACGAGGCAACTTTTAATATTTCTCAACCGAGCTCACCGCACCGCGCACCGAGGTTTAAACTTGCATTTTGTTTTGTTATTCAAATACAGGTTTAGACGAGACAAAAATGAATGACGTTTGTATAATTTGAACTTTGCATTTTGGTCTTGACCTAACCACCGAACGGATGATTATTATGCATAAAGGTCCACATTTGTGGCATTTCAACGTATGTTCAATATACGAGTGTTGAAGTAACAAATGTGGACGGTATGATTATTTGTGACGCGGACAAAAGACTAAATGCCCGCACAAACTGGCGCGGTCACGGCGATGGGACGGTGATGGTCCATCAGTTCAAAGTCGCTCAGCGAGCTATGGAAAGAGCTCTGCTCGGATTCTCTCTGAAGGATAGGATTCGTAACGAATACATCCGTCAGAGTACCAAAGTTATCAACGTAGCTCAAGGAATTAGCAAGCTGAAGTGGCAGTGGGCCGGTCATATCTCGCGAAGAACCGATAACCGTTGGGGTAAACGTGTTCTTGAGTGGAGACCGCGACTCGGCAAACGTAGTGTATAGGACGCCCTCCGGCCAGGTGGGATGACGATCTGCGAAAGACTGCAGGCAGATGCTGGATGCGGCAAGCTGAAGACAGGGCGCTATGGCGCTCATTATGGGAGGCCTATGTCCAGCAGTGGACTAATATAGGCTGATGATGATGATGAGTGCGGGGACAAACAGCAACCATCGTTTAAAACTTCTCTAGTAATGTTATATTTTTGGCAAATAAATCCATGTGTTTTTGTAAAGACTATTCGTGAAAAATAAATTCGGGTAAAAAGTATCCGGATTACCCGTCCACCCGGGCCGGTGTAATTAGCAATTTTGCATCGAGTCGTCGATTTGTCAATGTTTTGTGCACCGTGTATTCGCTTTGTTGTGATTTCCGTCGAGTTTACTTCGCTCGGCTTATCCGGGTGGCTGGAAAAAGTAGCATGAAGTATTTACTTTACTATCTATGTTGTCTTTGTATTATATATATTTGACGAGCTCTGTGGCGCAGTGGCCGAAGGCCCGCCTGAGACGCAGAAGGGTGGGTTTGATTCCCGTCGCGGGACAAATGTTTGTATCTGCAAATATTTGTCTCGGGATCTGGGTGTTTTCTTTGTATAATATGTATTTAGGTAGTATATCAGTCATGTAGTTCCCATAACACAAGCTCTGTTTACTTTGGGACTAGATGATGCTGTGTGAAAATGTGCCACATTATTTCTATCTTTTCATTCTTACTCTGGCACACACCTATTCTGGCTTGAAATATGTTATTTCATTTGAAGTTTTAGTTTAATCTATTTTTAGGCCACGACTAATGTCAGTATTATAAAAATCCTTTGCTTCACGTCTCGCTTCATAAATTTCACTGAAATATATCCACACATTCATTAGGCATGATTTGTTTTGACAGGCCTTTCAAAATGTAGATTATGATGAAAATAACTTGAAAAAGTAGGTTTCCAAGCTGCTTTGGTGTCACTCATATAATAATGTTCTTATTATGTGATTTGTGTGTGTTTATGATTAAAAAATAATCAAAAATAAATTCAAATTTAGGATGCACTGTCTGCATTTGGTTAATAAATAAAAATGTATAACTTAAAATAAAAACGTTGACGAAACATAGTTCACTTTTTAGTACATTTTGGTACATATTCATTTAATCTAATGTTTATACCAAAAATATTGTAGGATTTTTTGGCGTGAACATTAGAAATACAACGTAACTACACAAATTTAACAATTATAAATAAAATTATTATTTAGGATGCACTGTCTGCATTTGGTTAATAAATAAAAATGTATAACTTAAAATAAAAACGTTGACGAAACATAGTTTAAGCATTTTAGTACTTTGTACATTTTGGTACATATTCATTTAACCTAATGTTTACACCAAAAATATTGTAGGAATTTTTGGCGTAAACATTAGAAATACAACGTAACTCCACAAACTTCACAATTATAAATATTTTTTTTATTATTACGTAGAAAATATAGATAGGTATAGAATAGGTAGGATACGGTATTTGCTTAGAAACATGTATACTTGTATGCTACCTTGTTGGTATAAAAATAGACGAAACCCTGTATTCTTTACTTTTGTGTCTACAGTTAAAAAAAAAAGAGAGCCGTAGTACATGGAATCGTTTTAAAAATAGATTCAAAATTAATGGGTGTCCGAAATGGATACAAGAAGCTGTTACGAGTTAAATTATAATATCCTACGACCAAAGATGACGCTTAGAATATCTGACGGTGAAATGTTTTTGATGTTTACTCCGTTAACTCGAGGATGTTGTTGATCATTTTAGAAATAAATAAAAATAAGCGGTAAGATTTCCTACTTAATCTCATTATTGGATCAAGCCAATACACCACGAAGCTTTTATACAACTGAAAGGATATAGGCCCGACCTGTTGGTAAACCGTTATCGTAACCTATATCTATTAAATTGGCCTCGATTCTGTAGTACACTAACTAAACTAAATTTAAACTGTCGCTCTCTTTTACTGATAGTGCAAGCAAGAAAGAGATAGCTACAATTTTAGTGCTGTCAAATTAGTCAGTTTTAAGTTTTCCATATAAATTTAGTCGTGATTTCAAAACACGCTGACTATAAACACGAAGAAAAGCGGTACGTAAACTGATTTGACAGCAGCATACTGCAGTAAAATTCTTGCCATCTCTTTCTTGCGTACACTGTTAGTAAAAGAGAGGGACAGTTTAAATTTAGTTTAGTTAGTGTACTACAGAATCGAGGCCATAGTATAACTGTGTTCCTATTGACCTAAGAAATAAGAGTGACATTTAATTTTACAAGTATGTAAAATATAAATTATTATTTAAAATCAATTACAAATTGACGAAGCCTTTGCTGATAAAGAATTGTTTTGTGATTAGACGAAATTTTCGCCATACTTAATTTTTACAATAAGACGAAGTGATAACTGATTATTAGTATTAATTTCTGATTTGTAACCTACTTTAAGTACTTTGTTTTTGTTTGACGTATCTAAGTACATGTAATATGCCAAAAGATAAGATTGCAACACCAGAGGTAACTCGCGCGCATGTCTCAGGATCGGCATACTGAGACATGAAGGTTTTTGTTTCTTTCTTTCTAATTTCACGGAACACAGCAATGCGACTATTACTGGCGACAGAAATATGGAGGTATCTCTACCCCAGATAAGTTCTTTCACAATGAGTTATGTAACTTCTTCATATACTTCTTCTTTATGAGTTTTTACGAAACAGTAAAAAAGCTTAGCTTGATCACTTATCAAGTACACAAGACATCAACTTATACAATTACGCCCTGTTCAGACGGACCGATTATACGTTTTGGCTGCAACATCTTAATACATTTCGAACTGGGAACTAAATAATAAAAACAAAAAAAATTTGAGGGCATGAAATGAATTCTCTTCTAGAGTATAATATATAATTTTAATTTTTAAATTTTTTTAAAGTATAATTTTATCCTCACCTGGCAAATTATTTACCTTGTCATATTTTTAGTAAAAGCGGGATATTTAGCAAGATTTTCATTTACCTGTCATGGAAATAGGAGTTTTGAGTTCTCTTTACTTCTCATTTTCTTTTGGAGGTGAGTCTCTAATTTATCTATTTCGGAAATGTACATAAATTCAAATCTCAAATCCGCAAACACGTAACACAGTTATTGAATCACAGCAATAGTTTGTGAAATGGCCCGCGGGCCGTGTTGACGCATTCACTCATAAAACAGGTTGTTACTGACTATAGGCATTTCCCAGTGACACAAGCAGTAACAGTGTCTAGCTAAAAATAAGAGAGTATTTTTGTCGCATTGAAGAAAAATACTTTTTATTCAATCGAACAAAAAGATACAGAGTATTTTTGTGATCAAGGGTTTCACACGTTTTTTGTGATTGCATCAATTAATAAAAACCTATCAACTTTTGTCTTTGTATTTCGATCAGTTTGGGTCCTGGGGCAGACTTTCGTGACCTATGTTGGTAAAAAAATAACAAAATATAAGTACATCTCAGGGTCCGCAGTACATTAATTGCTTAATAAAAGGTTGGCCGTATACTTGTCTATTATTGAATCAAATAAACTTAACTGTTTGAGAACAAGTGAAAAAAAGATTTTCTTGCGCGAGGTAAATTTAAGCCTAACTCAGAGAGGTGACCTCCATTCATGATGCTCGACAATCCATTCTAGCTGTCACTCCCTGTTTGGGGCTGATGGCTGATGACGGCACTTACTTTGACTTTTCATGTAAACACGCGGAGACCGCAAAGAAGTCTGAAAAAAAAACTACTATAATTGTTCTCGCCACATACCTACAGAATTAGATTATGGCGCTGGTAAAAAGTCCGCAGAAACCAGTTTTATGTGTGAATGCGCCCTCGATGTGCCTAACTGGGACGAACTCCCAAGTTTCTCGAGAGCTATTTAGTCCGGACTCGCGGTTATAAAATATTGATTCTGAATAGTTTCCTTTTTGTTTCGTTTGAAAATTAACCCACTTTGCTCTTTTGTATTTTACGCACTTTCTGTTTTATGTCCAACTGTGCTAAAGATTTTATTGAAGTTATTTTATTTATTATTTATTTATTTAGATTCAGCTGCTTAAGTATAAACCAATACGTGCAGTGAGCCATTTACAATATTGTCACTTATGTAGTATGTATGTAACAATTAACTAAAAAAACTAATACAGCTGTTTAAAATTTCATTAAAATTTGAAAAGTGTACGTTGATTTCTGGTTCCTGAGCAAGCAAGGCGTTGAGCAGATTAAGAGCCTGAGTCGTAGGAGCATACCGGGCAGTTTGCGTTCGCACCGACGGGGCCGCGAATAGAGGTGGCGCGCGCAGACGCCGTCTCCTCTCTGGCACATATAAGGCGCAGCGAGCCAGCGCGGTCGGGTTAAAACCCTCCGTAGACCAAGACACGTTCTTGGTGACCCCGATGACCCCATCAGCACCGCTAACGCGGTGGTGTCGTCATCAAGTCCCGACAGAGCAAACACTCCACAGATACACCGAGCCCGCCGGCGGGCTCGACGAGTCCCCACTTCCGCCTACTCACGGTACAGATATGTACCGGGGCGTTTCTCTCCTATTCCACCCCCTCTGGCAACGGCCCAAGCCGAGGTCCGTACCTAAGTGGTGCCCTTGTGCTAGTTGCCCCATCCTAACTTTTTACAGGCTGAGCGCCTTCTGCGCTCGCCGTAGTCCGGTGACGCTGAGGCCATCTGCGGCCCTGCAGCATTAAAGTCCATTCAGAAAAAAAAAGAAAAAAGCGGTCGGGTTATCAATCTTATCATTGAGCAGCAGGTAATAGTGCATTAACAATGCACACTTGCGTCGTAGCTCAAGAGTGTTGATACCTAAGTTATACTTAAATATAAGAAAATACATTTATTTAAACAACTATGTATTATGTATAATACAAAGAATACATATGAATCAGCTAGCTATCTAAAGACAGGCGCAAATGATTTATAGATAGGTCAAATGATCCAGATTACACCAGACGGATTTTCCGCACGGATTTTTCACCAAACGTCAGTATGGATGTTTGTCCCTCTTTCACGCAAAAACTACTGAACGGATTTTGATAAAACTTTACAGTAAAATAGTTTATACATCAGAATAACACATAGGCTACTTTTAATCCGGGTATCACACGGGCGAAGCCGTGGGCAGAAACTAGTATTGAATAAAAACTATAGTCTACTTCTCGCTCAAAACATCTATATGAAATTTAGTGTCGCAGTATTTTACCGGCAACGTGCATTTGTCATGTCGTTCGTGTCAACAAATTAGCACCCAATTCTTCCCCCGATATCATCTTGTTGAGGTATTTATTACTTACAGTATTCATCGAGACATAAATAATAATCTACATAGGTATGTAGATGACGTATACAAACTATCTCAATCGCCACACCGTACAAAAATAGCAATAGGAACCACCATGGAGCTAGCGAACCCACTTACAAATAGATTAGAAACATCTGTATATTTTATAAGTTATCTATAACATTTACTGTTTTATAGACGAACCTAATAACTAACTGCAAATTGTAGTTGCATAATGTAAGTTGAATTCAGTGTTCTGTAGGAGAATTGCTTCAATAAACATTTAAATAAATAAATAAATAAAAATTAAAAAAACCGATGTTCACTATTTTTTTTGACTTTCGCAGTCAAATTGCAAAAATTGATAGAAAATTCTTTATTGCTCAACTAAAAAGTACTGTACATAGACGAACTTAATGCTAGATAGCATTCTCTTCCAGCTAACCTTTGTGTTATATGGAAAAGAGTCTTGAGGTGCATAAATAATGCTGGACAATCCACACAGCATCATCTAGCCCCAAGCTAAGCAGAGCTTGTGTTATGGGTACGAGATTACTGATATACTTAATACAATACATCACATAGATAGATATTTTTTTATTATACATAGAAAATACCCAGAACACCCGGAACAAATATTTGCAGATCGTACAAACATTTGTCCCAGGGCGGGAATCGAACCCGCAACCTCCTGTGTCGCAGGCGGACCTTCGCCCACCGCGCCACATCGGTCGTCCGAATAATAAGCAGTGCATGAATATGAAGAAAAAAATAGAGCCATCATAGTTTCGTATATTTCCGCTGTTAGGACATCGTCATGTTTCACAAAGTATTTAGATAATATATAACAAAGTGGATAATCATTTTAAATAATTTTCATTTTAGCAGTATAAAATATTTTAAGTTATTGTGTAAGTGTCTCGATTTTATTCAAATGTAAATTGTGTCTTAGGTTTAATAAATAAATTAAAAAATAACAATAAGCAAACTAAAGAACACATCAAATAAATAAATCAATGTCAAGCAAACTTCAAAGAAGTGTTATGTTTGTCTGTCTGTTTGTGCGTATCTAGTCTTAAGAGTATCGAGATAAATTTGGTACGCATACGTATTTTTATGAACAAAGAAACCCCTAAATTCAATATATAAGAGTAATTTTTTTACACCTTTTTGTACATGTAAAGTGGGGATGCCATTATTTTATTGAACTCCGCACGTACGTGGTGTCTTTGAAAAGTTCTTAAATAATCACTTAAGACCTTTTCGATGGTTTTAAAAGTGAAAAAGTGAAAGTTGTTGTTTGTGATTTTACGTTGACGCTTAAGAAATATAATCACGTCAATTTCCGTTGTTGAAATCCTATATTGCTATCTCTCTCTCCTATTTATTATGCAAACTACCTCCAATTATTCACGAAACAATTTGGCAAATTGATCGTTACACCCTGCTGCGATGGAGGTGTCACTATCGATCTTCGTCCTGCAGCGAGATTTACGAGCGACGTGATGCACATCGCCGGGTCAGTTGGCGTTGAAGCCGTCAATCAACCGCATAAAACGCAGAGGCTATGCACGTGGACGTAGTTTCGCTTTGTATCACAACAACCACATCGTAAAAAAAAATCCTATGAAGGGCATCTTCAAAGAAAGAAAGAAAATACATGTTTTAACCTCAAACATAACTCAACAGGTCAAAAATACAAAACAAATAAACACAAACACAGAAAGGTTACATTAAAATAATACAAAAAATAAAAAGATGTGTTGTATGGAGCCAAAAGGTCCCTATCTCAGCATTATGCTGCACCAAACCTAGGAAAGGTCCTGTCCGCTGATTTTCGGACAGGGCCATCGTGATGTCACGAACAACGGGGATCAACAAAGAATAAATAGATAGATACTAGATAAATAAGTATTATGTGCAACACATAAATATATTATTCATGTAATATTATAAAAATAATTTGTATTTGTATTGTATTTATTCAAAACATTACATCTATTTTTACAGGTATGGCCTAATTCAATAGAGTAGTCAACATAAAATAAATTATTAATAATAGCACAAATTGAATAGTATAGCCCTTGCGAACTCGCTCCGTGAACAGTGGAATGCGTCAATGGTTGCCGCTACCAGATTTAGTGGTTGTATGGTGCGCGTCAGTGGCGTCCTGTTCAGCAGGCTAGTCCTTCTGCGAGGCACCGCGAACAGAGCCGGCCGCCTGCGCCGCCCTACGTACTCATCGGGTACCCACAGCTTCATCATCTCCAAGATGGTCGAGTCGGATATCATCCCCCGGAACACCCTAACCACATACAGCGCAAACGCCATATCCCTCCTTATTTCCAACATATTGTATCCAACCCAACACGAATTAGGTTGGATACAACAAGGGATATAATTAAGTGGGAAGTTACGAAAGAAATTATTTGATTGTCGGTGGCCTGTGCAATGCGAATCTAGTGGACAAGATTTTAAATTAATGCCAAGATTTTTTAATCTGTACCCTATAGGTAGAAAGAAATAGCCTAAGATGTACAAATATTCTTATGGCACTTTTTGCATAGCATTCTACGTGAAAGATTGCAAGCCTATCGCCGTTTATTGAAAAACTAACTCATGGCAATATTTTGGTTTCTTCGCGATGTTTTCCTTCACAGTTCTTAGCATATTGCAAGAATTTAAGGAATGAAGTTTTGATAAGAGCGTTGTGCTATAATTTTTTTTCAGTGATATACTTTATCACTGAAAAAAAATGTGACTACTTAGGTATGAAAATATTTTTCTGAGGCATTGATATTTTTTAGACCGGTGTATTCTCTGTGTAGTAAAATTTTTCTGGGAGTTTAACGAACTAAGTCCACAAATCACTAACGTTTAATATCATATTATAATAAAAATAATAAAACTCTGTATATAATATTTAAAACTCAGTTTATCCAGCAATAACCTGCCCAAAATTACATTAAAATTTCAGATTGGCATACAAGAGAACGGTCTTTTGACGGAAGCGAAGAACAAACATGATTACATAAGTATCTATGTCTTCTTTTTGTTTCCCGTCAAGCATACTGCACCCAAGGCGACAGAATAAAAATACCTATTAAGTTTTTCTTTGGCCTGATGGAAAAGAGACAGGAACATTTTTTGTCTCCTCCTTTGTATATTAACGATTGTCTTGGTTTTCATGCTAAACCTGCTAAGCTTCAAATGCAGTTTAAAACTTGATTCCTCAAATCAAGCTCAATACGCATAATGCCCGTCATAAAAATGTCGCCGCCAGTGTTGCCAACAAAATATCAACCGTACGTTTTCGTATATATTTTAAATTTTCCTACTGCACGACAATTTGCAAACGATTCCGAATGAAGTCGGACGGTAAATAAGAATTTATATTCGATAGCGAAAATGTTATACTTTCGCGCGGTGCGGAGCATAATCTTTTTCTTGTCATGAAAATATGTGATGTCGCTGCTTCCTGCTCTGTATCTAGTTCACAGGATGTCCCAAAATAATATTTATGCTATCCATGTAGTGTATCTGAGTTACTGTACACACACTAAGCTAACAAAGGTAGGTGGTAATTATAAATAAATATAAATAAATAATGCTGGACATTTTCCACACAGCATCATCTAGCCCCAAACTAAGCAGAGCTTGTATTATGGGAACTAAATGACTGATATATTAATTATAAACTTTTTTTTTGTAAATACATACATATTATACATAGAAAACACCCAGACCCGAGACAAATATTTGTAGATCATACAAACATTTGTCCCGCGGTGGGAATCGAACCCGCAACCTTCTGCGTCTCAGGCGGGCTTTCGTCTACTGCGCCACAGAGGTCGTCATGGTTTTAACAAAGCCCCTGTACAATTGCTTATTTTTTATTGTACACACAGATAAACCGACAAAAAATTTACATATAGGATATACACAAAGGCGAGCTTAACCCTAAAAAGATTTTTCTTCCAAACTTTTGAGGATAGGGACAGATGATAAATAGCAGTGGGCTAACTGTAACTGTACCCTATTTATAACTATATTAATCCATTTTTTATAGTCCTTCGAATTGAAGTGACTAAGTAGGAACACTTGTGATCCAAAACTACCTATGAATACGAAAAAGCATGTATAAAGCATGAAGAATTTGATTACAAAATAAAACCAAGCGGCGTAAATGTTTTCAATTTTATGCATGATGTTTTTTTGTATTTCTATTAGTTGTGCCGGGAGGTTATTTTTATAAATTTTAAATATAACAAATTTGAAGGTATTTTTATCGAAAAGATTTTACGAACTAAATGAACGATTAATTTGAAGACTAATTTAATGCGTCAAAACGATGTCACTAAGTACTTTTAACAATAATTGCTCTGAACAAGAGAATATTTTTTCCAAGCTTAGGTTTAATCACGTTTTTTGTGATGTCTACTTTCTACAATGAGGCTCTCAAAAAACGTTCAATTTAAATGAAAAAGTTTAAGTTAATCGTCTTAAAATTTCAATGTTTAGGTATTTTCACAATGCGTATTCAATTCTTCAAATGAAGCCAATAAAATATGCCGCTGGAGGCAGTCATTTCAGTTTTAGCGCTTTCAAGTATAGGCTATAAGAAAACAGTAAAACCTAAGTGCATACTGAATCGCCCCGAATAGCCCTTGGAAGGTTAGGTCGGGCCAAGTTCAAATATAATTTAAATATTTATTCCTTACAATACTAAAAAGTATAATATGTAGGCAAACTTAATGCTAGATAGCATTCTCTACCAGCTAACTTTTGTGTAATATGGAAAACAGTCTAAAGGTAGATTATAACATAGGGAGGAACGTACTTACCCACCTATTTAGAATAAACCTAACCTAACTTGTAAAGTTACAGATAATATTATATAGACTAATATATAATAAAAAAAAAATACATAAAAATATTTATTAGCAATATTATTATTATACTCACAATAGACATATATTTTTAAAATAATTATTCAATAAATAAAAAAACAATGGGAAATCCAATGTTATTTGTATAAGGACCTCCTAATATATGACATATTGGCCTCTCATTCTCTTGTGCACCAACTAAACTATATTTTTTATCTAAAGCTCTCTTTTACTAATAGTGACAACAGAAAGAGATAGCAAAAATTTTAGTTATGTCACATTAGTCAGATTTGAGTTAACAATACAAGTTAAGTCGTGATTTCAAAACATGCTGAATATAAACACGATAAGAACGACAAGTAAACTAATTTGACAGGAGTATATTTTATTGCAAGAGAGCAACAGTTTAAAAAAAAATAGTTTGTGACTAAGAAAACGTCGCCATCATCTGCTTATTTTACCGTAAGACCACAGATACTGTCACTTGATATAAGCACAGAGAAAATGCTTCTTCAGTAAAGAATGTCTCACGACGTGTCACTCCGTAAATACTATCTTAGCTGAGAAACAATCTTTCAGAAATTACAATCGTAAGCTTAATTAAAATCCCCTTAACAATATCTCAGTACGAGTTAATACTGAAGGGTAGGTGACAACGTTTTGGTGGTACAAATGATAAAATAAATAAATAATGGTGGACATTTTCCACACATCATCATCTAGCCCCAAATTAAGCAGAGCTTGTATTATGGGAACTACATGACTGATATACTACTTATATATATTTTTTTGTAAATACATACATATAATACAAAGAAAACACCCAGACCCGAGACAAATATTTGCTGATCATACAAACATTTGTCCCGCTGAATGACTGTAGAGCTCCTTGTGAAAGAGCTTGTTTGGGGAAGTATTATACGTATTTCTGCTTCCAAGCAGTAATGCTTACTGTGTTGGTATGAAGGATATGGGTGCTGGTGAAATTACAGGTACATGAGATTTTCTACCAGTTGTGTCTCAGGGTCGGCAACTTGCGAGTGATACCTGTAATGTGCAAGCGTAACCTATGGAGGTTACGCTAACCGCCTACCAACAGGAGGGGTATACTTGTTTGCCATTTAAGTTATATAAAAAAAGCTTATAACTTGTACCAACACAAGGGTTCCAAACTTTTGAGGCAGCAAACAGTAAATAATGATGATGAGTTATTTTAAGAATCTGAACAACTGTAAGAAAGATGGGGAGAAATGAAAACTTCGCATCAAATTTAATAGGGCGAAATTAAAAATTGAAATTTTGACGCTCTTCCAATTTTAAGTGGACTTATAAAAAGTTTTGTTCTTAATTTTGCCGTTTTAACGGTTGAGATTATTATCTTGAAAAGTTTTTTTTGAAGTTGGAAACATTAATGGGACGGACTGCGGGGTTACATTTTAATACTGGTAGAAGTAAAACAGTAAACATTTTAAGTGATTTAAAATATATATCTTAAAGTAGTCAAATTTGTAACTCTAGCATATCTACATATCACCTACTTAAATAAATATATAATAATGCTGGACATTTTCACATAGCATAATCTAGCCCCAAACTAAGAGAGCATGTATTATGAGGACTACATGACTGATATACTACTTTATATACTTTAATGTTTTAACGGTTGAGATTGATGAAAATATATTTTTAAGTTGGAAACATTAATGGGACGGATTGCGGGGTTACATTTCAATACTGGTAGAAGTAAAACAGTAAAGATCTTAAGTGATTTAAAAAGTGTATCTTAAATATAGTCAAATTTGTTACTTAGCATACCTACATATCACCTACTTAACCTAAAATAAAAAAGCTCAAATACTAATTATTGCGACTTACCAATAACTTGTCTTTTTTGTATTACTCGTAATAGATATAAATAGCTAAATCAACTGAATTCCATAAAGAGATCTAAAAATCATCTGCTATTAAAGAAACTATACATTTAGTAGTTGTTGCTCGCGGCTTACCAGCGTGGTATGTTAATAAAAGTAGCATAATGACCATCTCTAGGCTTCAAACTATGTCCACCAACTTTTGAATAAATCTAACTAAAGATTACAATTTATACAAAGTTTAGAACTCAATGTCACACCCCCAAAGGATAGTTTTGAAAAAAAAATACGTGTTTCATTATTTACTTTAAAGTTTATTTGTACATAGTTTTGAGCAAAGAAACAATTTTTTTTGATAGAATCTTTACCGCCCTATTTAACCCCCTTAACTTAAATAAACTTAAATAAAAACATTTATTTTATTAGTAGGAAGTAGGATTTGCTACGTTATAATAAGCCTTGTCCCA
This sequence comes from Perizoma flavofasciatum, assembly GCA_958496245.1. Taxonomy (NCBI): domain Eukaryota; kingdom Metazoa; phylum Arthropoda; class Insecta; order Lepidoptera; family Geometridae; genus Perizoma; species Perizoma flavofasciatum. The sequence goes on from OY292424.1 coordinate 14,557,700, forward strand.
GCTCTAGCCACTAGAAACTGATAAAAAAAGCTAAAACCACATGATGGATTAGCAAGCCAGCGATTAACGGCTATTAATCATAATTAAATGATATTCGTATTTAAGTAGATTTATCAACTTTAAACCATTCTACTTGGACTTGGAAGTTTTGACAACCGTTTACGTTCAAAGCTGAGACGTGATGCGGTTTGAAGTTGAACTGAGGTCTCTAGATTAACATCCGGTTCCTCAAAAGGTTGATCAATGTAATTTTTTTTTATTGTTTCGTCCATTGATAAAATTTGCGTGATGATAGATTCCAGTACCTAGACAATTTATAAAGAGTCGGTTTTTAAAAGTGCTTTGATAATGTGAACATGAATTTTTACTTTTGTGAACATGGGCGTTTTTCTACAAACGCCAAACAATCGTTTTCTTCCACCGATATTTTGACGTTATAGGATTTTTTCGAGATCAATGCCCAGAATGAAAATTAATTCACAATCTGAAGTCACTGCTTAGAGTATTTTTAAGCCATAGTCGGGGATTGAAAAGTCCTCCAAAATGCATAAATCGGCATTTGCCTTAAAGCAGGGTGCATAAAGGTTGAATTCGCGCTTGAATTTTCACATAGCGCCCGAATATAGTCCTCTAGAGGAGCCCTTATTTGACTATAAATTCGGGCATTAACTAGGTACCTATATAATTTGTATTACCTAAAAAAAAAAACTATTTACGATTGAAATGAGCGTGCATTTACGTATCTTGCAAAATTAGAAACATCAATTAATCGCCCCGACTTTCATTTATAATATCTCGCAAACTTGTATCTGAATTTGCATAATACTCCCTTACAATGCACGATCCAAACAATTTATTTTGAAAAGTTCACAAACTCAGGTAGTTTGAAGTTTTCTGCAAACTGCGCGAGTAACTGTTATTCTTCAACTTTCCTTTCTACGTTTTTAATTAAGGTTTTGAATTAGTGAGATTGTTTTACGAGAGACTTTATCAGGGAACTTGAGTTGGTTACTTTGATACGATTTTAAAACCAGCCGCATTTCTGATTTCGTTACGATTTCTGTAACTCGATTAATAGGCAAGTATAAACAGAAAGTATATACATATATAGGCGATATGGTCGCTCAGCGACAAAGCCTTTAATAAAAAAAAATAAAAAAAAATAAACAGAAACTTTAAGATTATTTAGATCACCCTGCTATACAGCACCTGCTGGCTTTTCAGTCCTAGTGTGGGGAACAAAGGTTAAACTGAATATAATCTTAAACATTCAACGCCCATTAGGAAGTTTAATTATATTTGTACCGACACACCTTTATGAACAATAAACTTTATCTAACCTACGGACGGTGAAGGAAAAGATGTATAGAAAACTGGCATATCCTGAACTTAAAAATCGAAGAAACATGCATAAAAGGAAACCCCTTTAAACCGCTCAGAATCCTTTCACGACACTGTTTCTTTCATCATGGGTCATTATGGCCTGGTCAGGCCACTGACATAACAAAGAGTGTCTAGAGTATTAAAGTTTTTTTATCTGTTTTTTACCTAGATAGTCCTATATTACTATAGAGGACTATCTAGCTATCTAGTCTATGTAGTTGTATTATTCTGGCTTAAAAATAATTTTCTCTGTATTTTGCGAATATCTACTTTAGTAACAAATTCAACGTGCAGGCATGTCCCAATTCTGTCTTAATTTTAATCAAGGATTACTTTTGCAGCTCTTTAAAGCTTTTTTAAATAGAATATTCCTGTGGTCAAATTGTGAGAAAATGAAAGATGAATAATAAAATTATTATATATACATTTTTTTTTTATTGTTAAGCTATTGTTATTTGTTATTGTAAGCTTTTTCTTATTGTTCTTGGCAAACCCTCCCATTTGATACGTATATCATGGGGGTGAATTAAAAATAATTAGTCAGCCATCTTTGCGAGTCCGCCATATTGGATTTAAAATAACGTCACTTATTCTAATTATTAATCGTGTGTCAAATTTATGTTGCAAGATTTTACCCATACTATCAAGGCAAGTTAAACAAAAGCTTGTAAAAAGTGAGTGACTTGCAACCCATCAAATCTTGCCTACTTAAGTAATCTAGTTGTGCAGTTTCTGTTCATAGCACCTACTGTATTGCTGTGTATAACCTACTAGTGGTGTATTAATGCCGCCGTGTGGTAGCACTAATCTGCACAATTAATCTTGTGATTGCTGCAAATAGGCCTTTGTGTTGTCTCTCGGTGTTCGAGGCATTCTTGCCTGGTCTTGTGTTGTGGAAATGACCTTTGTTTTTTATAGTTAGGTATCTACATATTGTTGTCATTTTTACAGCCAACATACACCTACATAATCTGGACCCCGCAATAGGATTCGCTGTGTCGTGGGTATCAGGAACCACGAGTACCGTGATACAACTAGACATGGAATAAATAACATGCAAACACTTAGTTGCGGGAATCGAATTCACACCTATTACTCGCCCGCGCGCCAAGGTCGTCACATTAAGAGCCGTATCACAAAATCAAGTTCAGAGTAATTCACTGCTCGGCGAAATCTACTTCATTCGTTCTTCTTACACATTCTTTTCCTATAACATTATAGTGAAATACACCTTCCATGTGGCCTGAACGCAGGACACTCTTTAAAATTTCGTCACCAAACCGAAAAATTGTTCGACAGATTTCCAACGATGACACAAGCAGTTTTATTTACAGAATTTTACGGGACAGTTTACATTCTGTTTGCTACTTATTGGACCTTGGTTATGGCACATGCCTTTTACCGAAATGTGTTCGGGTGAGACAGTCATCAGTAGTTTATCTATCAAATATATCAGAACATGTAATACATTGGTTTACTATATATAAAACCATTGGCATATACCTCATTATTTGGAGCATCTTTAAGCTGCAAATAATGTAAAAATAACTTAATATAAGCTATCACACGAACAAACCTTAACAAGCAGCAAGCAGCTGAATTAAAATAATATATTTACTAAACATACTTTCAGAAGTGAGATTTCAAATGCTACTATATTATACTATACTATGTATTCTCCATGAATAGTACATGAGTCCCTGAGGCATAGCTACGTGTATCGAGATTGTAGTTTAAGGTGTGTGGACGGAATTATGCATTATAGTCGGCACCTATCTATCGGATTAGGTCCGCAGTGGCATGCCACGTAATACCTGTCTGCTGTCAACCACCTATTTATGCAAAATCGCATGGAATAATACGATGATCTCTATGGCGCAATGGGCGAAGGCTCGCCTGAGACACAGAAGGTTACGGGTTCGATCCCCGCCGCGGGACTAATGTTTGTATGATCTGCAAATATGTCTCGGGTCCGGGTGTTTTCTATGTATGTAACTATAAAAAAAAGGTCTACTGTCCTAGATACTTTAACCTTGGATATTACTTAATAAGCTGTAAACATTTATTTATTTATTTATTTATTTATTTACTTTAATTAACACGGCCGAGGGCCAATTACGTTAACTAAAGACTAAAATTATAACTACTTTAAATATAAATAAGTCAGACTATTAACAATACACATACAATTTAAATAATTAATATTAGGAAGATCAATAATATAAAATATAGAATGTCAATAGTAAAAATTAAAAATAAAATATACAACATAAATTAATGACGCTCACAAAAACACATGCATTCTTTTAAAATTTTTGTCCATGTATCTGCAAACATGTCAACATCGGGGTTAGCAGAAAGAAGAGCGTTGAGTGCCGTGAGGGAGCGCGGGATAGGTGAGCAGGCTCGTGCTGCGGTACGTGATGCAGGCACGGCAAACAGCTGATGCCTCCGACTGCGGCAATAATTGTTCGGGACGTAGAGTCGGCACAGCTCGTTGCTTAAATCTAAGGCGTCACTTTTGTTGTGAAGGATTTTACAGACTGTGGCTATTTGATCGTAAGATCGCCGTGCCTCCAGAGAATTATATCCTAGGCATCCTAACAGAAACTTAGTGGGGTAGAGGAAGGGGTAGTAACCATAGCAGCGCTTGTAGAGGAATCGCAGGAATGCCTTCTGGACTTTTTCCAGCATAAGAATGTACGTGACCTCGTGCGGGCATTTATCTGTAACAACTGTTTTGGCAAATAAATATTATAATATATTCTATTCTTCTATGTTTTTCCAAAAAATAAACTACGTATATTAGTACTATCAGTCATTTAGTTCTCATGATTCAAGCTCTGCTTAGTTTGGGTTTAGATGATGCTGTGTGAAAAATGTCCATTATTTATTATAATAGAAATAGATCATACTTTACTACATCATTACGTACGATACCATTGGTCTGGAAGTAGAGCTCTTTGTGCTAATTCTACCATGGAACAGAAATACTCGTATTGTTCCGGTTTGAAGGGTATGGGTGCTGGTGAAAAGACACATCAAATTTTTCCTCCTCATGCCTCAGGATCGGCAATGTATGTATCTCTGGTAATGCAAGCGTCCATAGGTTACTGTAACCGCTAACTGATATGCTGCCGTATGCTCGTATACAAAAAAAAATGGTCTAATAAGTTTCGGAAAGTTTTCGGAGTAGCCCAAGATCGTATGGTACTTTTCGAGTGAGGCGTATGCCCAGCGGTGGACTTTAACAGATGATGATGATTACTGTTATTCTTAAACGAGGAACATATCTATTTGTCTGCATATTCAATAGTACTAAAGCTTGTTTACACTAAACTTTTATCCATAGAATAACTGACACTAAGATTATTTCTAGGATGATTGTTAGAAGAAAGAGACAAACGCTAAAAGTGTCATCCAAAATATGAATTGAAAGAGATGGTAACGATCTGTCGGCCTATTAGCAACATTAAATGGGAGATAGTTCATTTTTTGGTGTAAAATCTTGGCACAATGCTGTGTAAAAGGTAAATTGTATGCCCACATTATCGCACTTTGCTTCAGGCTGAAGAAAAAAAGGGTGGGTTTGGGCTGCGTGTAAAAAACCGGGATGCAATGCATGCCAATTCGGCCGGATCCAACTGGACTGGGCCGAAACTGGCGAGATCGCACGTGTACCGTCAGCAGAAAGAATAAAATAACATAGTCATGGACCTCAATATTCCGTGAGTCCTTACTCACGAATGAGTACCTACTATGATATCACAACACTCTGCCCGAAACAAAATATTACTTATCTATATAACATTTTTAAAAAGTACTATTTTTTCTCACTTAGTTTTTAGCTAGTCGACCTCAGCAAAATCATCAAAAACATTACTCACCCACTATAGTTTCTATTGTGTCTTTCTATCTCTATAAGATATTTTTAGTACAGGCCAAAGAAATCCGTGAGATGGTAATAGAAGCCACGTTGCCTAAATGCCTATGATCAATATCAAACTCCGATATACAGTAAACACTAGTTTCAACTAAAACACCTTTGATTAGGAAAATACGTGCCATAGATAAAAAAAATAGAAATAGCTACTAAATGACAAACATGTAAGACAATAAACTCGTTACAGTCCCAACTGTAAAATATATTTGCGTAATTTTAGTAGGATAAAAAAATCAGAAAAAGATGTCTATGAGAAAAAATCTATTACAGTGCTTTTACTGCAAAAGTGTTCGCGTAACTTTAGGAAGTAAAAAGTCCTTCAGAGCAGGCAATACAACAGCAATGAACCAAGTGTTGCAGATTTCAAAACGTGACGGTAATCGTGCATCATCAGGTGGACCTATTTACCGCGAGATTGGTAACATAAAAAAAGTACGGAACACTTAAGTATTAACCTCTTAATGTGCTATCGCTACGTCCGTGTCCGGCGTGCGAATCAGCTGGGTATCAATTTGCCGCGAGCCGCGTTTGTACAGCTTGTTGGTACTTGTACCTTTACATAGCAATTGGTAAACAAATTGTCAAAGGCTTCTACATATTTTGTTTTCTAACTGCATCCCTTTAGGATTTCAGTATACCCTTGGTTTTGAAAATTCGGTGTAGCGAGCGTGAGGTTAGTCTTGAAGATTATTGATTTTATGTTGACAATAATTTGATCCTTCTTCTTCTTAGTCGGGCACTCTTGGCAAAGTGGTCGTGATTATGTACGGCTTACCTGAGCGGCTTTTATGATGCGTCTCCAAACATCTCTGGCGTTGCGAGAGTATTCGGTCAGGGTGAGTTGTGTGACGGAATTTATAAGGTTTGACCATTGCTTGGAGAGTGGCCACGTGATATTTTGCCCTCCATCCTGCCTTGCACTGCTAAACGCCCCATGGAGTCTTCTTTACGAGTAACATGCCCAAAGAACATAAGCATCTTAAGTTCATGCAAAATCGACACATTTGAATGATGTGCAGAACCCTCAGAAGACGTCGCCAGTACCACATTTTGATCCTTATCGATTATATTTGTAGATGGTTTAGCATTGATTAGCCATATTAATCGTAATAATATTATTAACGCGAAAGTTTGTGAGGATGGGTGTTTGTTACTCTTTCACGCAAAAACTACTGAACGGATTTTGATGAAACTTTATAGTAATATAGCTTATATATTAGAATAACACATGGGCTATATTTTATCTGAGTACCACGCGGGGGAAGCCGTGGGCAGAAGCTGGTATTATTATAATTTGTATTTAGTATTTAAAGTGATTTTTGTGTGTGTAGTACCGAGGCTCCACATATAGGAGAAACTTTGCAGTTATATCCAAGCCTGTTTAATACCTAAATATTAATATAATTGACAAAAGGTGTTGCTTCTCCTATAGGTGGAGCTTTGGGGCTTCGAGACGAAACTGTTTGTGATAGAAGTCCTACAAAATGTTTCAAGTCTATTTTCATCATCAGTACAGCAAGGAATACGTAAAAAAATAAGGAATATCTCCTTGAGTGGAGACCGCGACTCGGCAAACGTAGTGTAGGACGTCCTCCGGCCAGGTGGGATGACGATCTGCGAAAGACTGCAGGCAGATGCTGGGATGCGGCAATCTGAAGACAGGGCGCTATGGTGCTCATTAGGGGAGGCCTATGATGATGACAGCAAGGAATGCTACGGGCGAGTAGTCTAGTGTTTTATTTTATTTATATAACCGAGCACTTCATAACTTGCCCGTAATTACCTTCCATATTTGCAAACCCCGCCCTCGACCCCTTGCTGTTAATAGCATACTAAAACTAAGCATCAGTCACAGGTGTATCCAAAAGTCTGTAAAACTGAACGCCCCTGTCATAAATGCATCGCCAGTACCGAAATTCAGTTTTACTGTTCTTGAACAGTAAAATAAATAATAAAAATAATGCTGTACATTTTCACACAGCAGCAACTAGCCCTAAAGTTAGCAGAGCTTGTGTTATGGGAACTACATGACTGATATACCACTTATATATTATTTTTTTGTAAATACACACATTTATATATAGAAAACACCCAGAATGGAATGATAACTACTAGCAAACGTGGTTATATACCAAATATATTTGAAAGTATCTTTGGCTACATTATATTTGGTTTTGTCAAAGATTCCAATTACATCTGGTGCACGGCGCGACGCGGAAGGAGAAGCAACCACTCACCCTGATGAAGACTCTCGGAATGAGTCGAAACTTAGTCGGTGCCTTCACCGATAGTGCAGTACGTGAAAATTCCCGTTTTTACAATATGAATAGTCAAGTTCACGATAGTTTTTGGAATAAAATTCCAATTACATATTACAATCGATAAACCATTTTTGAGATTAATTTTAATACAAAAAATAAACAAACAAATGAAGAAACAAAGAACCTCTCACTTTAAATACATATAACAACTTCCTGGGTCGCGATAAAAAAGGCAGAAATAAAAACAAGACAAAAGGGATCCGATAAAAATCCAACGAACATCTCCAAAGATCATGTAGACAAAACATTACATTACAAAATAATTAAAGAAGCGATTAAGCGTCAACTCTGCCCGCCCGAAAATTGTTAGCGAATTAGGGACATAGAGTAAGCACCGTGCAGAGGTCTGACTCCAGAATTTTTTATGCTTAATTTAATATATTAAATGAGAATACATTTATTCATACAACTATTTACAAGTACGTATATACAAAAAATACAGATGAAACAGCTAGGTATCTAAAGACCGTTGCAAACGATCTATAGATATCTCAACTGATCCAGATCACTAACAGACGGAAGCTTTCCCAATATACTGGCCGCATTGCCACGCAATGCTAATGCGTTGACCCAATTGAGAGCAAGCTCTTTGGTCACGCGTCGCTTCGACCAGTCGCCCTGAAAGAATTTTGAAAACGCGAAGGGCCCCGATTCCCCACGGACCCAGAGTCAACCCCAAAAGGCTCAAATAAGTAAGCTCTGTCGAGACCTCTATATTTGCGCATCTTGAGATGATAATATATTAAATTTAATTTAATACATTATATTTTACTAAAGTGCCGATTCGTCTAACTTGACTAAAAGATAAGTTTGAAATGTGTCAGATTGCAAATTATGGAAAAAGTTTTTTATAAACAACCAATGTGGTAAACAGTCATACGGCTCATCTGTTGGTATGTAGTTATAAAAATCCTATTATTGTTATAAAATATTAAAGTTTGCACTTATAATTTGAAAGTTCAAAGCTTGTTACGTGTTTGGATGAAATTTAGAACAGGTATAGTTTGTGAAATATAATAATACACACGTTACTTTTAATTTGAGGACCACGCGGGGAAAGCCTTGGGCAAAGGCATATTTTTAATAATATTTAAATGTCTCTTTCTGTAGTATGTCAGTATTAGGTTAACAGCTTTTTTTATAACTGTCTATAGGTATAGTTATTAATTATAAAAATACATGATATTGTTATCGTCATAAGTTCAAGCAAAAAATATATATTATTCTATTCTTTTCTTAACTGTCAGAGAAAAGTTGGAACCATTATTTTTTTATGTCACGATGTACGTATCATACCTACGCGATTGTATGAAACTTCGGTTATCTATGACAACCTGTATCAGTACTGTCTCAAGCAATAAACTTTGCTCAGGAATTTCATTAGTTCCTTTCAATAAATTAAGAGGTTATGCTCGCGTGTGTCGACCCTGCAATTACCTAGTCTGCGAGGTAACGAAGTACCACTCTTGAAGAAGATGGCGGGGAGTGAAGAATAAGTTCGGATAAGGCAAATTAGCAATACAATCTGCTTACATGGAAATTTGAAGAATATGGCGGGGAGTGAAGAATAAGTTCGGATAAGGCAAATTAGCAATACAATCTGCTTACATGGAAATTTGAAGAAGATGGCGGGGAGTGAAGAATAAGTTCGGATAAGGCAAATTAGCAATACAATCTGCTTACATGGAAATTTGAAGAAGATGGCGGGAAGTGAAGAAGAAGATGGCGGGAAGTGAAGAATAAGTTCGGATAAGGCAAATTAGCAATACAATCTGCTTACATGGAAATTTGAAGAAGATGGCGGGGAGTGAAGAATAAGTTCGGATAAGGCAAATTAGCAATACAATAAACTTACACAAAAATAGCCTGCCTTATTTGCACTTTTTTGATGATATGGTCGCGAGGCGGGCGAATAGCCAGTTGACAAGAGGTGCGGGTTCGATTCCCACCACAGGACAAATGTTTGCATATTCATTCCGAGTCTGGATGTTGTGGTATTACGGATACTTATGACACAAATCCTAGTGTGGGGTTAGGAAGACTACATGTAAGTATGTGACTGTACTCTGATTGTCATCTCTGATTATTGTAATTACTAACCGACTTCAAATAAAGGCGGTTTTTAAATTGGGGATTTGTTTTTTTATTGATTACTTTGTGTGGCTTGTAATCAATAAAAAAACTACTATATGATACTATCTAAAGTGGATAGATAGTTTTTGCTTATCTTAAAAATGATTTGAGAATTCATAGTTTTTATACGAGGGTACAAATTATCCTACTCATATAATAAATGCGAAAGTCTGTATGTGTGAATGTTTGTTACCACATATCTCCGTAACTACTAAACCGGTTTTCATGAAATTTAGAATGTAGATAGTTAAGGTTCTGGAATAACACATAGGCTAATCTTATTTTCGAAAATTAACCCCTAAGGTGGTTAAACAGGGTGGTAAAGTTTTTATGGAAAAAATATTCCTTGGTTTATTTACTCAAACCACATAAAATAAATAATGAAACACTTATTTTTTTATTTTTTCATAATTACCCTTTTGGGGGTGTGCAATTGATTTCTAAACTTTGTTTAAATTGTAATCCTTGGTTCGATTCATTCAAAAGTTGGTGGACATAATTTGAAGCCTGGAGACGGTCATATGCTACTTTTATTAACATACCACGCGGGCGAAGCCGCGGGCAACAACTAGTGTTACATAACTTCTAGATTTTGTTAGATTTTGATTACCACATCCATTTTTGTTTAGCATATTACTTCTTTGGTAAGTACTGAACTACTGTACCCAAGATACTTAGTAGTCGAGCTGTTTTATTACCTGTGAATTAAATTCAGCGAAATTCATTAGAGCAAACAAAAAATATTGTAGAAAATAAATTATCGTGGTTTTGATACCAGGTAGATAGAAAGATAGACAGAAAATACTTTATTTGTTCACCAAATATCTCAGCTTAAATAAATAGTACAAACTTTAACATCGTTGTACAATGGGCGGTCTTATCGCTAATTAGCGATCTCTACCAGACAACCTTTGGATGGAAGGGACTGTACGAAAGATTACAAGGGGTTGTAAGTGGTGTGCCATATACTATGAAAATACTATATTATTATTTTACCTACATAATTATCTATTTACTTACTACACAGCATAATACCTATATACTATCATTCACTATTCTATAATACATAATAAGGTTAGCCAGAAACAGGCAACAGCTAACGACTCGAGGATAAGTAGAGTTTCTTGACTAAGGATTTAAAAATAGGTAATGATTTCGCACGTTGGATACTAACAGAGAATAGGTACCTACCTATTGACCTCTATGGCGCATTGGGCGAAGGTCCGCCTGGGGCGCAGAAGGTTACGGGTTCAATTCCCGCCACAGGACAAATGTTTGTATCTGCAAATATTTGTCTCAGGTCTGGGTGTTTTCTATGTATATTATGTAAGTATTTACAAAAAAAAATGTATATAAGTAGTATATCAGTCATGTAGTTCCCATAATACAAGCTCTGCTTAGTTTGGGGCTAGATGATGCTGTGTGAAAAATGTCCAGCATTATTTATTTATTTTATATATTATTCTCCTGGTGAAATTCCGTTGACTGTTTAGAATTTCTCTTCATGTGCGCCGTCCGCGACCAAGCTCGACGATAGTGAGACATGGTTGGTCTTTAGGTATACAAGTCAATTATTTTTATTCATTGAAATCACAAGGATCACTTAAAAACGTCACTTTATAAACTACTAGCTTCTGCCCACAGCTTCGCCCGCGTGGTACCTGGATAAAAAGTACAGTTTCATCAAAATCCATTCAGTAGTTTTTGCGTGACTACTGAACGGATATTGATATCAAACATCCATCTTCACAAACTTTCGCATTTATAATAGTAGATTTCTAGCGCGCGGCTAAATCTTTGCCTATCCGTGTAGAACACTGGAATAAAATAACTCTACTCAAAAAAACTATCTACTCAGGATATTTATATAAAATTGTATCTAATATACCGAACCGAAGGAGACGGGATCGGCCGAGAAGACGATGGCATGATGATCTAGATGGAAGAATTTGAAGACCTTTGGCCAGCAACGGGCCAAACTTAATTTAAAAAAAATAAACTTTCTCCAAAATATATTTCAGTTGGTGGTGTTCAAGGTTGCAAAGTGTTTCTTGCTATCCACGTGAAACTCCGGAGCTCTAGCTGTTGAAGAAATTTTCCCGTCATCGGGGAGCAAGGACCCTAAATCCTAGTTTTAACTATCCGACTATGGACTATGGAAAAAGGTCACCATTTGTGTGACCGTGGGTGTCAGTCTCTATTAATGTATGCTTAGTCTAAATTCCACACTTGAATTGGCTACGGTACCCGCTTACCAATATAGGTGGGCCTTAAACTTGTTTGACACTTTACTAATATTATAAATTAATATGAGTTCTACCATTTTACTTCATGTAAAACCAAACGCTACAGTTTAAGAAAGGTCAGTCTAGGCTATATGAGTCGTTATGCATTGTTGAAAACCTTCCGAAGGCATAAAAACTGCACCATATAGTTGGCATGAAACTCTGCAGTCAGTGTACAAGGGTCCTTAGTCCTTCCATAAAAATAGATAGATCGATAGAAAATACTTTATGGCACACCAAATAATATTTCGGGCAGTATTATCACTAATTAGCTACCAGACAACCTTTGGATGGAATGGACTGTACCAAAGAAGGGGTGGAACTGGTGTGCTATATACTATGAATATACTTTATACTCTATTCCCTACATTTTTTTTAAATGCTGGTTAGTTTCACACAGCATCCTCTAGCCTAAACTAAGCAGAGCTTGTGTTATGGGAACTACATGACTGATATACTTTTTTTTGTAAATACATTGAAAACACCCAGATAAGAGACAAATTTTGCAGATCATACAAATATTTGTCCCGCGGCAGGAATCGAACCCGCAACCTACTGCGTCTCAGGCGGCCCTGCGCCCACTGCACCACAGAGATCGTCAAGATACATAATTACATACTTATTATACACAACATAATATCTATACATACCTATCATAAACGATTGTCTTACACATAGAAAAGGCAGAAAATACCTATATTAAAATATATATACGTATATTGCTATCTTGACATATTTGATAATTCTTGTCTCTTTCCGTGATTTAGTAGCGAGGGTAGACAAAGAGGGCGCCACTGAGATTTTAAAAATACACAGTCTTCATGGTGATAAATGGCAGTGAGTTATCTGCATGAAATTTTATGCTTTCGTATCAGCTGAACCGGCCGTTTGTTTATTTTTCTGTTTTTTTTTATTGATAAATAAATCAGAATTTATAATAAGCCGAAGATGATGTTAGAGTTCTAAAGTTGCCCAATATAATGCATTGTAAAGTTGTCAAATTAGTTTTCTTTGGCAGTTCCTATCGAATTCTACTCGTTTTTTATTTCATAGCGAAAACTAAAGCCAAAAAGTTCTTATTCGTTGAAAAAACAATGATCATAGAATTCAGATTTAATGTGCCTAGTCTAACTAGATTCAAAAGGGTTAAATTTTTTGCTATTTAATTACTGAACCCTACAAAATAACGATATCACCACAATCTCTGTGTCACGTTTTATTTCATGAAGCTTTTTAACTCCCAATATTTTTTACGTCTTTTATAACAGATAACATTTGAACTCAAAAACCAAAAACCGTATACACATATTAGGTTGTTTAAACGTAAATAGTATTTACTAATTTTGCCCCCAACTTTACCTGTATTTAAATGTAGCCCATTGTGTTATTTTTGGTCTTATTACATATTTACTTGAACTATATTAGAAATAAATACCCATTACTTTCGCAATCGAAATATTAATAGTTACAGCTTCATTTATTTTTGCATTTCAGTGAAATAATCAGTTTATAAAAGGAACAATTAATTATTCATATTGTAAAAACGGGAATTTTCACGCGTAGTGCACGGCGCGACGCGGAAGGAGAAAGTCGCAACCACTCACCCTGATGAAGACTCTTGGAATGAGTCGAAACTTAGTCGGTGCCTTCACCGAGAGTGCAGTACGTGAAAATTCCCGTTTTTACAATATGAATAGTCAAGTTCACGATAGTTTTTGGAATAGAACAATTAATTATTATTTTTTAGACGTATTTGATGACCTCTGACGTGGCAGTGGACGAAGACTCGCCTAAGACGCAGAAGGTTGCGGATTCAATTCCCGCTGCGGGACAAATGGTTGTATGATCTGCGAATATTTGTCTCGGATCTGGGTAGTTCCCTTAGTACAAGCTATGCTTAGTTTGGAGCTAGTGACGTTGTGTGAAAACTGTCCAGCATTATTTATATATTAATCAAAAAAAATATATTGCACTACAAACTTTCTCCCCACAATTTTATAACTCCCGAAAATTCGCGTTCTAATCCTGGCTAGCTCTGGCAACCGCTGGCCACATTATTCAAACACAACAAAGGTTTTAAATTAACAGTTTGACAGTAACTTCAGCATCGCAAATATCGCAATAAACAATGCTGGTTGACAACCACACATGTTGGTATCGGAGCTTCACGCGAAATATTGTGTTGGGATTTATGGACGCGGTCATAGAAGGCGCGGCCGGACTGCCAGAAGTTTTACGCTTAGAAAGTCTTCAGTGTACGCGTTACAATGTGGGTCTTTCTATTGAATATGCGACAGTTTAGTGTGAGTCTTTTAAAGATTTTTAGGGTGCCGTACCTCAAAAGGAAAAACGGAACCCAGGATTACTTCGTTGTCCGTCCGTCCGTCCATCTTTCTGTCTATCCGGACCCTTTTCTCAGGAACGCGTGGAGGTATCAAGTTGAAATGTATATCAAATACGTAGGTCTACTTACCGTAAGTAGACCTACGTATTTGATATAAATTTAAATACGTCCCTTCCAGCTCTAAAAAATTAAGCTTCTATGTTAACTTAATAAAAAATACGGTCATTTATGCGACATATTTTGATACTCACATCCTTCCCGTTGACCTAGAATCATGATATTTGGCAAGGAGCTGGGAAAAAGCAGCTTAAATAATGGAAAAAGTCCGTTAAATTATGTAATTTTTTATTATTCTAATTGTGGCATGTGCCATCAGTTATTGTTCTTATAAGCAGCGATGTACTTTCACTATGTCACGTGGAATGCTAACTGCTACTTGCAAAACGCGTTCATAATCCCAAATGTAATATTTGGACGTGCCTCTGATTACTTCCTCCTTGCTATCAAAGATCTACTCACTGAGTAGGTATATATCTGAGGATGGGACAATGGGACATCCTACTAATATTATAAACGTGTAAGTCTGTGAGGATGTTTGTTACTCTTTCACGCAAAAATTACTGAATGGATTTTGATGAAACTTTACAGTAATATAGCTTATACATCAGAATAACACATAGGCTACTTTTTATACCGGGTACTACGCGAGCGAAGCCGTGGGCAGAAGCTAGTACAGTCATAAGCGTGTTTGTTTTTATATTACTTTAGTACAAATTTACACATTGTTATTCTGAAACAAAATTTAACACACGAAGATGACGAAAATGAAAGACCAGCGCACTCTGGACATAACTACTTCACTATCCGCTACTCGCAGACACTTTAGCCACACTGCCGCACTTACTTGCACAAGGTACTGTTGTGGAACAAACAGTCTACAGCTAGTTCATAACTACGCCTTATTAACAGCTGCGCCGGATCCCAGCGATTTCAATCAGGACCGCTGTCAAGTCGATCGCTTAGATTAAAACTAGGGCAATCCTAGTTGCTAGAGGGTATTCAGGATACTGCTATATTTAAATTTGTTATTGGTACTGAAATACACGTTTTATTATAGAATTCAAGGATTACCTACATAAAAATACAATATTGGCATGCGCCATCAGCAAGTGTTCCAATAATCGGAGATGGGCTTACAATTTATCACGTGGAATACAATTTTTGCTAACTACTTGCAAAAAACGCGGGCATGTGACATGTAATCATTGGACGTGGCTTTGATCCTCAAAGATCTATGCACGGAGTATGTATCTGAGGATGACCATCACGGAGGATACAATTGTGACCGTGTTTGTTTTCCAAAGTACCTAGAGTATTGCCAGGAAACCTCTAACTTTTAAGGCTTAGGTATGTCCTAGAAGTACCATTCGTTGAGTACATACTGGCGTCGATTTCCTTAACTATATATAATTTTATTTATCGCTCTCGTTTACTCACAGTAACAGAATAAAGAGATAGCAGCAACTTGAGTGCTGTCAAATTAATCAAATTTAAGTGTTCCACACGAAACAAGCGACACATAAACTAATTTGACAGGAGTAAAATTCTTGCCATCTCTTTTTCGCGTGCACTAGTAAAAGAAGCGACAGTTTAAATTAAGTTTAGTGTACTAGAGAATTTTCACTATTGTTCACTAAAACTTGTTTGATGGGTTTTCAATAACAACTCTTTGAGATATGAAGGCCACTTTGGGACCACAACATCTCATGTCTACTATACTGTATGGATACAGCTAGAACGTTTTGCTGTCTCAAAAATCTTGAAGGATAAAATATTAGGTTAACTTTCTATAAAAAGGTAAAAAGTATTCAACTTAGCACCATCTTTGGAAACATCACTACCTCCTTTCCAATTCCCTCTAACAAAGTGTTATGATATAAAATTCTACAGTGCCACAAGGCTCCAAGACAATTACTGTTTTTTCTGCAATATTGTCTGCAGCCCTTAACCGCACGTTTTACACCCCCGTATTACGCGAATTAAAAACAATATCGTTAGGTAACTGTCGCTCTAAACATTTGTACCTATTCCCCGCATAATCATTGTTCGCACGTGTGCTTCTTACGAAAATTTACTGTGTCTAATACAATAAGTTGGCACCCCCGGCCTTAGTGGTGCGCCACAGTTGAGACAAATACAAAAGGTGACCTGCAGTTTTTTTATTTGTTCATTTATTAACAAAAAACTAAACACGTACACAATTGAAATCCCCATGATGGAGTATCCATACTCAGTATTCAGATCTTTATGGAGAAGGTAGTCAGAGACTAGTCCTAACATTATATTTGAAACAAATCCACATTCTGCATAGTAGTATAAAACATTAAATAAATAAACACCCAACTTTTGTTTTCTGTGTTCTAGATATTTAAACGCCATAGATGGTGAGAAATCTTCTCAAATTCACCTTTTTTTCCTATGCCATTTACCTATTTACAGTTATTAAATTTTAAAAATTGTGATAGATTTGAAGCAAATTCAAACTTTGCATAAACATGTCATAATCAAATAGCGGAATCTTACATTACCTTGACAAACTATTATCATTACTTTTTTTGCGCTAAAATTAAAATTATATCAAATAATTCTTCTTTACTTTGTGCAGTCTGGTTAAAACAGAAACATTTCTTACACAATTATCACAGAAAATAATCTTGCCTTCATTTCCACTGTGGCATTTCCCTGTAGGGTTGAACGGAACGGGGGCGCGTGGCTAAATTATGTATTTTATTGTCGCCCAAACCAATTTCATAACCCGAAGAGAGGCTGGGATGAGTCCGCAAAGGCCTTATATCCCATCCTATTGAATTTTGCAATACATACAAATGTGTTGATAGTGTTTTTGTGCGCGATAAATAATGTTTTGCTTCGGGAAATATTTCGATAGATTTTTGCGATACCAATTGAAAAAGTGTGGGAAGATTTTGAGATATTGTAGCGATTTTGCTAGCATGGAACCCTAGTATGATTTATCAGTAAACAAAATAAGTACATATAATACCTCTGTGGCGCAGTCGGCGAAGGTCCACTTGAGACGCAAAAGGTTGTGGGTTCGATTCCCGCCGCGTGACAAATATTTGTATCTGCAAATATTTGAGTCGGGTCTGGGTGTTTTTTATGTATAACATGTATGTATTTACAAAAAAAAAGTATTTAAGAGGTATATCTTTTTTTTACGTGGGTAAATCCATCATAGATACTCTTCCTTCGTGGGGGCAAAAGAAGAGTTATGTCAGACTCCAACCGGCTAAACCACCACTGTGTTTCTTCCTGACACCTTGTCTACCAAGACTACCCTTGCGCATCCTTCCCTGACGCAAGGTGACCAAGAAAGAAACAGAGACATAAAGAAGGAAAGAGCAATCATCAGAGATGAAAACCAGCATAAGTCTGTATTGCCTGCCTGCGCTCCCATAGCATATTTTTTCCAACCTAAAATAACGGAAACTTGATAAAAAGTCAAAAATGTAATTTCACCATTAGAGTCGGTTTTTTTTTTATAAATGGACACTTAAAGTATACCCATCACCAAAATCGCTTCACATTTTATCGAAGATATCGTGTAACATACATAAAAAAGTCCTATTTTGGAGTCGGTTGAAAAACTGTCGAAACATAACTCGTCTCTGCTTTAGCTAATGTTATGCAATGCTCTCATTGCTTCGTTCTGGTTTGAAGAGTATGGTTGCCGGTGAAATTATAGGCAAAAGAGACCTTTCATCTTAATATCGCAGGCGTGAGTGATAGCTGTGGTATTGCAAGCAATCATAGACTACAGTAAACGCTTACCACCAGATGGACTTTAGTTTGTTTGCCTCTTTAGTATATAGTAAAAATATTTTTTACTAGTTGCTGCCCGCGGCTTCGCCCGCGCGGTATGCTCTTAAAAGTAGCATTTTTCAATAACTTAAAAAAAAAAAGTTTTCAGTATTTACTTTAAAGTTTATTTATACGGACTTTTGTGTGAATCGAACCAGAAAAAAACATACAAACTTTATAATTCCCCCCCCCTCTAAAGATAGTTTTTAAAAATTAAAAAATACGTGTTTTATTATTTATTTTATAGTTTATTTGTACCACGTTTTGAGCGAATCTAACCAAGGAATAAAAAGTTTCATAGAAACTTTACCACCCTGTTTAAACCCCTTAGGGGTAGATTTTTGAAAATTAGATTATTTTTGTTATTCCAGAACCTAAAATATCTATATGCCAAATTTCATCAGAAACCGTTAAGTAGTTACGGAGATACGTGGTAACAAATATTCACACACACAGACTTTCGCATTTATTATATTAGTAGGATAACTTGTGCAGGAGGGCATTCATTTTATGGCGCGGTCACGATGAGAGTGGCTGCGGCAATTAGAAAACTGACGCGTACTTTGGTAACCACTTAAATAAATCTCGTAAATTCGGGCCTCAGTAGTACAAAAAAAAAAACGATAAGTGAAAGCGGACTTTGAAATCATGGATCTCGGTTCACCGGAATTTTTCAGCCCCAATGGAACCTGAGCTCCCACCCGCTATAGCCGGGAGTTATCAAGTGTAAAATTAATTTCCGGAAGTCATTCTCGCAGATAGTTCATCAAACTTCCGGAGGCAGATGAGCATAAAACAAGTGAAGGTCAAGCTACACTTTATAGTACGCTATAAAAAAAATTATTAAAAAAATGGCCGACTTAACGCGAGGAATCTGCATACATTCGGCTGTTTAAGATAACGATTTGCAAAACGACCTCTGTGATTGCAACGAATAACAAAATATTGAATTTAGCTTTGATGTTTTCAATAATTTATTTAAATGACATTTGGACATAATATAAAATAAATGTGCAACTATTGATTTACCAGAGCGACATAATCGCATCGTGATTAAGCTCTTTCATTATAAAAATGGAAACAGACGTGACATTTTCAACTGTGCGCTAACATTCTTTACGATTTAAGGTTTAATTCTCATCCTAATGTTGCTTAATTTAAGTTTTATCTTATTTTTTTGTATAAAGTTACCCTGTTGTATCCTGTGTTCAGTCATTCTATAGACACAAAGCTGAAACATGCGATGATATGTAGCTTGACCCTAAAGGGAAAACTTTCTTGTAATAGAAATTGGCTAAAATATATTTTTCCGAAGAGTCTAGTTTCAAAGTTTTTCAACTTCGAGCAACTGATGAATTTGCTTTTTTGTTTAGTTTGAGAGGTGACTTTTACAAGTTTTCTTGATTATTTAAGGGTTTATTGTTTTCTAATTATTCAATGTTTATTAAAGCTCTGGTTTTGGTTTTGACCGTCATAATATATAGCAGTGGTCATACAGCCTCTTTAATTAAAAAAATCTTTGGAAAAGGGAGTTGAACATATTACGTGACATGGTAATGATGCTAAGCTATACGAATGAAGCTTCACAAAAGTTTTTTTTTATATTTCCTTAATATTTTCTAATGTTGCATTCTGTAGAAAGTATAAGGGTATAAATAAGATCAATAGTTGATCATTAGATTAAGGAAGCCAACAATGTAACAACGATTGTATATTAAACGTTATTATTAAATTCATAATCAACCCAAATTAATCCACTGCTGGACATAGGCCTCTCTCAATTCGCGTCACTGAGCTCGATGTTCGGCTCTTCTGCCCATCGCCTTTCTTAAGTCATCGCTCCACCTAGCCGGGGGCGCCCCATTCTACGTTTGCCAAGACGCGTTCTCCAGTCAAGAACTCGTGTACCCCAACGTTTATCTGTTCTTCGGCATATAATGACCAGCTCAGTGCCACTTCAGCTTGCTAATCCTCTGAACCATGTCGATGACTTCCGTTCTCTGTCAGATAATCTCGTTACGAATGAAACCCCGAGCATAGCCCTTTCCATAGCCTGGTGGATTAGCCCTACTGTCATATGAGTGTCCACGTTTTCAATAGCTAAATTGAACCCTGTAAAATAAATAGTGGGGGTAAGCCAATTCTTGTGTCGAAGTCGTGGGATTTGCCATCCTAGATGTAGATATTTCAGTACTTTTTACTGAAGTCACAAAGTTGGATCTCATCTGTCCAACTTTGTGACTTCATCTCGACGACACAGTCTCCCTTTGCGCTTGGATTCTAAGTGGTGGAGGTATCCCATGTCAGATGTGGGTTTTTCACCACTTTTCACCAAAGTCACAAAGTTGAATGTCGCCCGTCCAAGTGTGCGTGCCACTCGTTCGTAGCACACGCAAATTTGCCTTACGCTTTGATTTTAACTGGCGAAGGTATCCCATCTCAGATGTGGGTTTTCACCACTTTTCACCGAAGTCACAAAGTTGAATCTCGCCCGTCCAAGCGTGCCACTCGTTCATAGCACACACAGTCTCCCTTTGCGCTTTCAAATTTAATAAGCGTTTAACACTTCAAAGGCTGCGTGTAAAATAATTTAGCTCAGTCGGTGAAAAACGTGGAGTTTTCGGCTAGCTTCGTAATTGGTTTAGACTACAGTCCGTAGGGAAAAGATTAATTAGTACTGCAAACAGCGAAGGCAGCGTTTTAAAGCGCTTTCAATGCTGAAAATGTAATGACGAAACACCCTTAAAGTCGTAACAATCGACAACAGCGGTAAGACAATGCAATACGAGCTTTTTTCGCATATTTTGTTCTGATACAAAACTTTGTGAAGAAAATGCAGTGAGATAGGCGTTTAATGTCCCATTTTTTAAGATAGAAATTGTGTCACACGATTGCTTTAAGTACTGCAGTTTTTGTATTTATCACTAAGTGCTGAGTTCTCGAAACTGGGACAAGAAAAAAGACGTTTTCTACAGAAAAGTGCGACAGAATCATACCAAAAAGGCTGCCAAATACATGATTACAAAACGTTTTTTTAATAATTCAGTTTCACGATTGGGACAAATAGGTATGCAAAGTATCCTAGAGTATGTATATTATCCCAAAAGACTATTGTTTTACACATATTAGGTAAAACATTTTGATTTATGACTTCTCGAAATTTTGCTGTTTTCATTGAAGAAAATGGTATTTAAAATCGGCTGTATTTGAAAAAAAAAACATAATTCGTTATTAAGCTAAGATTTTAAACATATGACACATTTAATAGTAGTCTCAGGTTGTCAAACAGTCCAAAATTCATCACATCTGATTAAATGACGTTTTGAAATCTTTAATTGAAAAACAATTTTGAAAACTATACTTTATAAGAAAAACTTCTTCATGGGCAGAATCACCACCTTTCCTTAAGTATACATGTTCTGAGACACCCTGTATAAATGTAATCTACTCCAAAATAGATGCAAGTACCTATTGGTTTATACGTTCAGCAGTACTTGGCTGGCTTATGAGTTTGGTGATAATGATGATGAAGATTTTTTGTAAGTTGAACCGTAAAAGCTTATAAACTTTTATTGCAGATACGGGAATTTCACGTCCCATAAAATTAGTAAATGCACCATATCCATGTTTGCATTTTTTTAAATAACTGCACTATTAAACATACATAGTTCTGACCCAACAAATACCTGCAAAATATGTATACATTTTGTCCTACACAAATATGAATGATTCACGATATTTTTAGGCAAAAGTTTGAAAAACTTTAAACTTCAAGTGTTTATTTTTAATTTTCCTTACGTATCAGCTGTGTTGTAACAACCTTTCAAAACATTTTGAAAGCTCTTTGCGACTATTTCAGCAAAAGCCAGTTTAATAAATGCCTTAAGATTTATCTGCTAATCAAGTTTTAATCAACGTACAGGAATTAATTCGTTATAACGCCGTTAGAAACCGTTAGGGTGCAGAACGAGTCCCAACAATAAACCTGAGAAAGGGCCCTTACAAAATTATTTAAGTGGCCGGAATGTCGATAAATTTTCCATTACGGTCTACTGAACACAAGGTCAATGGTTTTATTAAATGTGTGGTGATTAATATCTTCCGTTTTTTCTTGGTTACTAATTTTTAAAACAAAGGAAGGAAAATAAAAAGGAACAAAATCTGATCCTATTTCATACACATGAAAGTGATTTTGTTATTTTTCATATTACAAAAACAACAATAATAATAATAATAATGCTAGACATTTTCACACAGCATCATCTAGCCCCAAAATAAGCAGAGCTTGTGTTATGAGAACTACATAACTAATATACCACTATTATATATTTTTTTTCTAAATATAATTACAAAATAACAAATGTTTGCAGATCATGCAAACATTTGTCCCGCAACCTTCTTCGTCTCAGGTGGACATTTTAAATACAGTCACTTAGTCCTAATCCGGTATCTAGATTTCCTGTGTTGTGTGTATGATAGCTAACATACTGGTACAACCAACAACCAAACACGTAACAAAAGAAGATATTAACAGATCAGCGAAAAATATTACATACACTGAAGTGTAGGTAGCTAAGCCCTAGGCCATCGGAGTCATGGAGTGAACATCGCAAACATGTCCCAAATACTTATTATTTTTATTGTACACTAGCTGTACCCGCGACTTCGTTCGCGATTGCCATGCCTGCAGACTAATTTCATCCCCTCTCACAAGGGAATCATGCTGAATTTCGAGATAAAAAGTATCCTATGTCCTACCCTGTAGTATTAACTCAAATCATGATAAGTTTCATTTGAATTCATTCAGGAGTTTCGTCGTTATGCGCGGCCTAGATTCTGACAGACAGACAAAAAAAAAATAAAAATAAAACATTTTTGGCTTCAGTATCGATTATAAAGTGCCCTCCAAAAAAATGTTCAAAATTTCTTCAATGTATAGAGTTTGACCTTTTACATTCTTATTATTGTATAGATAGTTATTGCTCACCTTATAAATTCTTCTCACTCAAAGGTCAGCCTCAGAATATCTGAAACAAATAAGAGGATTCATTATGTTTTTCATATAATTTGAAGGCATAAGACTCATTAAATGGATTAACTGTTCCCATTAGCTATTGACATGACATCTATACCAAGGCAATTGGTGATGAGTTGCATTATTTAAGAAAGCGTTTATAAATCTCAAGTGCCCTGTTATTCCACTTTGCCACGCGTGAATCTAACAGCTGTACTGCAGAATATGGCAAATTCAAAGGCAA
Source organism: Perizoma flavofasciatum (assembly GCA_958496245.1). Lineage (NCBI taxonomy): Eukaryota > Metazoa > Arthropoda > Insecta > Lepidoptera > Geometridae > Perizoma > Perizoma flavofasciatum. The sequence continues at coordinate 14,581,246 of OY292424.1, forward strand.
TTTTTCAAAAATCCTTTTCATCCAGATTTAATAAAGTCAAAAGCAGAAATTCATTTTCAAATTTCAAGCAAACTACCAATTTTACAATTCTATAAAACAAATTCAATTTCACTCCTCAACGAATCGACTCAGAGCTCAATACCCTAGATGCTGAATATAACTTCTTATGAAAAATTCCTTTGCAATGCTCTACGTTAATGAACACACCTGTATTCAAAGAAACCATAATGAGCTCTGGATGAAAGCACACATGTACGTACTTTTCTAGAAAATTCCTTTTTAAATAACGCGACCTGAGACGCTCGTAAATGAATCGGCTCGATCTCGGGCGCGGGAAGTCGAGCGCTCGACTTCTCAGAGCGGGCTGAATGGAGCGAGCGCCTTTCATTAACAAGGGAATTATCCGTGCTTCGAAACCCGTACCAAACTGGTACGGGTTTTGAAGGTTATACGTCTCATAACGAAACATGGTTTAAGTATAAGAAAACACTATGGTTTAGAATATAAAATTGATATTACAACCGAACCGAGTGAAAAGAACCGGCTCTAAAGTTGGTATGTAACAGAATAATCGTTGTCACACTTTAAAAAAAAATAATCAAGTCCCTAAAAGATAGCAAACGATTCTCGGAAAAAGGTATTTGTCTTTACTTAAAAACGGTTAGGTACCAAGGATCAGAATAATCCCAGCTGAAATGAAAAAGCGTTAAACAAATTTGAAAGGAAACGGAAGGTAAGAAAACTAAATAAGGCTGGTCTTTCAGCGTTACTCGAACCTTCCCATTGTTACCTACCGTAGTAGACTGGAGTTTTTACAGAGTTCGCACGCCTGAGGCGCGGACTGGTTACGGGACAAGATAGAGGGCCAAGCGAATTGAATCTCGTGAAACGATCCCAAATTCAGGATAGGGGATAAATACATTTAATCCTTCTAATATTATATGAAGACAATTTTATTTCCTACTGGTGTGTATGTAAGGTAGGCTGACGAGTAAAACGACCTTTCGAGTTCACGCTCAGTTGTTATATTATATGTTAACCATATCATAAATTTAATCAAGCATGTAACTGTCATCTGTATATAATACACTACATATGTACATACAAATAAAATAAATAAATAAATAATGCTAGACAGTTTTTCCACATAGCATCATCTAGCCCCAAACTAAGCAGAGCTTGTATTATGGGAACTACATGACTGATATACTACTTATATACTTTTTTTTGTAAATATATACATATTATACATAGAAAAACAGCTAGACCTGAGACAAATATTTGCAGATCTTACAAACATTTGTCCCATGACAGGAATCGAATCCGCAACCTTCTGCGTCTCAGGCGGAACTTCGCCCACTGCGCCACAGAGGCCGTCAAATAGGTACTCTCACTGTTAGTGAACTCTGTTCTTTGAGAATAAAAATCTTTAATCACATATGTTAGTCACACATTATACATGAGAATAGGCTGCACAGGTGAGTTACATATTATTCACATCCATTAGCCACACCTAACAGGATTTTAAAGGAGGGCTCGGTAAAGAAGCACCAGGCGGATTTATTTACGTCTCCTATATCGTTCTGGTAATGCCTATACGAACCAAGACTTTCAGATCCAAAATGGCAGTTACTCAGATTTTTCCAACAGGATCGCTTTCCTTTCATACCATAGGAAGCATCCAGGCACGGACGTGATCTCTGAATAGTGGGATCACTTTGAATACCCGCGCGGGTGCAATTGACGATAGCATCGCTAAGGCAAAGAACACGCTTTTTAGATACTTGCCTATACTTTCAGTTCGGTTACACTTTGTTCGCTTCTTTTAAATGCGCTGGGTAATCTTTGACGAGAAATCTGGAGCTGATTTGAAATTTGAACATCTGGTTCAGACACATTTTCCTTTACGGTTGGGTGACTTGTCTGCGAGAACTGTTTGCTTAAAGTTAGGATCAGATTTTATAACAGTTGGGTGTACCTCGAATGATATGGCATCGACGCATGAAGGATGCATTTAAGATGTGGTAGAGCGCCTTGTGAAGAACTCATCCGGGAGAGTACTAACATTGTCAAGAAGTAATGCCGGCATTGCTGTGATCAGGATTGAAGAGATGTCACATGGATGCCGGTGAAATTACAGACACATGAGACTATTCACCTTTTATGTTATAGAGTCTGTAACCGCTTAGCAACAGTTGGGCTGTATACTTTTATGCCACTTAAGATTTACGAGTATAAAAAAGGACAAATTAACAGTGTGTTTTGCACAGAATTACTACAAATTTACGTACTTTCTCGGACAAACGTGAGTTGGCTTATACCTGATGCAGAAAATAACGCACATTTTACGATCAAATCCACATTAAAACTTGATGTTCGTATCAACGTATCTACGTAGTACCGTATATCCAAACTGCCAATATTTTCGCTCCAATACATCAAATTTAACATAAAGGTCGTTGCACAATGCATGATAACAACACTGGCACATATTAAGGTGGGTAGACACCTGCGACTCATTGCACGTAGAGACCGCGCGGTGCAATCGTCTGAATCGGCAGGTTCCACGTGTCAGTGTGTGCATGCTTTAATCTAGGTAGCGTTGGCATGAGCACGAAAATTTGTTTTCATTTTTGCCACAGGCTTACTACATATTGTGGTTTAGATTTCATCAGCCACTGGCGTTATTGGTCATGCCTGAGATACATGAAGCTAGTTTTTTAAAGATAGTATAGCAAGCTAAAACGTCGGTATACTATTCTGGCTTGCTGTCCTGGCTTGGCACATGCTAGTGCTGTTTACGTTATCCTACTTATATCCTACTAATATTATAAACGTGAAAGTTTGTGAGGATGGATGTTTGTTACTCATTCACGCAAAAACTACTGAACGGATTTTGATGAAACTTTACAGTAATATAGCTTATACATCAGAATAACACATAGGCTACTTTTTATCCGGGTATCATGCGAGTGAAGCCCTGGGCAGAAGCTAGTGTCAGATAATTTTAAGCCAGTACCATTGCAGTGAATAAAGGTCTGTACGTGAAGTAAAATGGACTGTATTCGTAAAAAAAGAACTCAAGCAAATATTAGCTTCGTCGGCCACATGAAGCTAACACACAAGCCAGTATAGTATTTTTTTTTTTACAAAATGTCAATTTTGCTAATAAAAAATATCAGGTCATTTGTTTCCTTTGAAGAAGCCTAATATATTTTTAGGGTTCCGCTCCTCAAAAAAACGGAACCCTTATAAGGATCACTTCGTCGTCCGTCCGTTCGTCTGTCTGTCTGTCAAGACCCTTTTTCTCAGGAACGCGTGGTATCAAGTAGAAATTAATATCAAATACGTAGGTCCAAGGCACTATATGCCTTGGAGCTCACAAAAATCAAGCTTCTCAGTCAACTCATTGAAAAATACGGAAATTTAAGCGATATATTTTGATTCTCGCAAATAAATACAAACCTATAGACGACCTCTGTGGCGCAGTGGGCGAAGGTCCGCCTGGGACGCAGAAGGTTGCGGGTTCAATTCCCGCCACGGGACAAATGTTTGTATCTGCAAATATTTGTCTCAGGTCTGGGTGTTTTCTATGTATATTATGTATGTATTTATAAAAAAATAATGTATATAAGTAGTATATCAGTCATGTAGTTCCCATAATACAAGCTCTGCTTAGTTTGGAGCTAGATGATGCTGTGTGAAAATGTCCAGCATTATTTATTTATTTATTTATTTATAGGGTATTTCTCGTTGACCTAGAATCATGAAATTTGGCAAGAAGCAAGGTACAAGTACCTAAACGGAAAAGGCCGAAAAATTTTAATTTGTGGTTTTATAACTTTTGCGCTTACAAACTCACAATTGCAGTTGGAGAATTGACGATTACATTATATCAATGCATGAGAGAACATTTTTTTAACTACAAAGCTAAGTATGTCTTTCAATCCGACTTATATTTTCGTATGAGCAATATCTGGTGCTTTCATAGTTAATAAACTTGAGAACTATTAATTATTTTTGTAGTTATACAAACTTGTACGGAAGCCTCAGTACGCGAGTCAGACTCGAACTTGTCCGGTTTTTTTCTAATTTCAAGTTTATCTATTAGTAGGTGGCAATTTGAAATAAAATGACAACTCTGTAAATGCATACTCTCTCATGTTGTTATACTCGTACAATACTACAGTCAATTTTATAACTCCAATGTTTTTGAAAGGATTTTCTTGCTGACGCTACTTTCTCAACCCAGCCATTGTCTCCAGCAATGAGTACAGCGTCTAATTGATTCCGGCCCATTCAGGGACTTGAAGCTGATGACGACCGATTATTGCTAATGTTCAGGTGATTGCTTATTGGAAATACCCTCTTTTCAGATTGGATTCCTTTATAACACTGTTTCTCAAAGTGGGCGATACCGCCACCTTGTGGGCACTGGAGGCTTTCAGGGGGGCTGTAAGGCGGTCTAGAGGGGAAAACATAGGTTGTTATGTTTAAAAACTTTGGGGGCGCTAGGATATTTTTGGGATTTTAGTGGGCGGTGGGAAAAATAAGTTTGAAAACCTGTGCTTTATAATAACTAGCTGTTGCCAACGGCTTTGAACGCGTGGAGTTGTATAAAAAAAAACCCGTACACACTTTAGACGACCTCTGTGACGAAGTGGGTGAAGGCCCACCTGAGACGCAGAAGGTTATGGGTTCGATTCCCGTTGCGGGACAAATGTTTATATCTTCAAATATTTGTCTCGGGATCTGGGTGTTTTCTACGTATAATATGTATGTATTTACGAAAAAAAATATGTATATAAGTATATCAATCATGTAGTTCCCATAACATAAGCTCTGCTTACTTTGGGGCTAGATGATGATGATGGACTAAGATTCCCTTTATTGTGGGTGGCTATCTACAGATTACACCAAACACTCAAAGAAACCAATTCCTTTTAAAAATAAGATAAAACGTATACTCATTTTCAAAGTGAGTATGCAAACAAAGTCAAGAATAAGCCATAATCCACACCCATTCATTTTGTTAGCAACCATTTTGGTTTAACAAAATACCTACACTTAAGCAAATCGAACACGGCAGGTGGCACAAATATTGTGCAGATAAATATCGCGATAATCGGCCCACCCACAGCCGTATTGCTAATTTAAGAACTTAACATTCTTAAATTAGCAATACGCAGAATTAACCTTCGGTATAAAAGACGGGGTTACGTTAACCTCAATACTTTTAAAATGCGTTGATTGAATAGTTAAACGCAACCAAATAAATTTATTTTCTCAGTAGCTGAAGTTCAAATATATCAGCGTCGATTCACAGCGTCAATAAGGTTTTTTTTTGTTTGAAGGCATAATAAGATAAAAATGGCAATCCAAGTATACGAGATAAAAGATGTGCGCATGAAATGTTGCATGAAAAAGTTCCAGGATCATCATAAAAGTAACCAAGAAGGTCACAGAGATGTTTTTTCTGTCCAATGACAAAGACAAGAAGACTGAACAGAGGTTTTTTCAAACATAATAAAGCATTACGAAGATGCAAAATTGACAAAAAAAAATTTTGATAACGAATGATCTTTCTCAAATAGGCAAAAACAACTAATTGAGATTATTTAATACATCCGAATATGTCTTGTTTTTATTAATGTAACGGGTTTTTAAGTAAAAAAATTGATGATTTTTATTGCAATATAATAAGATTTTGTTGATTTCACGAAGAAGTTATGTGATTATTAAGTTTTTAGGCGGTAGCTAGCCGTATAATTAAAATTAAATGAAACAATACACTATTAGTAAATTTTTTACATCTAAATTATTGTTGTTTACATGCTTTTACTATTTATGCTGACAAATCAATGATTAAAATTTGACAATATATTGAAACAAGGCTGTTGTTGAATTTGTAATTTAATAACAGATAAACCGCCCTCATAAAACAACTAACATCAAAACCATCAAAACACTAATAAAACAGATAACACAATCAGCTATGAATCAGAGGTAAACTGTAGATAATTTCATCTCTAAGCCCGCATTTCACACTCGACTCAGCAATTACCAGTGATCTGTCTGATTAACATGCGTTGTTGGAGAGAGAAAGGTGTGCCCACACTGTAAGCGAGCACTTTTCCCGAACCAAATACGGATGGAAGAAACTTGGACCGAATTCGGATTCCGATTAAGTAAGAGAACCGGCGGCCCAATTTAAAAAATCAGTAGTCTTGTGTCGGAATACTGCCTCACGTAGGTTATAAATTAAATATACAACACACAAAAAAAACACACACACAACATACACATACATAGTTCTTACCCCACACTAGAATTCCCTGTATTGTGGGTATAAGGAACTACGAGTATCATGGCAGCACATGCAAACATTTGTCCCGCAGCGGAAATCAACCCCGCACATCTTGCATATTATTTAGTATTTTATACTGCGGTTTTTGGATCTAGAGCATGGATGACAAGCATCCACCCTTTGTTCGAACACACTGTATCCATCTAAATCCTAGATAATCGTGTAGATGCAACCCAATACTCAATACTCAATACATTTATTGCTTTCACATGGTAGGTACATAGATGGTGTTTATAGGTAGGTATCTCACATGAACCCTGTCTAAGGGTATAGCAATAGATAGGTAGGCAGGCCGAGGTTTTGCGTAAACAAACTAGTTATTAATATCTACAGTAAATAAAGTTAAGTCTCTCAAATGAACTTTGTATAAGGGTACGGCGGCAGACCGAGGTTTTATTTTCATTGTAGGTAGTCAAAGTAGGTACTTTAGGAGATGGTGCATTATTTTGTTAGTAATGGTCATATTATTTCATGTCAATTCAGATTTAATGTCAGTTTTCAATTTCATTTTAAAATTTACAATGTTAAATTAATTTACTGCTAAGCTTGTTCTAGATAATCGTCAATATTATACCCTGTTAGTTTTACTTATCAAGCCATATTGGATTAAGCTCCATTTGTATGAAAAAATACAAATAAAACAAAAAAACTACAACGCATTAAGACTCGCAGATCCAGCCACATATGCCAATTCACCTACAAATAACAAAAGAAAATCGCTTATGAGTTCCCGCTATTTATCTCACTACCCCTTCAACTTAACACCAACTAACTGTCGACTCGGTCGGCGCAGACAGGCGATCTTTTAGGTGTACCTTGATTAATTTGCAGTTGCGCTCTGAGCTATTTGTGACGTCATTATGCACTTAATTTTACAGATTACAGGTAAAACATGCTAAGTATGGATGGTTAGAAACAGATGCCTTACGTCGTCAGACTGTGGAATATTTTTGTTTATTTTACAAAAGAAATGTGTGCGTATTATAGCAAACATAAAAAAAGAGATAGTTGCAAACCCCATTTTATAAATCTAAAGATTTTAACGTTACCTTCAATCTACATTCTATAAATATGTAAATTTGTCAGAAAACATCCCGATTTGTACATGAAACTTGATGATCTTCCTCGAAGATACGCACTTAGGCCAGGTAGAAACAAAATTATACAACCAAGATCACACCTGAAATTGCACAGCGATGGCCCATACATGATGTCAATCAAAATCTACAACAAACTCCCAAAAAAAATCACAGAATTACAAAACGATTCGCTTTTCACTAAAAGACTAAAATCATTCTTAATTGACAAATGCTACTATGACATTAAAGATTATTTAGACTAGAAAACTAACAAACCTTCTTAAAAATAAATAAAAATTGACGTAAGTACCTATTTTGACTAATGAAAATTATAACAAAAGAAGAAATGACTAAACCTACTTAATTATGTTATTCCAAATGCTAGATAGATACCTTGATTCTTTGCCTACCTTGACTTTATTTTATTGTACCCACAAATTTTTTTGTTTACAAAAAACTTCGGCCTGCCTACCTATCTATTGCTATACCCTTAGACAGGGTTCATGTGAGATACCTACCTATAAACATCATCTATGTACCTACCATGTGAAAGCAATAAATGTATTGAGTATATCGTATGTTAGGATCGGGAAAAGAAACAGTTTTTTTTTATGTAAATACTTGCGTATTTTACATGGAAAACACCCAGAGACAACCATTTGCTAATCATACAAACATTAGTCCCGCAGCGGGAATTGAATCCGCAACCTTCTTCGTCTCACGCGGGCCTTCGCTTACTGCGCCCCAGAGGTTGTTTTTTTAAAAATAATCAATCTTATGTTCATTACGAGCAATATTTTCATTTGTATGTATATTTTTTTGAGAAATAAACATCCAACAATCACATACATAGTTCTGACCCTAGACTAGGATTCCCTGAGTCATTGGTGTCAGGAACTACGAGAACTGTGGTACCAGAACACTCAGACTCGGAATAAATATCTGCAGAACATGACACATTTAATTTTAATCATAATGGAAGCAAAAAAAAAACTAAAAAAAGTCTAAAAGCATTTTGCTGAGTGTGCTTCTTTTGCTTGAATACAATCTTGGCAATTGGTTAGGTAGATACAGTTAGTTTGATTATGTATAAGTACCTACTTAGCTATGTAACCTGATGCTGGGTATGGTCATAATTTCGGGCAATAAATATTTTTCTAATCTATAACAAAATTCATACATTAAAGGGTTCTTGTCCTCAATCCTGGGTTGGGAACTTATCTATAGATTGTTTGTAACGGTTTTTTTATAACCAGCTGTTTCATCTGTAACTTGTGTACAGATGAAATACTGGTACATATTATATGTACCAATCGATCTTTCAGGGCGACTGGTCGAAGCGACGCGTGACCATTCAGCGTGGCAATGCGGCCAGTATTTTGGGAACGCTTCCGTCTGGTAGTGATCTGGATCAGTTGAGCTATCTATAGATCGTTTGTAACGGTCTTTAGGTGGCTAGCTGTTTCATCTGTATTTTGTATATACCTACTTGTAAATAGTTGTATTAATAAATGTACTTGTGTAACATTTATCTTCAATATTTCCACTGAATCCTCCAGGAACTTAAAACCGACAATACCTGGAATATACTCAGAGTACATTTAATATCGAAGTGCATTCCCTCAGGGTTTTCTATTCCAGTTTAGCGGAGTAATCGTGTGTGTTTGAACGTTTCAACTTCGTTCTATCTTTTCAGAAGTTAAACCATATTACTAGGTTCGATAATGTTTTATTTTCGGAATCTATCATTGTAAAACATCGATAGTCAGGTTTCAATTCCTGTCGCAGTACGAATGATTATATGATCTACAATAATATAATTATAATATTGCAGATAATTTAACACAAGCTCTGCTTACTTTGAGGCTAAATGATTCTGTGTGAAAATGTCCAGCATTATCTATACTAATATTATAAAGAGGAAATATTTTGTTGTTTGTATCGAATAGGCTCCGACACTACTGGATTTTAAACATTTTTTCACCAAATGAAAGCTAAATTATCAGGAAATAACATAGGCTTTAATTTATTTAAAAAAAAAATAGAAATAGTGCACGGCGCGACGTGGAAGGAGAAAGTCGCAACCACTCACCCTGATGAAGACTCTCGGAATGAGTCGAAACTAAGTCGGTGCCTTCACCGATAGTGCAGTACGTGAAAATTCCCGTTTTTACAATATGAATAGTCAAGTTCACGATAGTTTTTGGAATAAAAATAGAGATCCTTAAGAAAATTGCAATAATGTAACCCAAAATAGCAAAATTTTGCCTATAAAATTCATTTTTTGCGTGCGCTGAGAAAACTATTGATGATACATAAAAAATATGTACTTCATGATTAAAGTTCTTATTATTAATTACAAAAAAAATCGCAAGGGAGTATATCTAACTATCATAGTTGAGTCACAAAAGCTGCTTTTGTGTTCTAAAATTTAATAAGATCGCCGGTAAAAACAAAAGTTGGTTACATTCTCATCGTCGTATTAATACTTATTCAAATAGATAGTTTTATCATCAAGGGTATTATGTGGCAGGAAAATACTTTTTAATTCATTCGAATCAGACATTTAATTTCGAAGTTATCACGAGTATAAAATCGAAACTATAATATTATTATTATTATAAAGAGGTAAGATCTCCTTGGCCGTGACTGAGTTTTGGTTAAGTGGAACAACCAAGATTATTTATTCGTTGTTTTACTTTATTTTGTAGACGAAAATGAATTTCAAAATAAACACATTGACACTTAGTCCGAGAGCCAGTTGCCTTTAGCGCAAACGGTCGAGCGAATTTCGTTTGAGCGTTCATAAATATGTCAAACGTCAAAGTAAGCCGCGTATCGAACGGACCAGCCCTCGGTAAATTATGAACTAGCGAGGAACGCTGTGCATTTTCAGTTTTATGTTGACTGGTAATTGCATTATTGTTTGAAATTTTACTCATTGTTTCAGAGTAATTTATTTTGTAGGAGATTTATTGCAGCACTTTGTTATTAATTTGTTGGTATTTTTGAAAAATCTGTTGGGAATTTGTTAAATCCAGTAAGTCGTTTGATGATTCTATTTATTAATTAAAAATAAGCTAACATACCTTGCTTTATGTACCACACTACCAATAATATTGAGATTTTCTGAATTCTAAAAGAAACAAGTCTTCAGAATGATAATTGATCCAGAATGTAGGCAACATTGCCACGTTGGACAAAATACATACTTTACAAATAATAATTAATAAATAAACACCAGAGTTTTAAAAATAGTTCTGACTCCAACTGGAATTTTCTGTGAGATCTGATAGGGTTCAAAACTATTTACTCAATCTAGTTGTACAAAATAAATTCGATTCATAGATTTATATCAATAAATTAACGTAGCCGGGGGGCACGTTCTCCAACTAAACGTCTATCCAAAGGCTTTCAACAAATCAAACAAGAAAACTATCAGTTCAAATAAGAAAATAAAGCTAAGCTGTTCGAGCCCATTCTAGTGGCGCGTACGTGGCCGACACGTGACCACAATTAATGAGACAGGTAGGGTAAGGTAAGGAAATTGCGGTTCGCTCCTAAACTAACTCTAGAATAAGGAGGTGAAGCTCAAAGTGCTATTAATTAAACAATACCAGTTACGAGGTACTACAGTCATCATTATATACTAATATTATGTATTTGACATGCCCCTTTACAGCAGCTAATAATATATATTACTAGCTACTGCCCACGGCTTCGCCCGCATGGTACCCGGATAAAAAGTAGCCTATGTGTTATTCTGATGTATAAGCTATATTACTGTAAAGTTTCATCAAAATTTGTTTTGTAGTTTTTCCGTGAAAGAGGAACAAACATCCTCACAAACTTTCACGTTTATAATATTATATATAGTAGGATTACAGCAGATTTTTTTTAGATTTTGTTACAATCTTCCTTAGTTCATGAATTAAATATTATCCTCATAATTTGAATGCGGGAATCCGTCACTGGTTCATTAAAAGTAGCATACGTAAAGTACGTACGTACATAAATGTCTTATAATTAAAATCCTTGTCAAGTTAAAGTGTGATGAGAGTATTTCTACAGGAGCCATCTCATTCTTTGACATATTATTATGCCCTTAAATAAATAAATAATGCAAGAAGTTTTTTACATAGCATCATCTAGCCCCAAACTAAGCAGACTTGTATTATGGGAACTACATGACCAATATACTACTTATATACTATTTTAATACATACATATTATATATAGAAAACACCCAGACTCAGACCAGAACAGACTTAGTTAATATTACTAAGGATTCGGCCAAGTTGTCAATAACTTGAAAACACATTATCTTGGCCTCCTTGCATATTTGGTTATGAAAAATATAAATGAAAATTCATACAAACGAAAAATTGTATTCTATGGGATAGATGATGTCTCGCCAAACCAAGTATAACGATGTGCCAACAACTTTTTCAAAATCTATTCTAGATGCTTCTTTGAAACAATATTCCGAGAAAATCTATCAAGTCCATAATCAAATTCACAGCGGGAGCCCTAAACTAAAGAACTGTTACCCAACACGTTAGGCGCGGTACACACCGAGGGGACAAACCACGTCCACGTCCTAGAGTGGCGTGAAAAATCAAAGTTTTCAACGCTTTTTCTTTTTGAAGGTATTTTATTTGGTTTAATTGTTCAAACAGACGTAAAAATATAAATTTCAATGTTCGATACACAATGTTCGAAAGTATGTTAGCGATAAACTTTTTTATTCCGATGCGCGTTTGTTCAACGACCTAATTTCAGCAAATTAAAAACCTAGTTGTAATGTATAAGTAGGTACATCCATGCAAACTTTCACTCACATCAGCCTACGAGATTAAGCTACCGATTCGTTCAGTTTACAATTTTACAGGAAAAGCTTTCGTGTGACACGCCTTTGTCCACGCCATAACTCCTCTGTGTGTCCCACTCCTAAGTTCCCTATCAAATTGTCACTCAGATCCCAAGATCTGCTGACGTCAGCAATCTCGTTAACGTCAATTAACTCGAAGAACAAACGTAAAGTACATTTTGAATCTGAATGGCACTCGATCGGGCCTATAAATCATTAGGGCCAAGGCTCTCATTACCGAGGGGTTTCCTAATCTAAGGGGATCTTGTAATGGATGTTGATTTCGGCCGAAGAAATGATTAATGTGAATCAATGTACCTTCTTACATACTTGTTGTGAAATTCACTATTACTTTGGTTATGTTCAGACATAATTATTACGGGAATGAAACGTGAATTGAGCTGAATTTCCGTTACCTTATTTAATAATAATAATAACATATAATAATAACATTTATTAGACACAAAAGTTTACATGGTACAGACAAATTAGACAAATTATTAAGCACTACAGAATTAGGAACGATTCCTAATTCAAAATAATTGTACCTCGGTTTATCTCTGTTCCCCACACTAGGTCTGAAAGCCTGTATAGTGGGGTCACAAGGGATTCGCCACAGACTCTCTTCGATAGGAGATGTTTCCTGTGTCAACTAGTAACCTATCCCACCTTTTACCAAATAGGAAAATTATGGTTTTGATATTTTTTATAAGATAATAAGATCTCTTGTGTTTTTGTACATAAAAACCATCTCCATTTTTCAAACACTGAAAGTTAGCTTTACACAGAAAGATCATTGTACATGGAATACTTATATCCTACTAATATTATAAACGTGAAAGTTTGTGAGGATGTTTGTTCCTCTTTCACGCAAAAACTACTTAACGGATTTTGATGAAACTTTACAGTATCATAGCTTATACATCAGAATAACACATAGGCTACTTTTTATCCGGGTACAACGCGGGCGACGCCGTGGGCAGAAGCTAGTAGGCCTATACTAATATTAAGAGCAACGTCGCAACGTAAGTCGACGGAAAAACGGTCGAGCGTATGTGTTTCTTAAGAACGCTGCCTTAACAATACCTGTCTGTAATACTAATTAATGCTAATGAACTAGACTATATGATTACTATGCTATTTTGTATTTAGACAAATTATTACTCATAACGCTGACTACCTATGTCTTAAGGCTATCTACTTATTTAGACATATTTGCGTAATTAATTTAACATTGACATGATATAATTTATTGAACAAAAATAACAAATAATATTTGTCGTTTATTTTATAAGACTTCTATTACAATTTGAATTTGAATAGTTACCTGTACTTAATTATAATATTATTCGAAATGTTATTGACCGATAATAATCTAGATGAATGTTATTTAATTTGATTATGATTGTGTATCGAACTCACGGTCATGTACCTACAATGTATTACAAACTATGTTATGTACATGAAAGCAAAAAATAAATACTTTTAATCGGCTACTTTTTATTCGGGTACCACGTGAGCGAAGCCCTGGGCAGTAGCTAGTTTGTAATAAAAATATATTTTTCTTCACTTTCACTGAGGTTACAAAACTATGCAGCTATCAAAAATGTACTGCCAACGTTTGGTTTTCTGGATTTTTTAAATCATATTCTAACTCACGTATTTATGGACTTTCTCAGATACATACTCAGTGAAAAGATCTTCGAGGATACCAAGTAGGGATAGTCAGAGGCACGCCCAAACATTTTTAGCACATGCGTGCGTTTTGCGAGAAGTTAGAGTTCCACATGACAGGTTGCAAACCCATCGCCGCTTATAACATCACTTACTGAAAGCACTTCGATTTTTTGTGCCTCGGGCAAAACATCGTAAGGAAATCTTACGATGTTTTTCTTAGCTGTTTTCAGCACTTTTAATAGTCACTCAAAATAAAGAAACAAGATCATTGTCAGCCAGAAAATCTCAAATCGGCAAACGAATGCGAACGACAGCCCTCTGACAATTAATGTCGAGAATAAAATTGTCGAAGTAGTAATGAGCCTTCAAGGCGGTGAAGCCCCCCGCTAGGTAAAGAAAACGTTAGGGCGGGCATCTCGAGGCCTGACCACGCTTTATTCACCATACTGTATATGCAATATATAATTATGTTTATATATTATGCCCACGGCTTCGCCCGCGTGGTACCCGGATAAAAAGTAGCCTATGTGTTATTCTGATGTATAAGCTATATTACTGTAAAGTTTTATCAAAATCCGTTCAGTAGTTTTTGCGTGAAAGAGTAACAAACATCCATCCTCACAAACTTTCGCGTTTATAATATTAGTAGGATTAGGTAGATAAAAATTGTCTAATGGAAATTCTATGTGACCTTGACTTGGAAACATTTTGATTTCAGCATTTTACAATATAAGTTTCACATTATAATTTCCGTCAACTTACGTTTCAAAACTGGTCTCCACGATAAAGATATTTTATTTTAACTGGGAAATATACAGCCTAGCCCACCCAGGACATCCATTCTTAATATTGTTGAAATGATTATTGAAATCGGTTGAGTTTCTTCGGAGATCCTTTATCCAAACTTACAAACTTTACGTCTTTATAATATAAGTATAGATTGACATCGTTAAATTCTATCTTAGTTTGTAAATAAGCTGAAGCACTCTTTTTCCACAAAAGAGTTCACCTCGTTTGGTTGGCACCACACTTAAGCTGAATGAAGACAGCAGAGTAATAACCAAGCAGAGTTTGTTGCCTGATTCTTCTAGGTTTGGTTGCGCGCGAAGAATCGGCGTAAATTCACTTAGACAGCTAAGAAATTCATGTAGTTAAAACCTGTTGTCTTTTTTACTTTTTTTATATAATGCGATAAAACAAGTGGTTCTGTTAAATTCGCAACACGTACCATCACTGCACGACCATTTAACAACATGTTTTCCGAAAAAAAGCCGCAGAGTAAACCGAGGGTCTGCAATTATGGGTAAGACATAAGGGTGGAGGAAAATAGGCAGATGGTCAAGCGGTTTTCAATAAAGAAAACAATCAAGACATGTGGCTAAAGAACGTAGACAATTTTCATTTCATTTTATTTTACTTTTTAGGGGATTGCAAAATGTTACTTAGGTATCACAAAATGTGTGGTACGGAATTAGGAAACTATATTTAACTAGCCTCTGCTTCGGCTTCGCCCACGTGGTACTCGGATAAAAAGTAACACATTTATTATTCTGATGTATAAGCGGATGTATAAAAATGTTAAGTTTCATCAAAATCTTTTAGTAGTTTTTGCGAGAAAGAGTAACAAATATACATACAACATACATCTGACAAACTTTCGCGTTTATAGTATACTAGCCTCTGCCCACGGCTTCTAACGCGTGGTACCTGGATAAAAAGTAGCCTATTTGTTATTCTGATGTATAAACTATATTACTGTTAAGTTTCAGCAAAATACGTTCAGAAGTTTTTGCGTGAAAGAGTAACAAACATCTATCCTCACAAACTTTCGCGTTTTTAATAGGAATAGCGCGTAGCATGTTACACGCTCTCTTTATTCCCCATAAGGGGACCCCATAGATACATACTGAGTTCGTAGATCTTCGACGATGCCAAGTAGAGGGTAGTCAGAGGCACGTTCAAACATTACATTTGGCACATGCCCCGCGTTTAGCATATCACGTGACAGGTTGCAAACCCATTGCCACTTATTGAAACTGTGAAGTTATTACGAAAATGTCAAGTTATCAGAAACTCCGTAGCATTTTCCTTCAATATTGGCTCCACGCGTCCCGGATATAAACTGTGTCAAACTCAAACTCTTTATAAAAATCTTATGAAGGGACTTTCAATAATTTACATGTCACTTAATCCCGCGCTGACTTCGCGGAAAAGTGAGATCACGCTTTCCAACTTCCCAACTTTCATTATCCCGAAAATGAAGAAGCTATTGGAGCGACTTTGAAACAAAACCGATATGTCTCGCAGGCTTCTGGCACCTTAGACAAGCTGCATTCCAAGCAAAAACTATTGCAAAACGTACAGATATTGAAGAACCCTCTTATTTATATACTCATGACTATAATAAAAAAATATAATTTATTTTAATCTCTAAGAATATAAATGAGGGATTTCATAATTTCATAATTTCATTTTTTCATGCTTAATGTCCTACATACAATGGTTAAGCTTATGTCTAGTGTAGCTCAAAGTAGGTTGGTAGGTACATCAGCCCTGTCAGGGCGTTGCAGGTAGGTATTATTTTAAAATTACACACATACAATTTAAATAATAACACAGGTGAATAGGTAGGTATGTATAGAAAATAAAATTAAATGTCAATAATTATACAAAATTATGAGAAAAAATATGTCAAGAATAATAATAATTGTAAATATAAGAATACGAATATCACGGATCAGAATGTATGGCGATATCCGAATATATTATGAAAGTGAGATGTTTGACATATGATTGTGTGATAGTATCCGAACGATAAAAAGATTGATGAATGTGAATTGAAATGGTTTGGATGAATGAAAAGAGTGAATCTAAGATGTCTGAACGAACGTGTGAATGGAGAGGAGTTGAGAGTCTGTGGTGTTGTATCGAGGAGACGGCGAAGAAGCCTAAGATTTTTTTTTTTTTTAATTTAGCTACTCACGAGGAAAGAAAATAAAACAAGAAGTTAAAAAACTACTTATAATTTTGCTTCCACATCCCACATAAAATATATTTCAAACTACATAACATTAGGTACGTACATTCATATATGGTGCCCGAAGAAAAATAACAATAATATGTATAGTGAAATTACATTTGATACTTACCTATATTCAAAACGTTTACTAATTATATTTCTGTAAAATTATAATTACACAGCCAGTCTGGTGGTATTATGCCGTTCTTCTAGATAATCGAATGAAATTATTACGTAATCAATAATTGTTGCTAATAATTAAAAGTATATTGAGGGGACTTGTCGTCCATAAGCGATCTCTGCATAGCAATCTCCGGATAAGACTTTCGACTTAAGATCGGTATTCGCATAAGTTGGAAAAAGGAGGTCAAGTAAAATTATTTTGGTATTCCCCAATACTTCTATATGCTTCCTTTACTTAGCTAAAGTGAACATCGCTCAAAAGTAAAGGAGATGAAATGTCTTATTTGTTTAGTGCGCTCAAGAAAGGAGATGTGAACGGTGTGCTGCAAGGCATCGTTTGCGTAACGCTAACGTTTGTGTTGCAGTTTATCTAATGCTGGGACTAGAAAGCGCAGGCATATGAAGGCTTACTTAGTTCGACTTTAAAGAGTTTTCAGTGTGTTTGTTCGAAGCTGATTCCGAGAGGTTCTATTCGTATCTTCAGAGTTGGATCTTTGTTTAACTTCAAACAGGATATATTTGGACCGTTTCATTCGTGATGGCATGAACATGAGACGGGACTGTATACTGCTGAACCAGGGTAAGGTTGGTGTGGTCTGCGAACATGTGTAGTTCCAGTGTTTATATCGTTCGTTATATCGTTCGTGCAGAGGAGACTGTGTAAGGTACAAACTAACGTAAATATATACACAAAACTGCAATATATTGGGCGCCCAGTAGTTTCAGAGATATCGAAGTCATTACTGACGTTATCCAAGCAAAAACTCAAAATATTTCCGCTGTCCTAGGGGCCTCATAATCAAGATATAAGACACAAATAAAGAACTAGCTTGATTTGTGTCCTATATGTGTGTCAATCGAACAAGCTCATGTATTTGTTCCAGTGGGTTTTATTTGGGTGTTGTGGTACTAAGGTACTCGTATTCCTGACAAGAATACTATTTATGTGCCTATTGGGTGTTTATTTAGTAACATATTACCGAGCTGTAGTTTTACTTCTTACAAAATCGCAAAATCAGATTCCACGCCAAAGTCCCTGTGTAAATAAAATAGCATTTGTTTCAGAAACGGCTGACGGAGGCCGAAGATGGCAAACTCGATCTCCATTATTTACATGGAAATGGATGATGGGCCGTTCCACTAACAAAATTATTCAAAATAGTCCTCTGGCTTTGTAAGAGTGTGGAGGAAAATGGTTGACGGTTTCAAACTAAGTTTAATGTTTTGGAACTTGGTCTAAAATCGTTTTCTGAAATTATTATGGTACACATTTCTATTTTATTTTATGTCACAATCTCCTTTGCTTATTCACAAAAATGAACATTACCTAATATTCATTTTTTTTATCTCAAGACTTATCAAATTAACACAAACCTAATTCATAAATATTAACATAATGTCTACGTGGTTACATTATGTTAATATTTATGAACCTTATTCAATGAATAAATAATATATAGTTAGCTATATACCCATCGTCTGGGTACGTAGATGCAATTACCAATTTACCACTGGACCTGGTGGCATGCTGAGGATTAATTCTGTTAATTATTTCAGGAACAAGTCTCGATATAATATATAATTATAACTAATTTATTTTATTTTGGGAACGCTTCCGCTTGGTAATGATCTGATCAGTTGAGCTATCTATAGATAGTTTGCAACGGTCTTTAGATAGCTGGCTGTTTCATCTGTATTTTTTAAATATACCTACTTGTACATAGTTGTATGAATAAAATTTTAAGTCCACTTTAAATACGATTTTGACGTGAACCCGACCGAGAGTTAACATTATAAGGTTTTTTATAATAGACTTGAGGGCAAGTCAAATATTTTTGGTAGGATCCAGGGAATGACAAAAAAGTAACAGAGTGTGAATTTTGTAAAGTTTTTTTACGAATACGACTCAAAATACCAATACCTAAAGGTTTAAGAGATTACGAGCGAGTAGCAGGATTGTATGAATAATGTTTGTTCCCATTTGGAATTCTGGAGGCTTTCGCCTGCGAAAATAAAAGTGTTTTACGAACGTCAATTCATGAGTTATTTTAATTCAATTGCAATGTTTCCTCGATAAATATTTGGTACGAAAAGCCTTCGTCTGAAAGCTTCATAAGAATACTTTTCATTAAATTTTAAAGATCATTAATATGCATAAATAATGTATCATTTAATGCAGTGCCCTCTAGTATTTTGTGGCAATAAAACCTATTTTAAAACCATCCTCCTCTTTATGGAGGACGATCTCAGTGGCACGACGGGTAAGTAAGAGGTGCGAATTCGATTTCCGCTTCGGCACAAATGTTTGCATGTCCTGCAGATATTTGTTCCGGGCCTGTGTGTGTTGGTTCCACGGTACTCTTAGTTCCTGGTACCCATGACACAGGAAATCCTAGTGTGGGGTCAGGACTATGTATGCATATATTGGCTGTTAATTTGTTTCCTATTTATATGTATGTTTGAAGACCTTTCATGCATAAATCGGTTGCAAAACTTCACATTTCAATCGGATAAGCTAATTTGAATAAAAATAATAGCACACAATAACGACTTTTAGTCGCAAAATCCTGACGATCGTGTCACATCTCTAATAGGTAGCACGTTATGTCCATACATCCCTACTAGTTCAACCCGAGGTAATCACTATCATCTCACTCGAATAAAATAGAAAGTGTTAGTACCAGCTATGTCGCAAGTTTCCACCCCCGCCCTTATGGACAGCCGTAATGAAGCGACGTAACGAACATGAGCTGACGTCACCTGCTTCCAAGGGGACAGGGGTTCTTAATCTTTTTCCAAGTAATTGTATTCTTAATCAACAGCCTGCAGAAGTCTCTTAAGATAATCTGAAAGCTGTTATAATAGATTCCAAGTATCTGAAAACTAAAGGTTTTTCTGAAAGTTAAAACAATCAAAATCGTTTACAACGGTCTTTGGATAACTAGCTGTCTGTATTTTTTGTATATACCTACTTGTACACGGTTATATAAAAACCAGATGAACATTTTTTTTTTCAATAACTTCTAGCCGACTTTTACGACCATTTTCTAAGCAATACTTTCTGAAAATAGCCAAAGCACAAACAATCTCCAAGATTGGACCACCAAAGCGTAACATCACAATCTTGCTTCCACTTACCAACGAGAAGTTCCATTATTTCGTTGTGTACAAAAAAGCATTCCTTTGTGAAAGTTTGAGAGCCTCTCTCGGCCGGGAAAGAAACGTTTTGTAACTCAATTTGCGGGGAGTGCAACGCTATTCAGTGCTATGTAGGCATTGAAAGGATGGTGAAATAATCGCTTTTCAATTGAATAGACTTCTAAGGTCAGTTAAGTGACTTCTAAAGATTTTGCTATTTAACAATAAACTTTGACCAATTGGATTACCTATTTCAAAATGTTACCGCCAACTGCAGAAAGATGATAAGCTCCCGAACTTTGACCAATTGGATTACCTGTTTCAAAATGTTACGGTCAATTGCAGAAAGATGAAAATAAACACGCTCCCGACCGTATTACTTATGATGAATAACCTTATATCCATACTAAGTACGTAGATCAGTGAAGCTATAAAGTAAAGAGTAGTCATTTCGAACATGTCCTCGTTTGACATAATAGCATTTTACGTGTCATGTTGCAAACCCATCGCCATTTATCGAATCAATGACCAATGGAACATGCATTCGAATTTTTGATTTTAGATTGGTATCCTCACAATATTTTCCTTTGGGTACTTTTTTTTTTGAACACCCAATGATACGATTGTAGTAAAAATCTCCTCAATATCTCTTTGCTAAACAAATACACAGCTATAAACGGCTCCAGTTAACCGTTACAGCTGTAATGAAAGCCATTTGTCTGGTTAATGTTCGTCCAGGATATCGTCTAATATGAAATAACGTCTGGCAGACGATGGGGTCATTATATCTAGGGTTATGTGTCTTCATGAGCGCTGATCGGGAGATATGGCCCAAGGTGCGGAGAAGGAACTGTTTTAGGCTCTATTTTGTGTTGTTTTACATTTACTTGAATTAATAAAATTTCATATATCACTAGTTACTGCCAACGGATTCGCCTGGCTGGTACCCGGATAAAAAGTAGCCTATCTATTATTCTGATATATAAGTATTACTGTAAACTTTCATCAAAATCCGTTCATTAGTTTTTGCGTGGAAGAGTAACAACATCCTCACAAACTTTCACGTTTATAATATTAGTAGGATAGGATTCTAACATTTATATATCATTCTAACAATCTTGTGCCCAAAACATACGTTTTAAACTTAAAGGTTCTATGATCTTCGATTACTTACTAGCTACTAAATGTTTATTTCGCATTATTTCATTAACGGCAGAAGAATATTATAACGCCACACCATATCGTCCCCTAACAAATGGTCTTAGTGAAACCGGAGGGCATACATGCAAAGATACTGCTTAACGCCTGAACAAACGTAGCTAATCATAACACAATAAGCAGTCAGGTGAATCTTGTCCAGTGTTACACTCAGGCAGTTGTCAATAGGTCGGGATCGGCAATCACTCAGCCGGCTATCGGCGCACGTCAGCTCGCTAGGCGCTTTGTTTGCATTGCTCTTATCACGGTGAAGCTCAAACACGCGCGGTACTGACCGGGCAAACATAGAGCTGGGAATATTGGAGTGGGTGGATTTATACGTCTTGGATGTGGAGCAAGTTGGCCATAAGTGATACAATTGTTGGTTGGAGATTTTAATCCTTTTCAAAGAGGATAGGAATATTAATCTAAGTGAATACAGTAAGGTTAAGGTATTATACAGTGTGTAAAAGGACATTCTTGAGAAAAACTCGACTTGTAGACCGTGATTGTCAATTATATGGAACCGATAATAAAAACTATAATTTATTAAGTGTGCCTTTTTTTCAAACTGCTAAATATGAAAAAGATAAATAATTTGAGTATATTTGGTTTAATTTAATGTCTAAATAACCTGTAATAACTCCTATAATTTCTGAGCATACAGTATTTAAAATAGCAGGAGACCAACCATCAAGTCTTATTGCGATTAAGTTTAGGCATAGACGTAAAATCCCGTTTGGCGATTGACGATAACATGATAATGCCATAGCGTCTTCAACTAAAAAGCAGTATTTGTCATCTTTTCCTACATCAAATCGCAATATGACTTGATGGTTAGACCTCTGGGCTCAACTAAAACAGTCATGGATAAACATCCTTCGAAATAAATCCATTTTGTTTTAATTTACGGGTCTGTATACCTGCCTATAGTTTTGGTCGTTATCTTATATTACAGCAGTTTACCCGATACTTAACAGCTGCGAAGTCTTTGGTTTATTATTAAAAAACTAAAAAGCATTAAAAAACTAAAAAAACTACAATAAACTACAATATAGCCAGAAAATAGAACAAAATGGTGTTTAACATAATTTTCGACCAAATGTTAAATCTTTTTTTTTTTAAATAATGCTGGACATTTTTTACAGCATCATCTAGTCCTAAGCAGAGCTTGTGTTATGGGAAATACACGACTGATATGCTACTAAAGGGGAATACAAAAACTATATAAGTAGTATATTAGATAATGTATTGAATTGTATTGGTGATTTGTTTGAAATATTATGAGGATAAGTTGTTGTTATATAGATAAATATATATACATTTAAATATGGACATGTTAACTTTAAATTAGATTAGATATTTAAGTATATTTGCATCCCAGATATTGGGGAATGTGAGCTCCCTATAATAAACAAATAACTTTGTACTACCGCATTCAGGCAAATAAATAATATTATTATTATTATTATTATTTATATTTATATACATTTTTTGCATTTTTCTTCTTAGTAGTATGAATCACAGAATAGTTCCAACCATGCCGCATCCTCCCTTCCATCCCACCCAGTCCAGTCAAACAACATAGAAGCCGGACCCGAGCTGATTAATAGCACCACGCAACGTCCAAATGAATGCTGTTTAGAATCTAGATGTACTCAGATACACTCTCTGATAAATTGAACCTGGACGGACTGACATACTTCTAGTTCTGTGTTCAAGTTCTGTGTTCAAGTTCTGTGTTCTGTGTAGCAACGTTTTAGATTAAGTGATTGAATTGTTTTTGAAGTGAAACGACCATGGTTACGTACAGACTGATTTATTAAAACATGCCTACCCACATAATTTATGAATTATGACCTAGTACACTACAGTTTTGATCAGATCACCTGGTAGTCTCAACATAGTCAGGGACCGACCATATTGAGTTGATGTGGTCGAAAACGACCTTATTGTAGGTGTTAAAAGATAATTTAGCAAAAAAGTTGGTGTGCATTGCATGCTTCTTTAATACCAAAAGATAATTAAGGAAATCACCGTGATTATTTGTATAATAATGTACAATCTGAAAGTTTTTATTAAATTTGTTTAAATAAAAAAAATACCTAACAAACCAGGGGGGCTAGACAAATACCACTATCTGTTGTCGTTAACGCCTGCGGAAAGATTAATTTGTATGGAAATGACACTAGCTGTGGAAATGTCACGTGACAGCTGCCAAGTTTTACCTTGACAAGTTAGCGTGAAAGGAAAAGTAAGCGTGAGGTATTTGTCTAGACCCCAGGGGGGCTAGACAAATACCACTTTCTGTTGTCGTTAACGCCTGCGGAAAGATTAATTGGTATGGAAATGACATTAGCTGTGGAAATGTCACGTGACAGCTGCCAAGTTTTACCTTGACCAATTTGCGTTAGCGTGAAAGGAAAGGTAAGCGTGAGGTAAAGACCATTAATTTCACTTAATTATATTATATTTTTGAAACTCTGTTTCAATTCGTTTTTTAGAGTGTAATAGCAACCTATGGCAGAATTTCGTTTATACTGTTATTCTGCTTTGCTATTATTCAGGTATTTTAGACACAAACACCCAAAATAATCTTAATTGCAAAACAACGGAATTTTATCAGACAAAACAGGAAATGACAAACACGCCTCATTCATAAAGACATCCGGACCACCCCACTAATGACCGCCATCCTTATCAACGTAATGAGATAATTCCTCAGTCTAGAGATCTATTGTGTATTGTCCTATTGGTTTGCTTTGTCGTCTGATTTATTACATATTGACTCGCATCCAGTCTGTGTTATCTGATCATCAGCTATTGCAAGTTCAAGACGGTAATAAACTGGCGTCTTACTACGCTAGATAGGTAATTGTATACAAATACAAATACTTTATTTACAAAAATAGTGTGTGCCTAGGTTACAAGTTTAACAATGAGCTCCGCACTAGGTCTAGCCTGTATCGCGGAAGCTCAGATAGCGTTTCACAAAAAAAATATATGTAATAAGAGATAAACAAGTGCAAGACAAACATTTAAATTACTTCTTGTGAGTACAAAATATCCTGAGAAACATCGCAAAAATTAGGTTTGATGGGTCAGTGAAGGTACATACATTTTTACGAATCTGTTAAAATCTTTAATGGCTTAAAAGTTAAGAAAGAAAGAAAGAAAATGTATTTATTATCCCCCAAACAACACAAAAGTTAAACGAAAATAGTAATAAACACAAAACAGATACTTAACAATAACACAACGAAGCGAGAAACAGACAAACTAAGTAGGTACGTCATTTTGTGTTGCGTGGGGTCAAATAGGTCCCCGTCTCAGCATTATGCTGCGCCAGAACCTAGGGGGTCAGGTGCAGCGCTGGTTTTCAGACGGGGCCTTCATGATGCCACGAAGATCGCTGGACAACTGGGTGCAAAATAATCGATATATATAATTATAATAATAATAATAATAATAACCTAACCAAATTTATAATACATACTACACATTTATAAACACATGATATATTAATACTCAAAAGAAACATAAATTTTTATTTGTTGCAAACATAATTTAGCGCATTGTGCAAAATCACTGGTGGAAGATACAGTCTGTGGTCAGTTTTTTGACACTTGACAATCAGTTTCTATGAAACAGACTGAGAAAGGTATTGTTGTGGGTATGCTTTAGCTGTTGTAAAATTTTTGAAAAATTTAAGTTTTTTGTATCTGAAAGAGTTATTTTATTGTTGCCTATATTTTCGGTGTCTACCTACAACGAGCAATTTTATAACGTACATTGGATATCTTTTAAGTCTTCCCAAGTCGGACATGAAACCAAGGTGAGCATGAGTTATAGGCTTGCTATCCTTCATGTTCATGCATTATTTTTTTGGCATTATTATTATTATTATAATACAAAATTATTATAGTTAAGGATTAAAATATATCTTTATCATCAGTCCCTTTGAGTCCACCTCTGGGAATAAACCTCTCCCAATGTGCGCTACTGAGCCTAGGTGTTTGGTACTTTTTATCCACTTTCTGCCCGCCGCCTTTCTCGAGTCATCGCTCCAACTAGCCGGGGGTCGCCTCTCACAATGTTTGCCAAGACGTTGTCTCCTCACAAGCACTCGTTTACTCTAACTTCTTCAGCATATAAAAGTATGATCGCTGCCACTTCTACTTGCTAATCTTCTGAGCTATGTCGATGACTTTCGTTCTCTGTAGGATAATCTCGTCACAGTTTTTATCCGTCAGAGAAACTCGTTCCATAGCTCGCTTTGCAACCTTGAACTAATGAATTAACCCTACTGTAAGTGGCCACGTCTCAGCACCATAGGTCATTACATGTAGGACGCACTGATTGAAGATTTTCTTTTGAGTCTTGAAATTCCAAACATTACATGCATTGATTTAGCAAGTGATTGATTATTGATTGAGCGACGAACTATGTGGCGCAGTAGGCAAAAGCCCGCCTGAGACGCAAATTGTTGCGGGTTCGATTCCCGCCGCGGGACAAATGTTTGTATGATCTGCAAATATTTGTCTCGAGTCTGGGTTTTTTCTATGTATAATGTTTGTATTTAAAAAAAAAGTGGTCTATCAGTCATATTATAGTTCCCATAATACAAGCTCTGCTTATTTTGGGGCTGGATGATGCTGTGTGAAAAATGTCCAGCATTATTTATTTACTTAAGTACAATCATTATTATAAGAAAATGAAAATCCGTGGTTCACTAACAAACAAGATAATAATAAACACCCACTTCACACTAGGATTCCCGGTGTCGTGGTAATCAGAAACCACGAGTACCGTGGTACCGAAACTCAGAACAAATATTAGAGCATGCAAACATTTGTACCGCAGTGGAAATTGAACGAGCACCTCTTGCAGCCGGCTACTTACCCGCCTCACCATCGAGGTCGTCGAAAAAGTGACATAGCTTAAATATGGCAGCTTTATGTTGTCCAAAAATCCGTCCCTACACCCCGTTTCAAATCAAAAACAACTGTATCTAACAGTACATTACCGTATTTGTAGGTTCTGTAGCACAATGTGAGATCATTAGACGGCTAGTGCACAGCAAATATTGGAGGTTTGGCCAATTGTTCGACAAATGGAGTGGTCATCTGAGCAAACACTCATTAACCGATTAATTCTGGATGTTAATGGAACACTTGGCGACGAGTGTTAGTCAAACTTACCTTGTGATAGAGGGGTTGATAATATCTGGGGTAATACGATTGGATGATTTAGTGTTTCACTTCTGTTTTAAGCAGATTCATCTAGATGCCTATGAGAGTCTAAAAATAAATTGTAAGGTTGGCTTATCCTATTATAAACGCGAAAGTTTGTTAGGATGGATGATTGTTACTTTTTCACGCAAAAACTACTAAACGAATTTTAATTAAACTTTACAGTAATATAGCTTATATATCAAAATAACACATAAGCTACTTTTTATCCGGGTACCACGCGGGCGAAGCCGTGGGCAGACTAGTAACTCCTTATTTAGAATCTTCAGTATGGAACAAAAACCCAAAGTCAAGCTGTCAAAGAAGTGTAAAAGAAGTTGTTTTTTTTAAATATGACGATAAATTGTTGACATAATTCAAAACTTTTGAACAATTTTATTATATTTGCATTTTTGTCAGAGAGTCTTTAAAGTAAGGTAAGAGGTTGGTATTTGTTGACATTGCATTATATTGTATAACACTAAAGTATTGTAAACAGAAAGTGTTCTCACTACCATAAACAAAACTCCAACTCCATCAATACAATATCCTTCAGAAAAAAAAGATAATATCTCTCTATCCATCTCCCCATCTCAAACAATATCCACTAGTGATGCGCTATCACACCGTCGATAATTCCATATCACTCTCTCAATTCACGCGATTCGTCTCACACGATCGACTCTGAAAGACATGTTGCTGAGACCCTCAGAGTGATAATAAGATGTTTAGTGTTCACTTTAAAAAGATTATAACATTATTTTTTTTCTTAAATCAGGTTTTAATACAAATTTTCTGTCTTCAGAGAAGATTCTTAAAAAGGTTTTTTTTCCCTTAAACATCTTTAAGGGGAAAGAAAACCGTTTTAATACCTCATCGGAGCCATAGACAGCCCACTCTGCAGAGTAAGGCAATCCTGGAATATGTGGGCGTAGCAACAATCCGTGGTCACTTCGCGAAGCTTTCAAAACCCCCAGGAAACATCTATGCTTCAAGACAGGGTTAAGCTGGCTATCCAAATAATCAGAAAACGTTTAAGCATTATTTATTCTTATTTATAAAACCAATAAAAAGTCTGAATGAGGAAAAGGATGTTCACACACATACATACATACATACTCGTACGTACAATGTCTGATCGAAGTCAATGTCAATAGGTTTTTATATATAGAAATGTCAGCTTAAAAACTACGTGAATTTAAAATTTTAAAGTGCATTTTGCCCATTTCTCGAGCGTGACCAAGCCAAGAAGAATCAGGCATTAAACTTTGCTTGGTTTTTGTTTGCTGATTCTTCATTCAGCTAGTGTGGTGCCAATCAAATAAGGTAAAGTCTGGTGACTTCAACTAATTAACTAAAGGCACAAGCTCGTCCCACCTAACTGTCCCCTCGGTGTAGTTTCGCCTGTTCTGCTGATTTCTATCGATCATTGGTGATTGCGAACTTTTTGTTCCAAGGCTTGCTCATCTTTACTCTGTCCTTAGCCCGAGTGAATCTGGATGCAATCTACACTAATGGTAGTGGACAACTATCAATCATTGCAACAATGGAGTTTTCACAATAGGTTTGCTATGATTCTTTTTAAACTAAATATTTCATATTTTGGTAGATTGATTTTTTTTATTTACTTATATTTTTCATGATAGTAGAGTTTATTTTTTAATTAAGATTAAAAAATAAATATTTAATAGCAGTTTCATTAATAGTTACTATTTGCATCTGATTTTATTTATCTAATAAATGTATTTTACCTTCCTGGCTGAAGTTCGATATTGGATTTTAACGATTGAAAAAAATTGCTAGTTTCCTTAATGAATCCTTGAATCTGTTTTAAAGCCATTGATCAGTGACCATAAATATCTGTAGTTACTTAGCTTGTTTACGAAAAGTCGACGAAGGATATACATTTCTAATTCCTAGTGATCTTCCAATAAACCTTAGACAAACTCCATTCTCTCCCCTACAGCTGACAGTAACTAAAAGTGGATAGAGGGCGTACTGATCCGTTATTGATGGCATTCACATTTCGGAACAGATATCGTTTATAATATTTTTTGCAACGATCCGCCACTGCCCGATGCGACTTATACAGTCACATACGAAAGTCAAATAATCTTTCTTAAGTCGTTGATAACGATACTAAATAATATAATTTATGAACGGCGATAAAAACATCTACTGCTTCAGAGTTCCCTTTTAAATGATAGATAAGAATAGATGCTGGAACTGTATTTTTGTACATAGAGTGATCATTATCAGAATCACTTTATGTAACTATCTGAATAATGGTGAAGGAAATCATCATGGTCCTCCCTCGCCCAAATTACGTTAAATTCTTTATAAGCTTTTAGTTCACTATTGCAATTTTTTTTTTAAATTTAAAGAAAAAAAATCCCGTGTTTTCCGTCGTCAATTGTAACGCCCTTAGGTGTGACGATATAACCAAAGACCATTCTGGAAGACATACAAATACAAATACGATTGTTAAAAGCCGCATGATAATTAAACTAGCCGTTTCGGAGATAAATGGTAATACACAAATAAACTCTTACGACAAAGCTCCTTACATCGCGGGTAAAAATAGAGATACAGGTGACAGGCAGAGCTAGACCATATCCAGATATTAAAATCCATTAATAAACTGGTCTTCACATTCAATAAGTACATGATAAATATGAGCGGAACACAATAAATACCTTGAAAAAAAGTTTCAAACATTTTACCATGCGACTGTCTGCTATGATTGCCGTCACGGTTCACCAGGAAGGGTTGATATATCGAAACAATTTTAGAGTGCATCTAACTGTGGCCTAAGATTTATCTCCCGAATGACAGGTCATTTTTCCAAAGCGTCAAGCCATGTTGCGTACGTCGTCACTCTGAAAGATTTGTTTATGGAATCTCGCCTACCTAGTATATAATGTTAAACTATACGAATATCGAAAACTCAAAAAAATTAAAATTTCGAAAAAAAATGTTGAAGAGATTATTTCTAGGCGATTAGATCGCCCATTGTCCTTTAGTTTTTGGAGTCTTGTTAAGTTGTATTGATATGCTCTTATGACGTACATAAATAATTTTCATTCAAAGTCAAAATTCATTTATTCATTAAAATCACAACGATCATTTTCTAACGTCGATTTTATCTACTGCCTGTTCCTTATTTCAAACACTTGTTTACATAACTGCGTTTCGTTTTAAATAAGTGCCAATTATTATATATACTAAAATTATTTTAAGATAAACAAGCTTCAACCAACTGAACAACCATTTATCAGAATTTATCCATTTATTTAACTTATGAGTTCAGTTGGAGCCAAATGTGCCGCGACGAGGCATATACAACATTATTTTGCTCGAAACATCTCAGGACGCGCAAAGTATGTTTATGTTTTGAAAATGGCGACAACTTTGTTAAATGTATATTTTGATAAATAATATAATAATAGAAAGGTGTAATTAATAAGGATTTTTTGGTGTGATAAAATGATTTACTGATTTACACTACTCTCAGAAACATCTCAGCTTTTCAAACAGCTTTCAGAGTAAAATTGGTTGGCAGCATGACTTAATATGTGCTTAGCTCAATACACCAACTTAGTTGAACTTTTAAGCAATTGATGTTCATTGAAATGTGCTGTAGAGTAATAACAACCTACTTTATTCTATCCATTCTTACATATAATATATGTTGGTAGATAATTAACTTTCGTAACAACTTTTTGATTTGGGTTAAATTTGATAGATAATATAATTTGATTAATTCTTAACATACAAAACTACACTTCTTTTATCCGGGAAGGTACTGAGTGAAGGCGTGAGCATAATCTAGTATGAACAAATACTTGCTTGCATCAATATAAGAGAATAAACTTTTAAATCCACCTACATTTAAAACTGGAATACCCAGGAAAAGAGGATATTTCAATGCTCATTTCATTGGAATCTATCCTATTTGAGTTCGCTGGCGTTTTAAAGAAATCCAGTGTGAAATCTGTAACCTGAGGGCAAAGCGCATCTACTTAGAAATTTAATAATAAGTAAGTAGATTATGTTACGAGTAGATACATTTAGGAAGAAACCTAAAGAAATAAAATAAATTAATACAAAAAATTGTTTTTCAACTTTCCAAATCGCAATTTTTGAATGAAAGTTCACATATATCTGTCTGCAAATACGGTATTTCTAGAAAGAAGACTCATACTAAAACAGTCTTTACTTAAAAACCTTCGGCATAACACTATTTTGTTTTCATCTACATACTTTAAAAGAAGCTGAAAAATACTTTTATATCTAGC
Organism: Perizoma flavofasciatum; assembly: GCA_958496245.1. NCBI lineage: Eukaryota > Metazoa > Arthropoda > Insecta > Lepidoptera > Geometridae > Perizoma > Perizoma flavofasciatum. The sequence goes on from OY292424.1 coordinate 14,612,305, forward strand.
GCAATGAAGTCCAAAATCTTACATTAGTTTATTTCGGAACGTTAATTTAGACCTAATTTTAAAATTCCCTACGAAATGTATTTTTTTTTTTTGCTGTTTTTGACATTTCTAGTACTCTAACTTTCGTTAAGTCGTTTGATCTTTATAAGAAACGGGGTCGATTGGCGTCAAAACAAGTTTTCAAACTATTAAAAAGCAACTGACAGACAAAGCATATTAATTAATGGATTTCTTTGTCCACAAATATTGGAAAAATATTAATATATGAAATTTGCTCCGTGTAATTATTTATTTTGTTGACAATTTATTTTAAATGTAGTTACATACATACATATAGTCACGCCTGCTTCCCGGAGGGGTAGGCAGAGACCAAGGATTTCCACTTGCTACGATCCTGACATACCTCTTTCGCTTCATTCATCCTCATCACATTCTTCATACAAGCTCGGCGGTTTAGTGTACTTCTGACCTGGCCTTTCTCTAAAATGTCTCCAATTTGGTCAGAGTACGTTCGCCGAGGCCTTCCTCTACCAACTATCCCATTCACGTAGTTACATATGTATAATTTTATTTATAATGTTTATTTTATTTTATTATATTAATGTGAAGATCACTATTATTTTGTAAAGTTGACTTTCTTAAGTGCAATGATTTTATGTGCCTTCTGAGAAATAAAATTGAATTGAATTGAATTTCCGAATGCAGAATGTAGATCAAAATATGCAGAATGTAGAATGCAGAATGTAGGTCAAGCTGAAGGCCAATTTACTACAACAAAGAGCATATCTACTTTATTAAATCTTAGTTATTACGTATTTAGTTAATATTTGTTTTTTAGTTCTTTTTTGTTCAACTTTAGTTAGTTTACTTTGTAATTTGTGGTGGTTTCAATAAATAGTTATATCTAGTATCTATCTAATTGAATTTAAATTGAATGAATCTATCTCTTGTAATAAATAAATAATAAATAATAAATAAACGCTGGACATTTTTCACACAACATCATCTAGCCCCAAACTAAGCAGAGCTTGTATTATGGGAACTACATGATTAATATACTACTTAAATACTTTTTTTTTTGTAAATACATACATATTATACATAGGAAAATACCCAGACCCGAGACAAATATTTGCAGATCTTACAAACATTTGTCCCGTGACAGGAATCGAACCCGCAACCTTCTGCGTCTCAGGCGGACCTTCGCCCACTGCGCCACAGAGGTCGTCGAATTTCGTAATTTAAGTGAAATTGAGTGTTAAATAAATTTATTACTCTTTTTTTCTTCCTAAGAGCATCATTTTACTGGTCGCTGGTCTTGCCGAAGCTGCTGTAAAAAGCATGAAGTTTCATCTTAAGCGTATAATTCTTAACTATGTACTCACATATGAGCAAATAAATACAATATTATGTCAGATAGAAGCTGTCTTGAATTCAAGACCTTTGTTACCTGTAACAAAGCAAGATGTAAACGATTTCAATTACCTCACACCCGGACCTGGTTAATAGGTACAGCATTAACTTCTTTTCCTGAAAAATATGTTGTAGATATCCCTACTAATAGGTTGAAATTTTGGGACTTGTGTATTAAAATTAAGACCCATTTTTGGAACATTTGGCATAAATATTACCTTAATGTTCTACAGTCTCGTCCTAATTGGCGTGACTCAGTACCTAATGTAAAAATTGGAGGCTTAGTTATATTAAGGGAGCCTAACTCCCCGCCCCTAACATGGTCCATGGCCAGAATTGTAAAAGTCTATCCAGGCTTAGATGGAAAAATCCGCGTTGTGGATGTTATCACACCCAACAAGAAAATCTATAAAAGGTCTTTTAAGAAGTATATGTATTTTACCTCTAGAATATTTTTTTATGTTACGTTCATATCCATGCGTAATTTCTTAGATTAAGCTACTATATTAAGTTTCTGTAGTAAACTACCATTAAATAAGTATTGTTGTAAGTAAAAAAATATGTGCTACCTTAATAAGTTTAATAATATTTAAACATTTGATTTGTAAAAAAATAACATAATACCTAGTTTTAAATTAAGGATTATTGGTTAAAAGCTCTTAGTCTCTCAAATTGTAATGCCAATATGTTGGATGGTATTAAATTTCTTGTATTGTTTCTTAGATCTCCCCCCCCCCCCCCCAGCATGTTGGTAACCCAACAAAGATTATAAAATCTATGGATTGGTTTTAATTGAATCTGTGGCATAGGATTGTGTCCCGCCCTGTCACCGACAACACCTCGCAAAGATATGTAGTTTAGTAACCTTTTAACGTGCAAGCTTATCTGGAATAAACAGTGATAAATTCAACTCCTGGCTTTTCAATCAATCTCCACGAGAACAGGCGCAATCACCTGTTACTACAACGACTAAGGTACTTACTGCCCATAAAAATCCAACTATATAATTACTCACTGATACAATATCGAGAACGCGCCCTAACTTATTCAAATCCTATATGACACGGCTGTGGCACGCTGAGCCGGCTAAATAGTACGGATTACACAGGAACACCATCAGCAGAAACTTAGCCGGGATCTTTAGTGCTGTTCCTAGTGACGAGCCTAGTTATAGAGGGTGACTATTTATCGATAAACACAGCCGGTCTCATTACAAAACGTGGTCTAAACTCGAGTTGAACTCAAGTTCTGTCAGATCCACTAAACCATGGTTTAAATATACCTTAAAAAGTATTATTGCAAAGCCACTACGGTCGACAATTTAAAAATAAAATAAAACCGCGGGATGACCGTTTAATTTAAAAAACACTTCTAAACCAAAATAAAAAGAAAAACATATTTTTGATTGGCTACCAAAAAAAGTAGGTCCTCAAAAAGAGGTTGAGTTATGATAGAAATAAACTAGGTGACCGCCTGGTTTATCTTTTAGCAGTTATTTGTAGTCAAACCTCTTTTTGAAATGTCACATAGACTGTCGGCTATTATACTATAGCATTCAATTTTAAGCCTTGTTTCCTTTGCACAACAATTTGTCTTGAAAATCAGGAATCAAAGGTCTAAAAGATAAACCACCGATTTAAACCACCTTTCGTAATGAGACCCAGCATCTTCAAAACTTTGAGTGTACTCTGAATATATTACTTTATTATTGCAGGTGAATATATAGTACCTACCAACTAATGTACAAATTCTTTTTATAAGTTTGTATATAGGGGGAAATCTCTGAAACGAATTAGCCGATTTAAATAATTAATTCACTAATTTTTACTAAAAAACGGGATATTTACCATGATTTGTGAGTTTGAATGTAACTGTGCCGAAATATCGGGAAACATTCAAACTCAAAAATAATGTTAAATATCACGTTTTTTAGTAAAAATTATGTTCAAAACCATGATAATTTCAAAAATTATTTTTTCACTAGTATTTAGAATAAACTTTCAGGATTTTAAAGGCTTAAAAGGGGTTTTATGGAGACTAATTTTTCAACATAAGTCGACGAAAAAACGTTTGAAGCGACTGCATTTCTTACGAACGCTACTTTTTATCCGGGTACCACGCGGGAAAAGCTGTGGGCAGTACTTATTTATTTAGACTAGACTATACCCACGGTTTCGCCAGCCTGGTAGCCGGATAAAAAATAGCCTGCAGTAGGTATGTGGTATTCTAAATCACGATATATCGTTACGAAACGACAAATATCCAACCTTTCGTATTAAATATAATCGTGGAATAAAATATAATAATTATATTAACTAGATCAAATATAAGAAAATGAAGGAAAATTGGACTAAAATTTATGGAATAATCTGTATTGGCAACAAATATTAGAACGTGATTCGGACATCGCAATTTTTTTTTAGTACTGCTATGTGTTCCTTCGGTTACTGTAGCCTATGGATGTGTCCAACACCAAGATGTATCAATCTTTATTCTTTATTCTTTATTGTACACACAGATAATACAGACAAAATACTTACATATAGGACATGTACAAAGGCGAGCTTAACCCTAACAAGAGTTTTTTCCAGCAAACCATTGAGGATAGGGACAGCTGATAAATAGCGGTGGGTACGTGTACACAAACGGAAAAAAAATATACAATAATAGCACACATTTTCATATAAAATACATAAATATATATATATAACTCAAATTATACATACATATAATTTGAATCTGATATCAATAGAATATTATAGTGGACGGAGTGTTATATAATCGATAAGTTGAATAATTATATGTAAAGGTCCCATCTCTATCATTTTGAAAGCAGCATCTCACAATCCATATTTGTTCCACACTGTCCACGGTTGCCTGTTCAATTATTCATAGCATTGTCTAACATTATCAATATCTACTCAAGAGTTCTTTATTTTTAAACATTGCATAATCTAACTCGGACATAGTGAGAAGACTCATAAGGACCAAACCTTTTGAGTTACGTATTTAAGATCTGATTGATATTAAGGATTGTTTTTTTTTTCATGTAACTGTAATCGTAAATCATAATAAATTTCAATTTCAATTTCAATGTAGTCTATGTCCTCTTGTTCGAGTATTAAAAAATATTTAATGGGCTCTTGGCATCAACACCATCGTGTGATCTATTTGCTGACCAAGGACGAATGTATTAGAGAATGTCTGAGGTATTGTGAGTTGATAGTGTTCATATTTAGCTCTATCTATTAATTATTGTTTATTTTCTATGATCTTTTTATTATATTATAATTCTTGTTTTTTTTTTTAATTGTTTGTATTTCATATCGCATTGGTATATACTGTAATACTATGTTATTATTGTTTAAAAATAAATAAGTCATGTACTAAAAGTCGTGTCAGTGGTAAACATAAAGAACGTATCTTCCCCTTAATTTAACAGAAATGACCAGAGAGCTGGCTCTTATCTGGGTCAACGCATTAGCATTGCCATTCAGCGTGGCAATAGGGCCAGTGTTTTGGGAACGCTTCCGTCTGGTAGTGATCTGGATCAGTTGAGCTATCTATAGATCGTTTGCAACGGTCTTTGGATAGCTAGCTGTTTCATCTGTGTTTTTTGTATATATGTACCTACTTGTAAATAGTTGTATGAATAAATGTATAAAAAAAATGACAGAGCCAGTAAGATACGTGTTTATGAACACATTCTTAGCTAAACTTTATTTATACTAGTTTCTGTCCACGGCTTCGCCCGCGTTGTATCTTGATAAAAATAGCGTATGACCGACTCCAGGCTTCAAACAACCTAGGTATGTCTAACAACTTTTGAGTGAATGGAACCAGGGATTTTTTTTCCATACAAATTTTAGAACTTTATTGCACACTTTATAGTTTAGTTTTGTAAAAAATATAAAATACGTAATTTCGAGACTTGCGGATTCGATTTGCGCTGCAGTAAAAATATTTGCATATTCTTCAGCTATTAGTTCCGAATCTGGGTGTGCGTTACTTCTCGAAGTTCCTGATACCCACGACACAGGAAATCCTACTCTGGGGTCGAAATTATGACTGTCAGGCACTAAAAAAAGATGTTCTGATTATGATGATGTTTTTGTATATCTAGTTCTGGAACTTAGAACACTTGTGCAACTTCATAGCGGGATAGTTGAAATCAGGTTTCATTAATAAATAATAATAATAAATAAATAATGCTGGACAATCCGCACAGCATCATCTAGCCCCAAGCTAAGCAGAGCTTGTGTTATGGGTACTAGATGACTGATATACTTAATACAATACATTACATAGATAGATATTTTTTTATTATACATAGAAAATACCCAGAACACCCGGAAAAAATATTTGCAGATCGTACAAATATTTGTCCCAGGGCGGGAACCGCAACCTCCTGTGTAGCAGGCGGACCTTCGCCCACCGCGCTACATCGGTCGTCAATCACTCCGATAATGCTCCTATCAATATCTGTTAGTAACAATTTATAACGAAACACACCCAGCTATAATGGCGGTACAATTCAACTCATATCTTGCAAAGACTTCGCCATGTTGTGCCAAATTATATGGACTTCGACACCGCAATTGTAAGCCAATTAGCTTGGAAATCTACCGCCACAGAAGTATAGAAAGGACACTCGACTTCACTCATATTTTTTTATATAGATATACCTACTTGTAATTATAGTTGTATGAATAAATGTTATCCTATTTTCTGATTTATAATAATATATATCTAGATATAATTATTAATTTTATAATGTTTTATGAATTGGTAAAATTAAAAAAAACAAATCTAAATATGCCTATCTCAGTCAATGTTTTATCTGGCTGAAGGTCAAATACAAGATTGGTAGCTATCATACGAACTCTGTTCTCCAAAGGTTGAAAACAGACTTATTTTAGTTTATTATTAATAATGATAAAAAATTAATCAATAAATAATGCTGGTCATTCATATTGTAAAAACGGAATTTTTACGTACCGCACGCACTATCGGTGAAGGCACCGACTAAGTTTCGACTCATTCCGAGAGTCTTCATCAGGGTGAGTGATCGCGACGCTCTCAATCTACGTCGCATCGTGCACTACGCGTGCACTGACCATAGGTTCATTATACGTAAAAATAATGAACAACAAAAATATAAGTCATCAATAGACATTAAAAAAAGTCAGTAACACTAGGTATAAACCTTGCTTTTATATTTAAGCCCACACTAAGCGTTTCGTTTTCACCTTTATATTGAGAACGGTGAAATAATGGAGCGTACTATCTGTCTTTCCTAAAAAATACAATCAACACAGATATTAAGTTAATAGTGAATAGATATATTCTAGAGCTTCGTGCTCCATCTTCGGCTATAATCATCACTTACCATCAGGTGAGATTTTGGCCAAATAAAGGTCTATTATAGATTTTATTCCAAAAACTATCGTGAACTTGACTATTCATATTGTAAAAACGGGAATTTTCACGTACCGCACCATCGGTGAAGACACCGACTAAGTTTGGGCTCATTCCCAGAGTCCGAGAGTTCTCCTTCCTTGCGAATTCAAGGAAGGAGCTCAGAGATAAAATCGAGTGAAGGTTCAATTTTGTAGAAAATATGCGCATTGGTCCTCTGATATATTAAGGAGGATTAATGGGAATGCTATCTTTGCTTGAATGTAAGATATGAGCCTAAGTTCGATGATAAAGCAGACTAAGTTTAGTAGTGCACGGCGCGACGCGACCACTCACCCTGATGAAGACTCTCGGAATGAGTCGAAACTTAGTCGGTGCCTTCACCGATAGTGCAGTACGTGAAAATTCCCGTTTTTACAATATTAATAGTCTATTATAGATTTAAAAAAAGACACAATCACGTTCTTGAAGTGATAAATAAAACGCAAATGCGGAGTATTATACTCCGCAATTTTATAATTTATACTAGACTGCGTTTTTAATTACTTGAATATAATTGTAATCTTGGGAAGCCTCTTAGAGGCTGTATTAGTTTAGGCATTTATTCAGGGCGGTATGTTTATTCATAGCATTTCATTATGTGCCGCCCACGCGCGTACCAAACTCTTGTTTTGCAACAGCTCGTTTATTTACTGGTTTTGGTTTGAAAACAATTATTAGAATTAGATTTTTATATATAGATAACTTAAGTCCATATGAAGTTATTAAATTTCAAGGGAGAAGTTATTTAATATTTTTTACTTACATTATGTGCTTGTAACTTTGCCGGGAAAGTCAAAGTTCTTTTCCGGACTAACTCATAAAAAAAATCTAAACTATACTATATATCTTTTATATTGCTATGGTAAAGATTTTTTAAACCTCCTATAAAACTATATGACGACCTATTTTGGCGCAGTGAGCAAAGGCTCTCCTGAGACGCAAAAGTTTGCGGGTTCGATTCCCGTCGCAGGACAAATGTTTGTGTGTTTTTTGTTTAATATGTATGTATTTAAAAAAAACCCATAATACAAGCTTTGCTTACGTTGGGGCTAGATGAAGCTATGTGAAAATTACCAGCACTATTTATTTGTTTTAATCTATACTAATAGTAAAAAGAGGAAATATTTTTTTGTTTGTAGCGAATAGGCTCCGAAACAACTGGACCGATTTTAACCATTTTATCACTCATAGAAAGCTAAATTATCAGGAAGTAACATAGGCTATAATTTTTTTCAAAAAAATAGAGATCTTTAAGAAAATTGAAATAATGTAATGTAATGTACCCAAAGTCGCAAAATTGTACCTATAAAATTCATTATTTGGCGTGCGCTGAGAAAATTATTGATGATACAAAAAAAATATGTATTACATGATTAAAGTACTCATTATTACCTACAAAAAAGTCCACGAGGGAATATATCTTACTACCATAGTTAAGTCACAATAGCAGATTTTGTGTTCTAAAATTTAATTAGATCGCCGATATTCCCACGGAATCGAAACTTACGCGGGTGAAACCGCGGGTCGCAGCTAGTTATTTGTAAACTGAAAAATAGGCCTCGTGCAGACGAGTACACTTTTACTTAACGTATTACAGACTTGAACTGAAAATTATCTGACACATCCAAATTATAAGTTACTTGTTAATAAATCAAAAAATAGGCCTCGTGAAGACGAGTACACTTTTACTTAACGTATTACAGACTTGAACTGAAAATTTTGATCTGACACATCCAAATTATAAGTTACTTGTTACAGAATAAATCATTAAATACATTACCCAGGGTTACAATCAAGCAAATCGAATGATCTCGCGTCGGTCAAACAGGCTAATAAAATAACATAGGCAGTGCAAACAGGGCAATCAACGAAACGTGTTTACGACGTTTTTATAGTCAATATTTTTTTCTTGAAATAAGTACAACTTACTGAAGCTAATGCGAAAGTAATAATAACGTTTTTTTTTAATTAGAGCTTATTTCCACCATCTTTTGTTTTGGCAGGTCTTATTGCTGTTTTATACATTTCGCCTTTGACTTTAAGTGGCATCTTTCTGTCACACATTACGCCAGTGAGCTGTCTCCATTTTTTCCATTTTCTTTCTTCTTCTTCTTAATTACTCATACAGATTTCGTCCTTTGGGAGAGCTTCCACACCAGAGGACATGCGTAAGTGTTAGCTATTTCTTTCAGGATGCTGTTGTTGCTCGCGCGCACTCTGCTTAGCAGAGAGACAGTCTTTTTCCGCCAGATGGCGTCAAATGTGTCGGTGCGTATCGGCGAACATGCTTGAAGCCCTACACTAGGAAGGGTACTTCATATTGTTTGAATTAAAAAAATGTGGCAAACACCTGAGGTAAATATTGAGGTACTATTGTTTTGTAAAAGGATCATTATACAGAATATCCAGCCTTGTTTTCTTGCCTTTCTTTCCTGGCTTGGTCGCGGAAGAACAGCAGTCGATAAAACCGACGTTTCAAAGTGATCCTTTTAGAATTTCAGAACGCCCATTCATATGTTTCATATGTCATTCATCATATACCTATGTTGTCCCAACCACATCGAGACAAATACCTCACTCTGAGTATGCCTTTCACGTTAACGCTTTGTCAAGTAAAAACTTGGCTAACGTCACTTGACATTTCCACAGCTAATTTCATCCATACAATTTCATGTTTCCGCAGGCGTTCACGCCAACAGAACGCGGTATTTGTCTAGACAGCCAGGAATATTATTACTTACTAGCTTCTGCCCATGGCTTTGCCCGCATGATACCCGGGTACCGGTTACTTTTTATCCGGATGAAAAGTAGCATATGTGTTATTCTGATGTATAAGCTATATTACTGTAAAGTTACATCAAAATCCTTTCTGTAGTTTTTGCGTGAAAGAGGAACAAACATCCATCATCACAAACTTTCGCGTTTATAATATTAGTAGGATAGGAAGGAACAAAACTGTATTTTTTTACAATGTCATGTATTTGTAAAGTCAATTTCTGAATAAACTTTATCTTATTTATCTTAATAGGACAACTGGCGGAGAAATCGCAGTATGCATCTAGTGCTAAATATTGCACAAATTAGACAATATCTATGAGTAGGTATATAGTATTATATATAGTATCTTATCTTAAAAGTCGTATTTCTATTTCATATTTTAACACCTCTTAAAGACCAAAGCTTTTAAATTACCAAATATTTTAGGTTGTAAAGTCAAATTTTGAGCCATCAAATCCTGCGTAAGCCTGCCTCAGCTCAGCCCCGCAATTGATAAATCCCCTTTTATTGGACAAATAAACAAGTGACGTACACAAATCAATTGTCTTGTCTTTAGCGTTAACAAAAAGGTTGATCCCTTCCAAAAAACAATGGTTCTGTACATACATATTTAATGAGCGATTTTCTTGGATCTGCAGCAATTGTTTTGCATTATAAGGTTAAATAAAATACAAGTGAAATGAAATCCTACTATTATAAACGCAAAAAGTTGTGAGGATGGATGTTTGTTACTCTTTCACACAAAAACTGCTGAACGGATTTTGATGAAACTTTATAGTAATATAGCTTAAGCATCAGAATAACACATAGGCTACTTTTTATCCGGGTACCACGTCGGTGAAGCCATGGACAGAAGCTAGTAATTAATTAGAAACTCATGTCACGGGTGAGTTAGGTATGAATATTACCTTAAAAAGTTATCACAAATTAATCGTTTATTTTGTATATAATTATTTTTAGGGCGACTGTTCGCAGTGACGCATGATCAGAAAACTGGCTCTTGTCTGAGTCAACGCATTAGTATTGCCATTCAGCGTGGCAATGCGGCAGTATTTTGGGAACGTTTCCGTCTGCTAGTGATTTAGATCAGTTGAGCTATCTATAGATCGTTTACAACGGTGAACATTTTACAGTTTATTGAAAGTGAAAAACTTTCGTGGATTACGCTTTACGGAACCCTAAAAATCTGAAAAAAAAACTAGCAAAGCAAAGCCCCCTAATTTGATGTTGCCGCACGTAGAGCTCCCAATACATCATTACTATCATTGGGGGTAGTTCCCATTCGACTCGGGTTTGAGGGGGGAAACATGATTGTTGAAAAGTATTGCTGTTTATTTTATGCGGATTTGTCTATTGTTTTGGTTGTAATTTTTTTAAGGATTTTTTCCAGCCTGGTAGATTCAGAAAAAAGGATTTTATTGAGACAATATTAAATATATATATTCCCATCTTTTAGTATCATTTATATCATTGTTTTCGCAGTCAGCTTTTTGATTTTTTATATGAATTCTATGTACATAAATAAACACATTCACGACAAGAAGACGAGTTTAACCCTAAAAACAGTTTAAACAAAGAAAACTGTTAGTGACGGATATACAGGGTCTTCTTGTTTTAAAATATGTTTGAAAACTCTGAAGCTCGATTCTCAAGTTTTCAATACTTGTGTAAGTATGAGTGTTAACTGTAAGCAGATAGGCATGGAGAGTATCACGCTCGGCATCAAACTTACAGACCGAGTTCCGGATGTCGACATAGACGGACCAAAGTCAAAGATATCGGCTTTAGAATAATGTAACTGAAATGGAGTTGGGCGGGAAAAATTGCAAGACGTGGTGATAACAGGTGGAGCAGGACAACGACTGAATGGTGGCCGAGGTTACAGAAATGTTGGACATCCAGTAGCGAGATGGGCAGATGACATAGTCAACGTCACGGGCCGTGGATGGCTTATCGTCGTATGGCGTGTATAGTTGAAAACAACTATACACGCTATATGACTCTATACCACAACATCTAGATCAACGTTCAACGGTAGACTAAACAAGAAATCTAATGAAATTCAAGAGTCGATTTCGCTTAAATATAAAGGACTAATATTAACGGAGCACTCACTGGAGGTAATAAATGTAAATTCTATAGTGGAGAGGGCTAATTGCTACCTTCCCTCCCTCCGTAGATAAATATTTACACTGCTTTATACATAGCGTTTTAAATTCTAATGAAATTGAAATACGGATTGAGGCATTTGGAAAGATTAGTCACCTACTTTGGTGTTGAAGATGGTGAGATCTGTAACAAAGAAAGTTGAATAAGAATGATTAGAAATGAACTTACTTTTTTTTATTTTTTTTTACGATATTAGATAAATGCCTTTGGAAAGAACCTTTTATAATAATGTGCTGCCTTATCACTCAATGCGCTATGCTTAATAGTAATTTATAAGTATTTTTTTATTAGATGTGGGTATTGTAACTTGAACTATTTATTATTCGACAACCTCTGTGGCGCAGTGGGCGAAAACCTGCCTGAGATGGAGAAGGTTGCAGGTTATATTCCCACTGCGGGACAATTTTTTTTATCATTAGCAAATGTTTGTCTCGAGTCCGAGTGGTTTTCTATGTATAATATGTATGTATTTACAAAAAATATATATAAGTAGTATATCAGGCATGTAGTTCCCATAATACAAGCTTTGCTTAGTTTGGGGCTAGATGATACTGTGTGAAAAATGTCCAGCATTATTATTTATTTATTATGAATGAATTTACAGACATTTAAGTCTTACACCACTAACGATAATGGTGTTAAATTTGAAATAAATTATTATTATTAATACCCCTTCCGAGTGACTCAGTAATCATATTTTACTAATATCATAAATGTCAAAGTTAAGATGTTTATTGCTAATAATGTCAGTAATAGCTAGTTAAATTTAGATGTCATTTGAAACAAGTATAGTTTGTGATTTAAAATAACACATAGGCTACTTTTTTAAGTAGCCTATATGTTATAACGGGTGAACCCGTTTGTAGAGGCTAATACAAATGAATTTCACTGAAAACATGTGCTGTATGATGTAAAGCCCTAAAATTTTAAATGAATACACTTATCCTTTTTTAAGAACACTAAAATTTTATTTTCCAAAATTAAATTCCTATCCCATTTCTGCTGCACCCTGTATCGTCCCAGCTAGAGGAGGAATGGTCCTTAGTTGCTAAAACTGTGTTCCATTGTACCAGACACATAATATCAGACATATAAAAATGAAATGATAATCACGGCTTTTAACTTGTTTCCTATATTATGAACCTAAAAAGTCCCAAAAAGAATTTTATCCAAATTTCCGATACAATAATCAGAACTACCTACGTTTTCCGCCCAAAGTCGGTTGCACACATGCACAAGAATCTTGGATTGTCAAAGGGCTCGTCCACATAAAAAGCAGGTCTTCGGCGCCTATTGGTATGCTTTTATCTCCTTAAATCATGTTCTTGGTTATTTTTTGATTGTGCTTACCAACAGGTAGGTCGCTTATTTGCTACTATAGCTGTATGAAAAAAAACTCGATTTTAAATAAAAATAATTTTCTATTAATTTTAATTTTATTAAAATGATTTGCCACGATTTTTTTATCTATATTGAATCTCTTTTTGCCATACTTAATCTAGGCTTTCGCGATACAAGCCAGACCTAGTGCGGAGCACATTATCAAACTTGTAAATTAGGTTCATATTATTCATGGGCTTGCAACCTATCACGTGGAATACCAACTACGTGGGCGTGTGCCAAACATATGTACCACCTAATTTGAATCATCAATATGTACACTGAGTATTTATCTGAGGATGAGCATCATAGAAAATACAGTTGTGAGCGTATTTAGTAAAATAAATTAAGTTTTAATTTGAATTTGTATTTATTTGTGCTTTGTTTGTATTTATTTGTATCCTGGTTGTATTTATTTGTATTCAAAAGAGAGACACCAGTAACCTGTTTTTCGTGTAAATGTGGCTTAAGCTTTGTCGCATACCAGCTGCATACCGTATCGCCATTTGTTTTTCAAGTCTTACTTACTCCGAGAAAATTCAAATTCTAGAAACTCGTTGTGAAGTTGGCTCGTGCCTCTCTGACTTAGCAATCTCTACGTCAAAGGATTTTTTGATTTATATGCGCACTTGTGTCTGTTTTGTTTGGATTTTTTTACATGCTGGACTTGTCACAGAGAACGTTTTGAATTATAGAGGTATAATGGTAAGAAGAGGTATTTTCGAACGAATATAAAAAAACAAACAGGCTCATGAATGTAATGATGTCTCCGAAATGGGCATTCAAATACATAGATAGATAGATGGTCTCTTGCACACCAAAGAAAACACAAAAACACAGGAATTAATATACATACAAGGTATAATAAGCGGTCTTGTTACTAAAAGCGATCTCTTCCAGACAACCTTTGGCTGTACATAGATCCAAATGACAATACTTAGTAGGTAGATCTTTAATCCTTTCGAACGAATATGAATTACCTTATTAAATACTTACTGAAACTACTAAATAAAACAAGGGCATGCGGCAGTGGTAGTGTTTGGACTTGCCTCTGGCTGCTCGATGGCGGTGAATAGCCGGCTCCAACGCAAGAGTTGCGGTTTCGTGGTTAGGTGTTTATTTATTTAATTTACTTAGTAGCTTCGTGGATATTTTGCGTATTAATTTGAGGATATCAACCTTGATCGATATTAAAATGAATATGTCTACAAAAATATCTAGGAAAATATTAACTTACTACTATAATTTTTCCTACATAAACAATAAAAAATTGAAAATATATACTTTTTAGGCTTTTACCCAAAACACTAATAAACTAAAGTAAACGTCTAGACAGAAAAATCCCTGCGATCACAAAACAATTTTAATTTGATAGAGTATCGGATCCGACTATCACGGTTGCTTTCAACAATGTCAATATCGTCCTTTGAACCACCAAAACTGTATAATCTATACTACACCTTTTTGTACTTTTGTCCTAAGACCGCGATACTTACAATGGAGCTCGCAAGTTCTCGTTCAAATAGTAACTTAGACAAAAGAGGGGTGGTATCAAAAGTAGTTTCGCAGGGAGCTACCTTGGGCCCGCTACTATTCGAATTGTTCAAACTTTTCCACTTTCACGTTTCCTTTTATCCGTTCAATAGTGTTTCTGTTAAATTATTATTTTTTTCTTTGCCGCTTTGTGCTTTATGGCGCGAATGTGCCATTGAGACGTGCCGAAGAAGAAATTTTCAGACAGACACTGTTAAATAAATTCTTTCGATGTAGTTTTATTTTATTCTTTGCTAAGAGATACCTTCTTTACCCGCATACCCGCATCGAACGTATTTCAAGTTTAGAAATTCAATTCAATTCCAATTCAAAAATTGTAATGTCTATTGAAATTCAACTACTTAACGTTCAAATACATTGTTTTATCAATTAGCACTTTACTGTGAAATTCAATCGATGGTATTATTTTAATTATATCTTCAGCACGTTCCAAAAACACAAGTTGAGTTACGGTGGTAAGTGATAGCACGTTATTATAAGGGGGCTCCTTCTAAAGGGTGATTCAAATTGAACAGCACTTACTCAGGTGTATATAAATTATTAGCTGTGCCACGGCCGCCCTCGGCCTACCGCATCGCCTGCCCACGCTATTACTTCTTTTTCTCGGCTCCTCAGGATTATAACGTGTTAAATAGCATAATATAACTTTCTTTATGAATTGAGCAATCTAATACAATGTTTTTTTTTTCAATTAAACTTCAGTTAATTCAATTATAGAGGTAAGTAGTTCTAGTATTAGCATGTTCAAAAAAAGACAAAAAAACTCTTCAACTTTATTATTATATCGACAATAATGGTTGTGTCTTTAAATTTACGTTGTTTTGCAATGATTTTATGTAAAGGCGACATTGTTATTTGTTTATTTGTTAGGTTTGGTTGCACCTAGATATCTATGATTAAATTAGTTTATTAAATTAGAGCTTTTTATTTTTTTTGGGACATCTTTGTGTTTATCTTTGTATCAACACTGTAAAGTAACACCGTTTACATTGATATATATTCTGCGGTGAAATCTATTTTTTTAACGCAAAATAAAATCCATCTTAATTTCCTAAAGTTGCTGATGTACGAGTACCTTTAAAGGCAAAGATAACATCTGAGCGCGGCATCAATATTAATTTTGCTCTTCACTACGGCGCGGCGGCGCGTTCAATTGTGGAGCCCCTTGTTTCTATATTGCCTCGCAAGACGTAATTAATTGAAAAGTTGTGGTGCTTAGGTATTTTTGAGTACATAATGGTAAGTTCATGCTATGGCTTTTGTTATCGATCAGAAATGCCGATTCGATAGTGAAAAACACTGCAAGTCTGAAAACTGCGCCCGATACTAAGACACACTGATTTTTTTCTGAATCTCTACCAAACAGGCTTTGCACAGTTTTTTTTGGAACACGAATATTTCCGGCAATTCAGTTGGATTTTTCTGCATTTAAAAAAGTTAATGTTAGATATTGATGTAGAAAATAATTGCAGTGAAAAACTTGGGGTATCGACATCATAATAAAACGTCGATACAAGAAAAGTCCATCAATAATTTCAAAAATTATCTACCTTATGGGAGGAAAAGTAAACTTCACAAAATGTTTAATCATTTAATAACAAAAACAAACAAACACGCTAACGACTGTATTCTCCATGATGAACACCCTAAGATATACATATAATGCGCAGATCTTTGAGAATACCATTAGGGAGTAGTCAGAGGCACGTCCAAAAATAACAGATGGCACATGCTCGCTATTATCAAGTAGTTAGCACTCCATGTGACAGGTTGCAAGCCCATCGCCTTATATGATTTAATAGTTTTAGAAAACTATAGGGACTCTCAAAAATGCCCGATTCCTGTATGTAACACGTACTCCAATGCCTATCATCCACTTTAAGTCGGCCTAATCCAGACAGAACCGGATTTATCGAGTCGGATCTGCACGCTCCATTGGAGGGGCGACGCCATTCCTATTCATGTATGTCTTTTTTTGTCGTATTTCTTTGATTTTTCGCTTATAAATTGATTTGCGGGTTTTCGGTTGCGGAGACACTACGATTTTATTGGATGACATTTTTTTATAGTTCAAGCCTAAGAAAATGGACGCAAGATCGGACTTGCTCATCGTATGATTGTTAAGTATGCGGTCTCTTAACCAGACGCATAAAATAAGAAGCCTGTTATCGTAAAAATGGCCCTCGTTGGAATGAATTTCGGACTTTGAGCAGGAATGTTTCTAAATAAAATACCATTTAGATAGCATCTATCAGCGATATAAACTGAATAGAAAGTGCCAAATAAATTTGGAATCAGCGTCACGTGATTCATGGTGTAATTGGCCAACGCATTGCCGATTAGAGGTGAAAATGTGGGTTCAATTCCCGCTGAATCGAATTTTTAGAGACACATTTAAATTTCAGATGAGCTACTTTATTTTCAAAGTATATCGTTTTAGTATAAAAACTTACCCTAACAAGGACCAATGCTATGCTTCTCTTATATAAAAAATATTGTATCAGATTCGTCAGTTTGTGTTATTTTTATATTCACCAACCCAAACAAACCCCCATAGTTTTCCCATAAAGTTACGTCATTTGAAGCTACCCATGTGTCGCCGCCTATCTGCAAATCTGGAATGCGACCATTCAAACCGGTTCGATTCCCGCCTCGTGCTTATCTCACGTTCGCATCTTTTTGTTTGAAGGCTCTATACAGTAGATTAGTTCTTAGAAATCACCGATTTTGCGAGGATTGTCTTAGTCTCTTTTGATAGTGCTACCACGAATATAATCACTTTATTTAGAGGGTATTTGAAAAGTATAGGTCGCGCATGGTATGAGTTAAAAGATGAAAAGTAAATAGGAAAAGTATGGAAATTTGTTATGAGGATGGAAGAATATCAAAGTATAAGAGACTCTGCAACCATTTTAAATTCATATAGCGGTGGTAGACCAAAGATGGATGGAGTGTGTGAAGAATGAGATGGTTAAGAAAGGAGTGAGTACTGAAATGACGGCTGATAGAGGCGAGTGGACGAAGAAGACATGGCCGACCCCACGTAATTTAGGATAAGGACAAGAAGATGGTGATGATGATAGTCAAAATAATATCAATGTAGATGATGTAAATAAAAACAAGGGATCAAGTACCGCTGAATCGAAATATAAGGGACACGTTTCAACATTTCAAATGTTTGTATCTGCAAATATTTGTCTCGGGTCTGGGTGTTTTCTATCTATAATATGTATGTATTTACAAAAAAAATGTATATAAGTAATATATTAGTCATGTAGTTTCCATAATACAAGCTCTGCTTAGTTTAGGGCTAAATGATGCTGTGTGAAAATGTCCTGCATCATTTATTTTACATCAGAATAACACATAGGCTACTTTTTTATTCAGGTACCACGCGGTTGAAACCGTGGGCAGCAACTAGTTTTAGTATATATCTAACAAAGTATGGTGACATCCAAAGTATCACATAGCGGTGTTCAAAAACGATGAACTTATAATTCAAATTCGAATGCCACGCAGCCTATAAATAAACCTCGCAAACACCACAAACTTTTAAGACCTCATTACACTTGGTAACTATGACAATAATAGTTGAGTGAGATTCTAATGCTTTACTTTTGTGCTCACTTGTAGAATGAGATGCGAGCAACCGAGCGTATCCTATTAATTTGCGTACAAAGGGCGCCTTCCGCCGCCAATTCCAGCGAAATTTCATAGAATGGTTTTGGAAGTAGCAAAATTTTCGGTCACGAAAACAAAGGTTTGAATGGGTTTGTGCGCGCAAAATTACTATAGTGTTTTCTTTGAATTATTGATCACTAGCGCCAGCCCACGTGGTACCCAGATAAAAAGTAGCCTATGTGTTATTCTGATTTATAAGCTATATTATTGTGAAGTTTCATCAAAATCCGTTCAGTAGTTTTTGCGTGAAAGAGGCACAAACATCCATCCTTACAAACTTTCGCGTTTATAATATTACTAGCGTCTGCTCACGGCTTCGCCCGCATGGTACCCGGATAAAAAGTAGGTTATTTGTTATTTTGATGTATAAGCTATATTACTGTAAAGTTTCATCAGAATCCGTTCAGTAGTTGTTGCGTGAAAGAGGTACAAACATCCATCCTCACAAACTTTCGCGTTTATAATATTACTAGCGTCTGCTCACAGCTTCGCCCGCGTGGTATTTAGATAAAAAGTAGCCTATTTGTTATTCTGATGTATAAGCAATATTATTGTAAAGTTTCATCAAAATCCATTTAGCAGTTTTTGCGTGAAAGACGAACAAACATCCATCCTCACAAACTTTCACGTTTAAAATAGTAGTAGGATAGTAGGATTCATCATTGAAGTCCACTCTCACTGAATATTGGCGTATCTTAGATAACATACGTCCAACGGTCAATCTGTCACCTTTTTATTGTCTTCCTGGGAACAAGTTAGTAATCCATCACCTCACCCTGAGAAGTCTGCGCTAACGTAGAAGACACTTTAAAGTAATAAGACCGCCCAATGAACTTTCAGTTAGGTATATTAAGTGTTTGTTTATCTCGTAAAATACAGTATTTTCATTCATTTATTAATTCATATCTTTACAACTCAAATTCCTATGTGGTATAAAAATGTAGGGTTCTCATTTTTTTTGCAAAAATCCAGGTTGATAACCCTGATGATGCACAAAACATAGTAATGTATTTTATGCGACATTACTCGTAATCTATCCAAAACAATGAGGTATCAAAACTTTCCTCTAGGCTTTTGCTTGATACAACTTTTTGTCACATCCTGTGTGATATACGAGTAGGTCGGTATAGGCAGCTTAATTTAATGGCAAATCTATCGGCGTCTCCTCACTATATGACGGTTAAATGAAGCGAAAAATTAGGGGCTTTCGATGACCAAGTCAATAGAAAAGTGGCATACTTTTATGAACGAAATAAACATTATTATTGCAAGTTTTATTGCTAGAATTGGATGGGGGATCCGTGGTGATTTTGAAATGCTATTTATCTACAAAAATGCAAACATTAACATGAATGTAAAAAAAAGAAAGAAAGAAAGAAAATACATTTATTTGAAACACACACGCAATAGAGAGAGGATACAGAAGGCACATAGAAAGTATGTTATATAATGTTAATATGCAAAGTTACTTAGAATAATACTGTCACACAAACTTTTAGATGAATGCTCTGACGTTTATTTCACTGTCCCATGCAAGGACAAATTTAGACAATGAGCCATAATTGCAAAAAGTAGGTATTGCACTAAAAGATTATATTTTAATAAATTAGACTAAAATTTTCGGGAAACACTAGTGTTTTGCAGAACCTACCAGAACTTTTTGGTAAGATAAATTTTTATATATTTTTATACTAGCCTCTGTCGGATAAAAAGTAGCCTATGATTATTCTGATGTACATAAGCTAAATTACTGTGAAGTTTCATCAAAATCTGATCAGTAGTTATTGCGTGATAGAGTAACAAACATCTATCCTCACAAACTTTCGCGTTTGTAATATTAGTATGATGCATCAGATTAACACATAGGCTAATTTCATCTGGGTGCCATGCGGGCGAAGCCGCGGGCAGAAGCTAGTAAGATTATATATTAACAAATTAGACTAAAATATTCGGGAAACACTCTAGTGTTTGCAGATCCTACCAATATTTTTTGGTAAGATAAGTTTTTATATTATTTTTTTATGCAGAGATCGCGAGTCCAACTTTTATTTTATTTTTACATATTTGTAAAACTAAAAGCTTTGCTATCGCTAATGATTTGACGACCGATGTGGCGCGGTGGGCGAAGGTCCGCCTGCGACACAGGAGGTTGCGGGTTCGATTCCCGCCCTGGGACAAATGTACGAGCTGTAAATATTTGTTCCGAGTGTTCTGGGTATTTTCTATGTATAATAAAAAAATATATCTATCTATGTAATGTATTGTATTAAGTATATCAGTCATCTAGTACCCATAACACAAGCTCTGCTTAACTTGGGGCTAGATGATGCTGTGTGGATTGTCCAGCATTATTTATTTATTTATTTTATTTTATTTGTATGAAGAAAATTAGCCTTTAATGATCTTAAATAGCCTTAAATTAGCCTTCATGTGTCCAAATATCAAATTCTTTGCTCTTGTAGAAGCATCACTAAATCATTTACGGTGACTTAATTTATTAGAGTACAACGAGAACGAAATCTATCTATACTAATATTATAAGGAGGTAAGATTTTTTTGTTTCTTTGTTTGTTTGTATCGAATAGGTTCCGAAACTACTGGAACCATTTTTACACCAATAGAAAGGTAAATTATCAGGAAGTAACATAGGCTATAATTTATTTTCAAAAAAATAGAGATCCTTAAGAAAATTGCAATAATGTAACCCAAAGTAGCAAAATTTTGCCTATAAAATTCATTATCTGGCATGCGCTGAGAAAACTATTGATGATACATAAAAATTATGTACTACATGATTAAAGTACTCATT
Source organism: Perizoma flavofasciatum (assembly GCA_958496245.1). Lineage (NCBI taxonomy): Eukaryota > Metazoa > Arthropoda > Insecta > Lepidoptera > Geometridae > Perizoma > Perizoma flavofasciatum. The sequence goes on from OY292424.1 coordinate 14,633,549, forward strand.
ATTACCTATAAAAAAGTCAACAAGAGAATATATCTAACTATCATAGTTAAGTCACAATAGCAGCTTTTGTGTTCTAAAATTAAATAAGATAGCCGGTAGAAACAAAAGTTACGATGAAACTTGATAGGTACATAGCTGTTACTTTTTATCCCGATATTCCTACGGAATTGAAACTAACACGAGTGTAACCGCGGGGCGCAGCTAGTCTATAATGAACAAACGTATCAAGGTTTTTCCTCCCCATTGGCTCAAGAATTAGAAGTTAATTTAGGATTAGTTCCCCGCAATCAATTATCGGCAACATTGTAGGAGCTTAACTCTGGCACCTTATCTCGGAGGCCCAATGCCGTATTAACCGATTCGGAATAGACACGAGGTTATGCGTTCACGATATTTATGGAAAATAACAAGTTCATCCATTTTTTTTCCCATAAATACCTTGTACAGCATCTTTTTCTGAGAGCTTTTTAAAACAAAGACTGGAAAAATTATCAAATCTTTATTTCTCCTTCATTAAGATTTGATCATTTTTTTTAAGTTTTTTATCAACATCATCAGTCTTTAGACTACTAGATATAGGTTTCGTCCATAAAGCGCTACGGCCAAACGGTCATGGACCACCTCCATCCATCAATTTCCCTCAACCTTTTATTTTTCGTCCGTTCATCTGTTGAAGGCTTTCCTACACTTTTACGGTTCGTGTTCACAATTCTAGAACCTTTATTCCCTAACGGTTTTCGGTTCGCATTCCCAATTTAAGTTGTTAATTCTGAGAGTTTCAGAGATTTTATTTCTGCGGATTTCATCGTTTTGGTTTTTAATGCAAAGTTATTTTATGCTATTCCTTTTAATGCTATATTTAGTGCTAATCGAACTGTATCGCTAAAGTCATGTCTAAGGTTGGCAGATGTAAAAACATTATAGATGGATAGATTGATCCAAACGGTAATCTACCTATGGACACTGGTTGCATAAATGGTGGTGGTATATCTACGTATATACTTTTGGTCATATTTTATAAAGTACTAGCTTTTGCCCACGGCTTCGCCCGTGTTCTGATGTATAAGCTATATTACTATAAAGTTTCATCAAAACCCGTTCAGTTGTTTTTGCGTGAAAGAATAACAAACATACATCCTCACAATCTTTCAAGTTTCAAAGTGGTCCTTGTGATTTTATTGAATAAATGAATTTTGACTTTGACTTTGACTTTGACTTTGATAATATTAGAAGGATTTTTTTTATTGTATTTGAATTTTTAGTGTGTTAATAATATGATATTACGAAATCGATCTCTTGTCTAAAATAAAGCAACTTATATTTTTTTTTATTATTTAACTGCGTATTGTCACATCATTATTCTTCGTTCACATCATGATTCTTCACATCACGAAGAATCATAAAATATTGATAGCATTATATAGTGTTTCTCCGTTCTTGGCAACACTGGCAAGCCACAATAGCCTTATTCAGAAACAGCCAATAACCGCCGGTAACTTCTCCCGTTGCAGGTGGGTGGTAGGAAATACAGCGAATTCGCACTAAAACGATCGCGCGCCGTTAATTATCATAGTCTAGTGATTCTATAAGGGTTTGCGGGAATTTCGGAGCTGTGTTGCCATCTCGAGTGCGTGTTATATAGGATGCGGAAAGATAATGGTTATGAGAGTAAGAAAACGAATGAAAATTTGTAAGAGAAATCTTATACATACAAAGTTACAAATTTTTATGTCAAACGCAAAAAAGGGCTCCTGTTGTCAAGGGTATTAAGTTTGTTAATACGGGATAGCGTATTATTACGGGTATTATTTCAAATAAATAAACACCCTATTATAATAATAATATTATTAATAATAAATGGTTTTATTTCTGTACCAGAATTTTTAATAATTTCATTAGGTATCACCTTCATTTAAGTAGAAAATACTTGTGTTAGAAGGCCCCGCTCTTCTAATATCTTAGACTATACTTACAGTTAAAATGTTTTGCATATTTATGCTATTTAGAAAGATTAAATAGGTACGTGCGAAAAAGGTTACCCTATAGACACATACATGTTCTAACCCCACACTAGGATTTCCTGTATCGAAGGTATCAGGAACTAAGATTACCGTTACACCACAACACACAAACCAGATTCAAGTAACGAACTAAGTAAAAAATTTAAGCATTACTCAAATATACTTACCCAAATACCTTACAGTAATTTATACCACATGAGATAGGTTCTATAAAAGGTCATCCAGCCTAGAGCTGTGACCTAACCGACCTGAGTCTACATCGAGCATTACATCTCCACTGTAGTAATGAGGGCCTTTGTTATCTAAATAATAGGATATTTCAGAGAATACATTCACCTAGACCTGCGCAAATACATTTTGTATTTTAGTTTTGTATTAACTATTTTCTGCCCGTGGCTTCGCCCGCTTGGTATGTTTCTAAAAGTGGCGTATAACCTTCTTTGCAAACCCCTAACAGGTAGTTTTGAAAAAAATACGTTTTTCATTATACTTTAAAGTTTATTTATACCGAGTTTTGTGTGAATCGAACCAGAAAAAAATCCATATAAACTTTTATAACTCTCTTGCACCTGGGGGTAGTATTGAAAAAATAAATAATACGTATTTCATTATTTATTTTAAAGTTTATTTGTACCAAGTTTTGAGAGAATCTAACTTTACCACCCTGTTTAACCCCAATAGGGGTCGATTTTCGAAAATTAGCCTATGTATTATTCCAGAACCTAAAATATCTATATTCCAAATTTCATCAAAAAATATGTGGTAACAAACATTCACACACACAGACTTTCACATTTATTATATTAGTAGGATTAATGATTGTTATGTAACAACTAAAGATTAATAATTTAAACGAATATAGAATCAGATGGCGCCGATAAAAATACTTTATCGATGCGATTTGGCAAGCCTTTTAACTGTTCAAAGAAACTGTTATGTATCGAGACTATCGAATCTAAAACGTAGGATCCGATACTCGGTAGCCCCGCTCCGCTTACTTTCCGGGGTCGTTCGAACACCTAGTAAATTTGATAGTCAGCTGGTCTGATATGGTATGAATAATCGTTATTTACCACTGATAGCAGATATAGAGGAAATAATCACTGAGTATACCAGAGTTGATAATTAAACACTTTAAAATTCGTTCCAGCAGTTTAGGGGACTGCGCAAAATGCTTCGAAAGTGCGTTCAGGGGTCCAAACAAACACCTCATGCTTACTTTTTTCACGCTAACGCAAATTTGTCGAGATAAAACTTGGTAGAAGTCACGTGATACTTCAATAGCTAATGTCATTTTCATACAATTCAATCTTTCCATAGGCGTTAACGCCAACAGAAAGTGGTATTTGTCTAGACACCCACCCTGGGTGTCTAGACAAATACCACTTTCTGTTGGCGTAAAGGCAAAACTTGGAAACAGTCAGATGACATCTCAAAAGCTAATGTCATTTCCATACAATACAATCTTTCCGCAGGCGTTAACGCCAACAGAAAGTGGTATTTGTCTAGACACCCAGGGTGTAAAGGCAAAACTTGGAAACAGTCAGATGACATCTCAAAAGCTAATGTCATTTCCATACAATACATCCTTTCCGCAGGCGTTAACGCAAACAGATAGTGGTTGTTATCTAAGCTACCTAATCGCCTAGTAGCGACATCTAGTTCTATCAGCGTTAAACTTATAAACACTTGGTGTTACAGTGGTTTATATATTTTATTCCAAAAACTATCGTGAACTTGACTATTCATATTGTAAAAACGGGAATTTTCACGTACTGCACTATCGGTGAAGGCACCGACTAAGTTTCGACTCATTCCGAGAGTCTTCATCGGGGTGAGTGGTTGCGACTTTCTCCTTCCGCGTCGCGCCGTGCACTAACTTATATATTTATAGAAAGAATAATTAATTACAACCCAAACAAATATTATATAAAATAAAAGACTTATACGGTACTTGGAAGTTCCCTTCATAACCTCGACGCAGAAGGAGTCTTTCCTGGCTTGGTCGCGGATGAACAGGCAGTAGATAAAAACCGACGTTTCAAAGTGATCCTTTTGATTTTATTGAATAAATGAATTTTGACTTTGACTTTGACTTTACTTATGATGACGAATGACCATAAAAAGAGCCCGTATTGTGTGTTTACCATAAGAGGTTATTTGTCTGTTTATCTGTTACAATTCACTCCGAACCGGTTTGTCAGATGATAAGCTTATGCGGTTTTTTGCAATCGATTTTTATATTTTTCAGGATGGTCCACAAATAGGTTTATGCAAATACACGACGGGGGTATTCCAATTTTGTAAGCATAGATGATCAAATAAATGATAAATATGACTATAGGAGTTGTTTAAAAAAAAATATTAAGTTTTTCGCAGATTTGCACCCGTGTACGTTACAAAATTTATAAAAATAATAAACTACATAAACAAACAAATTATACAATAAGAATAATTGCAACGGCATTAATAAAAGTTACTATCACAAATTCCAATAAGTCGATGTACTTTGAATACCAAACCCCACAATAGTCTAGAAGCATTCACCTCACACCTCTCCGGAATTTCAATCTACCCTCAAATCAATTACAAATAAAAGTCTCGTCACATGAATGAGTAATAATACCAACGTACAGATGCGACACTCTTCATGTCGCGAAAAAATGTTCCTGAATTGGATTTTAGATAAAACTTTAATAAATACCACACGTAATCTTGTGTAGATTGTATCAGTACAGGGAATCCTAATGGGTTATTCCACAAATCCCCCCTGAGAAATCCCCCTTCTATATTTTACTAACTCTAGATCCAACCATGTGCATGCAGATGTCTTGTATCGGTTAAACGTAGGTAAAATAACTCAGTTAATAACTACTTTTCATAAGTCACAAGTTTATTGCGTGAGTTTCGGTTCTACCTTTTGCATCCCTATGTTAAACTCACGTCACCCACTGCATGAAAATCGAGCCAAAGATCATTAAATCACTTCGGCCCACAAAACCTATTTAAAAAAGCGATTTTTTATCCCGTCCTATTCAGCGTAGAAATGCGCATTACTCCCTAAATAGGGTAGCTATGATGTGGCTGGGATAATCTTTGACACATTTACTAAGGAAGATTCTGTCACTGAAAGTTAGTTATATTGACTAGTTGTTGCCCACGGCTTCGCCTTTTATGTTAATAAAAGTAGCATATGACCGTCTCCAGGCTTCAAACTATGTCCACCAACTTTTGAATTTGAATGAATGAATCAAAGTTTAGAACTCAATTGCACACCCCCAAAGGGTAGTTTTAAAAAAAATTATACGTCTTTCATTATTTACTTTAAAGTTTATTTGTACAGAGTTTTGAGCAAATGCAATATTTTTTTCATAGAAACTTTACCGCCCTTAGGGGTCGATTTTCGAAAATTAAATTTTCGAAAATCGATTAATTTAGCCTATGTGTTATTCCAGATCCTAAACTACCTACATTCTAAATTTCATCAAAATCTAGGCTTAGTAGTTACGGAGATACGTGGTAACAAACATTCACACACACACACACACACACACACACACACACACACACACACACACACACACACACGCACATTTCGCATTTATTATATTAGTAGGATTATATTGAAATTATGATGAATTATGTTAATTATAAACTGGTTTTGACGGGTATATGTAAGCATAGTACGAACGTAAGAACTCTTTCTGCCTGATATTATATTATTAAAAAGTTTCTGAGTTAGTCATTACAATGCCGTATTTTTACTTTTCGTAGATAAGTAATTAGTAATTAGTTAAATAGTTAGGTACATTTACAATTAAGTATAATATGTCCACGAGAAAGAAAAAAAAATGACTTCCTAGATTTGTTTTTTTTTTTGTTTGTAACACTTGTACTAAGTGAAGCTGTTAAAAAGACGCTTAATCAAAGCTAAACCTAATTTATGTCCATGCATATAAAAAAAAAACTTTATAGTTGATATGCTTGAATTGCATGGAATTATATTTTTATTATTACCAGTCAAAAAAACACTGTAGGTCTTCAGTCTTAAGATACGCTAAAGTAATTTTTGTTTCAATAGTGATTATCTCAGAAATCTGCAGACTGACCCATCCACTTAGATGTCTTAAAAATGCTTAGCTATTCATGTATTATTTTCTGTTTAAGATGGCTTTTTAGTACTCATACTCATTTATTTTTAACCATGGGAACCTATAGTACACTTGATTACGTCGAAAACTTACATTGGCCTCGATTCTGTAGTACACTGACTAAACTAAATTTAAACTGTCGCTCTCTTTTACTGATAGTGCAAGCAAGAAAGACAATTTTAGTGCTGTCAAATTAGTCAGATTTAAGTTTTCCATACAAATTTAGTCATGATATCAAAACATGCTGACTATAAACACGAAGAAAAGCGGCACGTAAGCTGATTTGACAGCAGCACACAGCACTAAAATTGTAGCTATCTCTTTCTTGCGTACACTATCTTAGTTTAAATTTAGTTTAGTCAGTGTACTACAGAATCGAGGCCATTGTAGGACTTGGAAGGGTGCTAGAAGCAGGCAAGTATTTTACTTACCTATGAATGTAAAAAGTAGAAATTATTCTTAACACTCGTACTTTAAAAAAACATAATTTGGTTGTGAATAATATTGTGTGTGAGTCTGTTAACAAATTAACTGATGATAATGTTTAATAAGTCAGTGGTTTATTAACTTTGTTACGAAGATCCTTAAAAGTGATTTTCTATATGCCTAAGTTTGAATAAAAACCATGATAAAACGCTTTCCGTCGTTACTCCTACTTTATAGTCACCCTAATATTTCTGTATAAGGTGCTTACCTTGCACGGCTGTTCCATTTAATTTATTTCTAAGAAAATGTTAATTCGGCCTTATTTGCAGAAGTGCGCACTTCGCTCGTGAAAAATAGGCCTAGCAATTTTAGGTAGAGTACTCATAGGGGGTACCCCAGAATATCGTATAATGCTCTAATCCTAAAATGGGACTTTACGCAAAACTGATTAATTTTCATGTTTGGATTGAATTAGGCTTACAGCGTACCAACAGCTGATAAAATCTCTAGATAGAAAAGCGACTGATCGATGCGACGTTTGAACAGAGAGCTGGCTCTTATTCGGGTCAACACATTTAGTATTGCCATTCAGCGTGGTGATGCAGGTAGCATTTGTCTCTTCCATCAAGTAGTGACCTAGATCAGTTGACCTGTTCATTTGATCTTTAAATCGTTTGAAAAGGTCATTAGATAACTGTTTCATCTGTTTTCTTTACATACTTGTACATAGTTATATGAATAGAATATATAATACGATCAAATTTTATCTATGTAGATAAAGAAAAGGTTTTTGTAAGATTTTTAGTACTGAAGCAAAGTTTTATTAGTTCGAGATTTTCCCCGTCGTCTTAAATCGTTTACATTATCAACAAGAAATGCTTAATAAATGTAAATAATTGAATGTAATTACTCCGATATGTTAAGCGACTCCCGAGATAATGTGGAGGTGCTAAGATCCACACCGCTGCGTATTTATTATTCAGGGTAACTAGATTTATTGTGCTGGCAACACCGACGGTACTTACCTACTTAAACGAAAGTGTTTTGAGGAATATCGTATGATTCTCCTTATTTGTAATTCAATTTTGATTATTTCCCAACTCGCGATCGTTGTTGTTGATTTGAATCCGAACATACACACCTATGGATTTTTTATTGCGTCCTAATGTTTGTACACACTGATCAAAAATGATAAAAAAATATTTTTATTTAAATATTATTATATATATATTATAACTTTAACGCGTTATTAAGTGGCGATGGACTTAAAACCTGTTACGTAGAATGCAAAACGCAAAACTACTTGCAAAACGCGTGTTATGTAAGATTTTATGTTTGGGCGTGCCTCTAACTAGCCCCTACTTGATACCCTCAAAAATCTACGGTACGGTAAGTATCTGAGTATGCCAATCATGGGGAATAGAGTTGTGAGCGTGTTGATTATTTGTTTTTAAACGTATTATTACTATGGAAACTCTTAATTTAAGTAGTTAATTATTACCGGCTTCGGTTTCATTGACAAAATGTTCCTCTTAACACATCTTTAACATTTTCAACTACCAAGTCTAAACTCTTAATTAAAAAGGCTAAATACAAGTGCAGTACATTCAAAAAGATTTCATCGAGAATTGGTCTTTTCTGAATTTATTGACTCGCGATGCGAGGAGCGTGTATTCGACGTAAGAGGTTGTTTGTTCGTAAGAGGTAATGATTGTAAGTTTGTTTGTAATTTGGATCTAGGGTGTAACTCTGAAACTACTCATCTATTTAAAAAAAAATCACCAATATTTAGAATGAACTTAAAAATGGGCTGTATATAATCCCGTTAAAATAAAAGGGCTTTTTGTGGACACCAATTTTGCAATATAAGTCAACGAAATCACGGCCGAGCGAATTCGTTTCCTACGAACGCTGCCTCAACGGTAAGAGCTGTTTTTCATTGTGTACTTTTTATCCGGGTACAATGCGGATGAAGCCGTGTATCGTAGTAGATAATTCATAGATAAAAACTTGAATTTTATTGTTTCTCGGCCAGCCGCCATCTTGGCCAAAAACACGTAGCAATGTAAGCGTGAGATATTTCAGGCGTGTTCTGGACCAAAGCGAGAAAGTCTACTAATAAAATTAATAAATCAACTTCCACTGAGTAAGAACTTTATCAATTTCCCGATGGTCGGTTATTCAAACTTCCATTAGTTTTATTGGAATGGTACAGCCAGAGGCGTTTGTCCGACTGCTGTATTACTGAAAGAGGCTATCTAGAGATTTTTTTATTCCAAAAGCTATCGTGAACTTGACTACTCATGTTGTAAAAACGGGAATTTTCACGTACTGCACTATCGGTGAAGGCACCGACTTAGTTTCGACTCATTCCGAGAGTCTTCATCAGGGCAACAGGGTGAGTGATCGCGACTTTTTCCGCGGTGCCTTCACCGATAGTGCAGTACGTGAATATTCCCGTTTTTACAATATGAATAGAGATTTTTATTAGTCAATAATTCAAAAAGTTGTTTCATCAGTTTGATTCTTCTCTTTTAAATGTATGAACGCTACTCGCAATACAACTTTATTCAAAAAAAAAACTACAATCATTCGTAGCTAGGTACACTTGCAACTCGTTCTGATTGCTCTCAACAGGTTTTTGGCTGAAAATCAGTGTTTTTGCTTTTAAGCAAAAATTTTTCACTGAGCCATGGCCTTTGCTGTACTGCAACACACACAAACACAAACTTACTGATAATAAAATGTATATTGGTGTGTGTCTGTAGCAACGAATAAATGTTTTATCTATCTATCTATCTAAATTCGAAACAATCAATTTTAAAATCTTAAAACAAAGGAGGTATTAGCAGGTATTAAAATAACTTTTGAAACTGGCACGGTTATAAACATCGTTTTCACAATTAACGGGAGATTTGCCATGATTTATGAGGTTAAACGTACTATGGGAGGAGATTTTCTATCATGGAAACGTACAAATGTATCGAAATATCGGGCAACATTTAATATCACAAATATCCTATTATAAAATTACAATATCTACAGTATTCCAGTTTTGGTATGAGCGAGTACAGAATTTGTTAGCCCGAGCTAATCGATGATCTGTGGTAAGTAACGGTACGTCTTTCTTCTAGCTTCTTTAATTCTTCCTAATACCTGTCACCTGTCGAACATCCTGGAGCGTAGATTGATCTCAGAAGAAGTCAAAGTGCGATTTCTCAAAACACTGCTCACCATAAATCGATCGTTTTTCGCTGAAGTGACTCTCTTGCGACCTTGCCGTGCACGTCTCGTGTACTCTCCAGTCTGCCGATAACGTCTTACAATTCGAAAGATGACGGATTTGGAAACTCGCAATATCTGAGCCATTTCTTTATAACTGTGACCATTTTCAATTAAAGTAACAGCTTTGGAAACCTGAGCTTCGCTAAGATTCGGCATTGTCCCTTCAGGTATTCATTGATGTGTAAGCGCTACTATTGCGATATGTTTTTGTGAAAAAAAATAAAAAAAAGACAGAATTTTATGAAATAAATACGCACACGTCAGCAAAATTATTCCAATAGACTAGCGAAATTAACTAACAACCCAAACACAAGCTGTGCATAATTTGAGGCTAGATGACGTTGTGTGAAAAAAAATAAAAAAATGCCAAGATGGGCCTTCGCCCATTGCGACACAGAGGTCGTCAAAACATGCGCCATTCGCACATGAAAGTTGACAAACTACTTAGTACATATATTATGTGGCGTTATATATTTGGGTATTCCGTCATAGATTAGTACTAAATAGTCAATACTCGTTGACGCATATGTAAATGCGGTGTACTAATGTTCTTTGAGTGAAATCTGCATCAGTTCTCAGCATCAATTTTATTCATAACCTCAAACCTCTCGCAAGCAGAGGTGGAGTGGCACCTCTAAGTGTTTTATCTTGTCTCGTCTCGCCGCAGAAAGAACCATTCCTGGGGTGATAATTTATGGAAAGCAGTCTTTGAAGGATTTGTGGTTGATTGCGTTTCGAATAGCAAACCTAAACTTTTATAAATAAACTAGCTTCTGTCCACGGCTTCGCCCGCGTGGTACCCGGATAAAAGTAGCCTATGTGTTATTCTGATGTATATGCTATATTAATGTAAAGTTTCATCAAAATCCTTTCGGTAGTTTTTGCGTGAAAGAGTAACAAATATCCATCCTCACAAACTTTCACGTTTATAATTTTATTATAGTAGTATAAAAATAATGCTGCACATTTTTCACACAGCATCATCTAGCCCCAAAGTAAGCAGACCCGAGGCAAACATTAGCTCCGCGGAAATCATCGAGACGCACAAGCTCACCGGAGGAGCAAACTCCGCCCCGGCCCTCCCATGGTGCTCCTCCACGAGCCCACCATGCTGCCCCATCCGCTGTGCCCCATGCGGCTCATATGGGCACGCGAAGGGGCCCCTCCGAGCAGAGCTTGGATTATGGTAACTACATGACTGATATACTTTTCTGAACATATTTTGTTTTTTGTACATACATACCTACATGTTGTACATAGAAAATACCCATAACCGAGACAAATATTTGCATAGGGATGGGTCTAGATAAATACCTCACGCTTAGTTTTCCTTTCACGCTAACGCAAATTTGTCAATGTAAAAACTTGGCAGCAGTCACGTGACATTTCCACAGCGAATTTCATTTCCATACAATTCAATCTTTCCATAGTCGTTAACGCCAACAGAAAGAGGTAATTGTCTAAATACCCTGATATTTATCCTACTAATATAATAAATGCAAAAGTCTGTGGGTGTGTGTGTGTGTGTGTGTGTGTGTGTGTAAATGTTTGTTACCACGTATCTCCGTAATTACTAAACTGATTTTGATGAAATTTGGAATGTAGATAGTTTAGGATCGGGAATAACACAATAACACAACTTTCTAATTTTCGAAAATCGTTCCCTAAAGGGGTTAAATAGTGCGGTAAAGTTTCTATGATAAAAAAAAAAAATTGATTCGCTCAAAACTCTGTACAAATGAACTTTAAAGTAAATAATGAAACACGTATTATTTATTTTTTCAAAACTTCTTTTTTTATTTATACAAAGCTTAGAACTCAATTGCACACCCGTGCAATTGAGTTCTAAGCTTTGTATAAATTGAAAACCTTGGTTCGATTCATGCAAAAGTTGGTGGACATAGTTTGAAGCATGGAGACGGTCATATGCTACTTTTATTAACATACCACGCGGTCGAAGCCGCGGGCATCAACTAGTTCTGAATAAAACGTCTTCAAAATCTAAGTATTAACCATTCAAAGACCTAAAAGAGATAAGATAAAAGATTGTTATATGTCACAAGTTTCAATAACGCTAGACCTGTCACTACCTAGACAAATTGCATTTTTATATACTCAGGCATCTCTTACTGGTGAAAGATTTAAGATAAGGTGCAGATAGATGTATAATGATCGTTAGTATAAGTTATATACGGATCTTTTTCACGTTGCATTTTTATATACCTACGACTGTTGCAGCACAGTCGAAACGTCGGTAAAATAATAAAAAAGTGAACGAGATAGAGACCAGTGTTAAACTCTAATACACACACACACACACACTCACACTCACACACACACTCACACTCACACTCACACACTCTCACACTCACACACACCCCACTACGTAACTCTTCTTGTTTGGGCAAGGAACCTTAAACTTCAGTTGTGTAAGGCACATTGTAACTTATGCACTTGATTATTGTTTTTTTTTCTTTTTGCCTACATTTATTTATTTTTTATCAAGTCTTGACATTCTACCTAAACTCTCTTATTTTTTCCATTAAACACTTCTTGGTAAATTTTGATCGGATTCCCGCGATACAGGCTAGCCCTAGTGCGGGATTCATAATGTGAACAGTTTGAAGTAGGTATTTTGATAAAAAAAAAATGTATTTTTTGTATTTTTTTGTACATGATTAATATTTTTTTTGTCAAAATTGACTTTTTTCTACAAAATTCTAGCCGGAAAAAGTGGCGGCTCCATCTTGAACCATTTTAAATTCAAAGAATGCTCTGAATAAATCGCAATTGTCTGAAGCTATAGTGAAGTAGGTCGATAAATTGGATAAAGCAGCAATATTGCCTGCTCAGGGCCGTAATAGGCAATTCTGAAAATCGCACAACGGCAGGACTTTTTAAATTTTTTGATGCTTCCTTGAATATAAACTGATAAGTGAATTTGTGATCATTGGGGTTTATTTTTTAGTGTTTAGTTTTATACTTATTTAAACTTTGGCTTGCGTCCCTCATTCCTTTTGCCTTCCGCATGAATTAACAAGTAACAATGTTGAATTCTAGTAATTTGACGTCATATCTCCTAGCTAGACTCCTTCATATAATACAGTTTTTGAGGATGGATGTTTGTTACTCTTTCACGCAAAAACTACTAAACATATGTTGCTGAATAACACATAGGCTACTTTTATCCGGGTAACACGCGGGCGAAGCCGTGAGCAGAGGCTAGTAGACAATAAATTAGAACAGCTTGTATTACATTTTTACTATTCGATTTGTTATAGGAACCGTATCTGCGTAAGCCGTAAAAGTTTTTTTTATCTGTGACTAGTTATTTCCGGAACGGTTTTTAAAATAGATTGGTACGTCGTTCATAGTATATGTAAGTAAAATACTTGCCTGTTTCTAGCACCCTTCCAAGTCCTACAATGTAAGTTTTCGACGTAACCAGTGTGCTATAGGTTCCCATGGTTAAAAATAAATGAAAAAAAAAAAATGTTTTTTGACGAAAACATCGAGGGCGATTTTGCTTTTTTCTAAAACAGATTTATTATATATAATTTTTATTTTACGAAATGAAAAAGTGCTGAAATTGATTTTTTCAACCTTACTGCGTCACATTTTAAATTCCTGCCAACCTACTAAACACTATTCTCGTCGTCCATCTAGATGTAAACATTGGATAATGCCATCAGGGTTGCTATATGAAAATCAGAGAGATCGGTTTATTTCGTCATTTTTCCGTCACTTTATCAAAACTGTCTCCGATTTAGCTTTGCTTAGAAACTTAATATATTAAGAGGGTTTCTTGTTCCTGAAAATAAGATGTTACTTTTCTATCACTAAGTATATCTGGAAACAAAAGTTGAACAGTTATGCCACATTTTTGACAGTCCAATCGTAACCTTCCGATACAATGCCATATGTGCGACTTTGAAGAACTATGAAATGAAGCTTGCCATAAATGAAACTGAAAGTCACTTATTCAATCAAAGTCGAAGGTCGAAGCGTGACCAGAGACCTGGCTCTTAACTGGGTCAACGCATTAGCATTGCCATTCAGCGTGGAAATGCGGCCAGTATTTTAGAAACGCTTGGTAGTGATCTGGATCAGTTAGGTTATCTATAGATCTTTTTATAGCTAACTGTTTTATCTGTATTTTTTGGATATACCTACTTGTAAATAGTTGTATGAATGTATTACTTATTCAATAAAAAAAATATATATGGTCATTTGGAGTCTTTATCGATAGTTTTCAGTCAGTAATATTTGTAGTATTTTTTTCTCGGACTACCCCCTATTTGCTATGTATCCGAGGATGTTGTTTGTTTACTTAAAAACCAACTATTTCAGAGGAAATTCTGTCAGAATAGGCTGAATATACACACACTGCGAGCCATTTGGTAAGTTGGCCACCCTGATTCTGCCATCAAAGTCCCTGTTTCGCGCCTGGCGGCTCGCATTGTCTAAAATTAATTTTCCTGTTCCGGCAAATGCATCTTTTATGAGATAGTGGAACAAAAGTGGGAAAAATTCCCACTCTAACTAGAGAATTTAATTTGACGATCTTAAGGCTCTAGGGCGCGATTGTCGTATTTGGGTAATTGTGGTTTTTTTGCGGCGAAACTGATGAAATATGTTTATTTTGTGGGTTTATAGAAGTACTCAGCTGAGTGTTTTTGAGTGGGAGAACTTGTAAACCGCGTAAAGACCTGTTTTTTTTATATTACCAATGTAGCAAACAAGCATTCGGTCAACATTTTGGTAAACGGATACCTACCATAGCCTAAGGACGCTTGCAAAACATTATAAAAAAATCTAAATTCCCTTTTTGTCTTATAATGTCACTTGATATGTTTGAAGTTAAAGTCAAAGAATTAGTGTTGTACCATTTTATTATCTGCGCGTCACTAAATAAAATGCGTACAATTAAGATGCAGATGATTTTAAAGATGGTTCCACAAATAAGTATAATTGTATGTATATGTAGTACGTTTCATGTAAAAAAACACTGGGGTCTGTTTTCCCTAATATATTTCAGATAGGTCTTTTTCATCAAAGTTAAACACAAAGAAAAACAATTACCTTCACGACTTTATTCCAATAAAAACTCAGTGCGTAGGTATTTAATTTTAAAATACTTTTTTTTCTTTTTTTTTAATTAAAGGCTTTGTCGCTGAGCGAACATATAAAAGACGAAATATTTTCGGGCTTACTAAAATTTTCGATGTTGATTGCTGTAATTTTACAATACTTATAATAAAAAAACAAGTAGTTTTTTTTTAATATTTGTTTTGATTTGAGCTAGCATTCCATGTGACAAGTTGCAAACCCACTTGTTAAAATACTAACTGATGACTTCGATAATTATACCAACGTTTTTTTCATGTTTACCTTTTTTATCATTTTAATGTACTGCAAAAGACCCGTACAAACTAATCATTATGTTAAGTGATTGCGAAAGATTGAAAAAATCTTATTTACATTTATTTTATTTTGAAATATTTGCAAATATTATTTTACGAAACTCCTAACCTCAGCTCAATTGAGCTATCTGCTCGCCTGAAATATTATCAAAAATACTTTAAATTCCCTCAGTTTTCCACCCTCTCTAGTTTATTATGCAATCCCACAACCTG
The DNA here is from genome assembly GCA_958496245.1 of Perizoma flavofasciatum. Taxonomy (NCBI): domain Eukaryota; kingdom Metazoa; phylum Arthropoda; class Insecta; order Lepidoptera; family Geometridae; genus Perizoma; species Perizoma flavofasciatum. The sequence continues at coordinate 14,649,068 of OY292424.1, forward strand.
TGTATCGTTGCATCGAGACCGAATAACAGTTACATTTTTAATGAGCGTCATAAGCCTCCCTCATTAGGTAGGCTTTAAGGGTGGGCTCCGGGAGCGGTTTCCGCCCCAGTTATCGTGCGAAAACTTTCACCCAATCCGATTTACCTGAGTTAATTACGTTTTCTACTATAACGGCTTAATATGGCGATGGAGAGGATTGGCCTTGGTGTAATTAAGTGAGCAAAATTAAGAACGATCAGCATATCAAATGCAAATTTATAAATCAATGTTGACAAGCAGAGATTCTCGTGTCAACATACAAGTATATTTTACTTAAGAGTGAGGATTCAAAGAATTCACTCTAGAAAAGTTTAAGTACTTTTATCAGCTTAAAATATTGCTTTCTATGAAAAATCTTAAAATATGTTACTAATTTTAAGCATAGATACATTTATAATAGTTTATTAACCTATATGAATTAAAATTATTATTATTATGTTCTAAAACCTAAGACATAACTATTGTGAAAAAAACCTATACTTAATCCTATTACCTCTCCTCTTCTCTCACCATTTTCAGACAACCATATTACTATAACATTAATGTATGCAGCTGATATTTATCATCTGTGAAAGACCGAATGAATGAACTGATAATTATAACACTTATTTGATTTGTCACAATTTACAATCACAAGGTCATAAATTTATATTAAGGTGTTTTGTTTTAATTTCTAAGACAGGCTCACGGCACCTTTCAACTTTGTAGGTCTGAAATGTCCGTGGTGGGACAAATAAATAAATAAATAAATAAATAATGCTGGACAATCCACACAGCATCATCTAGCCCCAAGCTAAGCAGAGCTTGTGTTATGGGTACTAGATGACTGATATACTTAATACAATACATTACATAGATATTTTTTTTTATTATACATAGAAAATACCCAGAACACCCGGAACAAATATTTGCAGATCGTACAAACATTTGTCCCAGGGCGGGAATCGAACCCGCAACCTCCTGTGTCGCAGGCGGACCTTCGCCCACCGCGCCACATCGGTCGTGCAAATGCAACCGGCAATAATTTACATTACCATGGCCTAGCTGGTTATCAGTAAAAAGGCTTGTGGTCTTTTTTACTGATAACATTATATTAAATCAAAAGGCCAATTCTCGTGAAGAAGACTCACGACTCTGAAATTCGTGTGCGAAATATCAGAAGTTGTCGGAAGCTGGGGTCCGGATTAAATCTTCAGAGACGCGTCTATTATCGAGTGTAACATATTCATTAGAGATTCAGCTTGTAGAATAATGTCTTCGAGATCATTCATTCGAATCTATCATCTATCGAAGCCACTTTTTCAGTTGTGGACCTCTTCTCAAAGAAGGTGGGTACCTCCTCTCCAAGTAGGAACATTATAAAATTGTGGGTACCGAAAATGTAGGCAACAATAACTTTCTTAGACAAAAATTTCAAATTTTATTTTTTTAACAACAGGTTTTTCTTACACACAATCATCCACAATAATCCCCTTTCTCAGTCAGTTTCACAGATTTAAATTTGTTCTTTGTAGGTACTTGTCTATTTGTTTCATTGTTCTGGGTTTCTGTATGACAGACAGTGACAGAGATAATGAAAAACTCGCTAAATGGTCAAGTTAAACCATACTGACCACAGACTTGTATTTGCCACCAAACTTGCTTGAGAATATTAATTTATTATATATAAAAAAAAAGATCTCATTTGGCACCGGTTTTTGTGGCATCATGAATGCCCCATCTGAAAACCAACGCTGTACCTGACCTATTAGGTTTTGGTGCAGCATAATGCAGAAACGGGGACCTATTTAACCCCACGCAACACAAAATTAGGTATTTAGGTATTCAAGGAGGAGAATTATGATGATGAATAACGTAATACGAAGTTTTTTATGTCAAAGCCAAAGTCAATAGATTTTTATTCAGTGAAATCACTAGGATCATTATGCCGATGGATAAATCGATAACACTGTAAAAGACGCAGAAAGTTAGTATATGATGATGCATTTTCATTCAATGGCTTGCTCTAATGAGTGGCATGATGAACAATCTTGGAACACCCCATATCCATCAACTGCCCGCAATCTTTAAAATACCAATTTTAAGTTTCATGGGTATTTATAGCGTTTACATTTTTTAACAGATAAGTAAACTTATGTTATCTAATCGCGAAAGTTTGAAAATTACTTTAAAATGCCATTGATTCATCGGGTAAGGGGCTTCCTACACTGCGTAATTCACCGTAAAAAGTATTTATTTGAAACCAACATTAATTTGTTTAAACAGAGCAGAAGCAAACGAGCATGCCAGTACGTTCACCCTTCACTAAACTACGTTTCAACATCTAATGAAAATTTTATCGTTCCTACCAATTATGCCCGTACAATATTTCTCGGGAACAATATCCTAAGATTCCTCGCCTTAAATTAATACCCACTAGAATCACACATAAGGAACAGATAGCTCACTCATATAATGAACAAATGCAAGGCGGGTCCTAGAGTCCTATGAAATTTTGTTCCTTCTATGCACACGTAATACTATTAATATATGTCAAGATAATGAAATGGTATTTCACTAACGCCACTTTATGTATCTGAGTACCTTCTTTTCAATAATAAATTTGAGCACGCAATGTTTACAATCAGTGCGTATTCTTGAAAGCAGTTTGTCAGTAGATCTGTTTTTTTTAACGTTGTCTATCCATTTTTCAGACTAGTAACCCATAACTAGGGACAGTTTTCGCAAGACCATGCATTTATTTTGGTAACCTATAGACTGGCATTTCGAATATTTGCACAAATAACTTAAACGTTTAACGCAAAAACGGTCAAATAACGGTAAAATGGTCAAAAGAGCACGGAGCAATTTAAGAAAAGAAAATTATATTTTCATAAACAATTCAATAGTACTGTCACTTAATGCCAGATAGCATTTTCTTCCCTTGTGTTATATGGAAAACAGTCACGAAGTAGTGCATAAATAACATTTAAAATACCTATGAATTATACGATAGCTACATAGGTACGTACTTACCTACCTATTTAGAATAAATTAATAGACAGAAAAACTATTCCATGAATAAAAACGATTGCATAGTATATCTACATAATGTTGAGCGATTTTCAAGCTTATTTGGACAAAATTTTAACAAAGTGGTAAGAAATAGCCACGACTGAACTAGCTGTACCCCTGCCCTGGTAAGAAGATTCGCCCATAATGACGGCCATAAAACAGTGCTGCCATTAACCTGCCGCAATATATGCCTCCCTAATGTTGCAAGTACGTTTCAAAATATATGGAAGGCCATATTAATGTCTCTCATTGCAGTTTTAATCAGGCATTTAAGATTTTTTATTGAACTGTAGGTTTAATGGACATTAAATAAATAAATAAATAAATGCTGGACATTTTTCACACAGCATCATCTAGCCCCAAACTAAGCAGAGCTTGTATTATGGGAACTACATGACTGATATACTACTAAAATACTTTTTTTTTTGTAAATACATACATATTATACATAGGAAAACACCCAGACCCGAGACAAATATTTGCAGATCTTACAAACATTTGTCCCGTGACAGGAATCGAACCCGCAACCTTCTGCGTCTCAGGCGGACCTTCGCCCACTGCGCCACAGAGGTGGTCAAAATTGAAATATGAATTTTTTTTTTGGAATTGAAAGGAGATTATTCTTAAAAATCTTATCTGAGCTGGCTTGTTAAGGAAGCTTTTTGAGTGAATTATGATGATGCGTCAGGGTTGAAGGAAATTGTTAAATTTTATGGCTATGGAGAGAGCTTGGAGTTTCAGTACGTGATAAAATCCGAAACGGGGAAATGCCTAGAAGAGCCAAAGTCATTGATGGCCCTCAGAATAAGTAAGTGGGAATGGGCAGGCCATGTAGCACGTAGAACCGACAATTACTAGGGGAAAGGTTCTCGGAAAGCGAAAACGAACCGGATGACGCGACACAGAGTAGGAAAGCCACTGAATGTACCAATGAGTTGGCTTAAGACTATTCCTTATTGAATAGGGACTTTGTTAAGCAGTGGACTTTTACAGGCTGTGAGTATAATTCCTGGGCACAAAGTAATTATGATTTATTTAAATAATGTGTACCTGTATTTTTTTAAATAATTATTACCGGGTTGATATTTTTTAAACATAAAACAGTTTTTTACTTAATATCCCGTTTTTAATATTTAAAATAGTGATAAAAGTGTGAGAAATAGGGTAGAGATATTTGTCTGCCACTAACATACATAAAAATACGAAATATTGGGAAACATTAAATCTCATGAATCATGGTAAATAGCAAGTTTTTAGTAAAAAAATGTGAATGTTCATAATTTTTCAAGTTAAATTACTATGTTTAATTGACATAGTTTCAAAAGTTATTTTATGTTTTTAAGTCGGTTAAAACAAATAAAATTGACAAAATATTTCATTAAAATCAATAAGAGGCACTAACTTGGATTTATTTATTCTTAAAAATAAGCATTAAATAAATCCACGCTTATTTTTGTTGATTTTTGTCAACATGCCTGTAATCGGCAATCAACACTCGGCACACTTTTATTTGTCAAATTACAATTTGCTCGATGCAATAACACAAACAATAAAAGGAAAATTTCATTTACGCCATTCAGCAGCTACTTGGAGACGCGAGAAATGAATCTGCTACTTTTGAAGTGGAGCCGAGAATCGGCCCTGTGCTCCCAGGGTTGCCAGACATCAGAATCTAGGAATTTATGGAGAAACGGTTGGTACTGTATAAAGGTGAATAATTTCCACCGGGTTGATAAATCCCGCGGTCCTAGGAGACCGGGCAAAGTGTCAGACTGAAAGTCAATAGGTTTTTATTAATTGAAATCTCAGCTTAAAAACTACATTAATTAAAAATTTGAAAGTAAATTTACTTCGCGCAAGCCTAGTGAGGCAACACACTCTGCTTGCCTTCAGCTATAGTGTGGTGCCAATTGACCAGGTAAAATCATTTATCAGTGGATCAGATTGATCAGTCCGGTGGAAAATTTTCTTTTTACCCAAAGAGAACACACTTCCAACCGAGTTTTTCTTATAGAAGAGAACGTTGAAATTTTTAAAAAAGAACGGTAAATACTACAACGCTAAAACTAATCGGCGCGTTTCAAACGATACTATCTTTTCCTAGAGATATTTGGAATCTATGTGGCCCTCCTAGTTTTGTACAGTTTTCTAAGAATAAGACTTTCAGTCCACGGTTATTGGACTCAAAACGGTTTGGCAGCAACCCTATCCCTGTAGTTGTCGCGGTAATAATATAAAAAGTACGGGAAAAAGGAGGAAAATTGTTATCATAAGACGTCGCTCCTAGAGGTAAGTTTGGACGGTGTTATGCAATATGAGAATATTAAAAGTTTGTTTCTAAGGTGATAGGTAAATTGGTATCAATGCTCTTTGACTAAAGCTCTTTCTCAATTAATGAGTTCACCTTATTCGATTGACACTACACTAGCTGAATGAGTAGCCATTAAAACAAGCAGAAGAACTAAAACATTTAAACAAATACGATTTTCATTAATCCTAGTACTGTAGTTATCTACTGAATAAAAAAATCTAGGTTCGACATAAACAGGTTTCAAAAATACTGAATAAATCTTCCAAGTAAAGTTCTAGTCTATTATTTATTTAGAATTTATCCTGAAGAAAGCACTGTGTAAATATTATGTTTGGTACTCTTAACCCTAATAGTATTATAGGTACTGATGCAAACTAGCTACCCCTCAATTTAACATCATCTTTATCGAATTTTATTACTCTTCTTATTTAAATAAAAATCTTTAAACTTAACAAAAAGATACATAGTTTATGAGTACGATGGTACCATAACACCCAGACCGGATTAAATATCAGCAGAATACACAAAAATTTGTCCCGCTACGCAGCCGGCTACTCGGCCACCGCTCGATCGAGGTCGTTAAGCAACCAGCATTGCTGCATTTCTTCGACCACCGTCCCCAGCAAGTTGTGTTCTTGGCCTGATAAAATGCAAATTCACGAAGATTCTTCTCAAGTTTTCTTATTACTTGCGCTAATAAACGATTCCAGGAATGGTTTTGCCTATCGTATCCATAATTTAATAAGGTACTTATCAAATTGTAGGTTGTCTACCATCAGCTACCAGTGAGTGTTCGGCTATATTAGACACATAGCTCGAAGTCAGCCAGAGAGACTGATTGTAGTAAGAAAAAGGGACGTTAAAAGACCTAAAAGACCTAGCCGCTGGTCTGATCAAGTTAAGGCTCTCACTGGCCTCCCTATCACCATCGCCTTGAGGCAAATTGAAAATAGAGTGGCATTGGGATATCTCGTCAATTCCTCAACAAAAGATTTTCTGGACGGGCACTGCCTTCAGTAGTGAAGAATGCGGTAAATAAGACGACCAAACCGTAAATTACGTGTCTTCAAAACTAGAAGCCGTTGAAACAACACAGCACCCAAAAGGCTAGTGGTGGAGATAAAATTACTATCACAAATGCTCTGGGATCATTAACTTTTATCTTATTTCTTATACTAAACAGTGACGGCTAATAGTTTTACTTGGTACTTTGTTGCGTTTATATTCTTCTTCCTTTGTTTTTCCCCGACAGACGAAAACAGACGTTTTGAGTTATTTTGAACGACACCTCACAATTTAACACAACTAGCTACTCATATGGCAGCCACAACTATACAAAGATTGCTTCTTATGTGAAGAGATACAAGTAGTGACAGTAGAGACAATTCAGCATATGGGGGAAAACAAGAAAAAACTACTTTGTGATAGATTTACTATTAACTTTAGCTTCTTCTTCTATCTGCATTTTAGGGGGAATAAATTCAAATATTGTCTTAGATTTTACTTTTTTATTCTTGAATAATGAAGGTGAAAGTAGTAAATCTACCTACTTCATATGTGTTTTCTGAATGAAAACCTACCAAAAAAGGTATCTACCTATTTGAGTATAATAATCAGGCGATAATCATTGCCTCGTCTTCGACTGGTGGTGGCTTTATCTGCTAGCGAGATGTATTTAATCTTCCCATCACACGCAGCCCATGCTGCAGTGTTGATAATTTTAACAGTGTCCTTTATGTATTGTAAATTATTGTTGTTTTTTCTAAAGCGAAGAATAGTTAAATAATTTTAAATTAATTTAACCTGTATTGTGACATAAACTAGAAATCACTGCACAAAACGCAGAAGTTTTATAAACGAGTCCTATAAGTTTCGACGGCTACTGAGGTGGGAAAATGTGGGTACATATCTTGTTTGCCCTAGCGGGATGGCACTAGAAACATATTTTCCTAATAATATTTCATTTAAACATCACTCCAATCCTACACTCTATTTTCACACCGTTTAGACTCGCATTGGTATGGAAAGATGTTGTTTATAGTCGATATATTTTGGGAAAGCATGCACTTTATAGTGCGGGGCGCAAAATCTTAGCAGTTTATATTTCTGGGCGATATTTTCACTTGTGCCCATTTGTTGTGACAATTTATGGGTGGCAGAGATTTGAACTAAATATTGCTATTATAAAATGCTGAAACAGACGGTGTTGGCGGAGCTTAGCTTCGGTATTCCGTTATCTCTTTCCTTTAGTTTTTCAAATGTCAGACAGGGAGAGAAAAAACTATCCGAGGTTAAGGGTAGGCTTTTTCACCACAACTGTGCTGTGCAGTAAAATTAACCGGCAGTGGAACCGACGATCCGTATTTAGTTAACTTTCACTTATTTAGAAAAACTTAAGAATAATACGTTGAAATACGTAACTGCCAATGAAAATCTGTGTTGACAACAAAATATGTTTTCTTACTTTGATATATCAAATATCAAACCTACATAGCAGTATTGCTAGCACACAACAATGCTAGCAATACTGCTTATTGCTAGCATTGTTGTGTGCCGATTTGAAGGGTATGGGAGCCGGAATTACAGTCATGTGAGACTTCTCATCATTATGTCTCAGGGTAGGCAACGCGGGTACCAAACCGTAAACTTGTTTAACTCTTTAGTTGTAAGAATAAAAGAAAACGAATATTTAAAACAAGAAAAATAGCTAACAGTGAAACGCCAAAATGTTTATTTCAGATTTTGCTTTCGTTTTATTTTTAATTACCAAACTCCAAATATGTATTGTACAGTCCAGATTCCAGTAGGTCCATTTAGGTAGTCTATTTTTCCAATATAATTTCATATTATTCCAGATTCAACGTTATTATTTTTTTATTCTCTAAAGAATACTCTAGATTTCACCTCAATGCAAAAGCTATGAGATACTTAAGAGTTAATTTTCCTGTTTCCACCGACTGCCATTGACTCTGCTCACCCTCATTAAGCTTAGCTTGAATATACGTTCGTTTGAGCTGACCTAGTTTTGTTGTCAGCATTTTTGTAACAGAACTGCTTGGAATTAAAAAAAAATGAAACTCAATAGAAACTTACGGAGTATTTTTTAGATACCCGCGAATGCTCAAAATTTTTTCCGCGCCAAGTTCGTCTGCGCCAAGTTTTTTCTTAGGGCCTGGTCAAACTGACGCTTTGGCGGTGGGGATCAAAGGGGAATGATTCTCAAGTGGCTCTCAAAGTTCGCGTGTATGTATTCATCGCCACCGCCAACGCCACCGCCCTTAAACATACGAGTAAGTTAGTCTACCCGATTATACTCCAGATTTGATTTTCAAAAAAATACACTTAAAACCTATTTTTGCTGTTTCAAATATGATTAACTCATGCTAGGATGAAATCCGCGATACAACTGTGACTGGACTCAGAGGCTTAGTGGTCATAGCAACCTCGTCCCAAAGAGTAGTTGCGGGTTTGATCCCCGCCTAAGCTGATAGTGTTTTCGATATCAAAGTCTTCTGCTTAAAAAGTCAAAATACCTAATCCATTATTAGTGCTTCTCTACCACAATGTATGTACCCTTCCAAATGTTAGGTGTCTTAAACAAACTTAAAACTTTTCTAAAACTTACAGATCACACTTTGTGTTATACCTAGATTTAGTTTAGATTTTTGCACATTTCTACTTTTCCATTCGATAAAATAATCATAAAACGCAAAATAAAAATAATTTTACCATTCTCATAACTCTCCAACAATGAAACGCGGAACGCAAAGTTAGTGAAAGTTGGTAACTACGGGTCGTTGGTTCGACTCCCGGCCAATTTTGCTGCACGCTGTTTTACAGCGCAATTTACAAGTTGGAAAAAAGTTTTTTCTAAAGCTGAAATTACCTGGATGTTTTCTGAAGGATGCGTTGAAGAGACGATTACCTGTAGAAAAATATACCGGATTATGAACTGTATATTAAAAAAAAAACTCGCTCACTCAGTGCGTGGTATCCTGGTTGCGGGTTCGACTTCCGCCTCGGGGCAAATGTTTGTATGATCTGCAAATATTCGTCTCGGGTCTGGGTGTTTTCTACGTATAAGTTGTATGTATTCACAAAAAAAGTATATAAGTAGTATATCAGTCATTAAGTTCCCATAATGCAAGCTCTGCTTAGTTTGGGGCTAGATAATGTTTTGTGAAAAATGTCCAGCATTATTTATTTTTGTTTTTTTTTATGAAAAAAACATGTTTTTTAAGGTCTTTTACAAAATAGCTGTGCCACACGGCTGCCCGGGTCGCATCGCCCGGCCGTGCTATCACTTCTTTTGCTTAGCTTCTTCTTATTTATTTATTTATTTATTTATTTATACTTGTAAATAGTTGTATGAATAAATGTATGCATAGATATAATAAAAAAAAACTCTTACTCAAATGTATGAAGTTAGTTATCAATGTTTAATTATCAATTAGCTTAAGATAGTAATAGTCACCGTGGGTACCGTGCTTAAAACGGTGAAGGAAAACATCGAAAGGAAACCGGCATGGCCTAGAACCAAAAATTCGAAGATACGTGCCATCAGTTAGCGTTCCAATAAAGCGACGATGGGCTTGCAATCTGTCACGTGGGATTTTAACTATTTGTAAAACGCTGGCATATTACATTGTAATGATTTGACATGACCCTAACTACCCCTATTTGATATCCTCAAAGTCTACTCAATGAGTATGTATCTGAGGGTGTCGATCAAAGTAATACAGTCGTGAGCGTGTTGTTTTATTGTTTTTTTTTTTCTTTTTTTTATTAAAATACGTATTCGTCAATGTGATCGTGAATAACTTTTGCAAATGTTCCTACTTGTACTTGAAAGATTCGTATTTCAAACAACTTAGTCTGTTCATATTGTAAAAACGGGAATTTTCACGTACTGCACTATCGGTGAAGGCACCGACTAAGTTTCGACTCATTCCGAGAGTCTTCATCAGGGTGAGTGGTTGCGACTTTCTCCTTCCGCGTCGCGCCGTGCACTACTAAAGTTAGTCTGCTTTATCATCGAACTTGGGTTCATATCTTACATTCAAGCAAAGATAGCATTCCCATTAATCCTCCTCAATATTTCAGGGGACCAATGCGCATATTTTCTACAAAATTGAACCTTCACTCGATTTTATCTCTGAGCTCAATTCGCTCCACTAGGCAAGGTCCAGGATGGTATCGCGATGTGCACTCGATAGACTTGCTAGACAATATATGAAGGTTTATTGAATCTGACTTAGATATTTGAATGGAGTTTGGATAACGTTTATCCAGGAAAGATGGATACATGAGTTGTGCTGCCGGATATAAATGCATAGGGGCATCTAGATTATAAAGTGTAACACAATAAAATCGCGCCGATTCTCTTGTACACTAACTAAATTTAATTTCAACTGTCGTTTTCTTACTGATAGTGCACGTGTCAGATATGAAATTATTATGAAAAACTTTCCGTGTAAACACTGCCATATATTTTGTATTGAAATAATGATCTGTGGTTCACGAGCATAATTCTGAACAAAATTAAAGTTTATGTATACCGGCAATACTTTTCTGGACCGAACTCAAAGTACCGAACGAAACATGTGATGTTGGTGTACAAAATATATAATAATAATGTAATAATGCTGGATATTTTCTTTTTCACACAGCATTATCTAGCCCCAAATTATGCAGAGCCTGTGTTATGGGAACCACATGACTGATAAACTCCTTATGTACATTTATTTGTAAATACATACATATTATATATAGAAAACACCCAGACCCGAGACAAATGTCCCGTAGCGGGAATCGAACCCGCAACCTACTCCGTCTCAGGCGAGCCTTCGCCCGCTGCGCCACGGAGGTCGTCGCATGGCATATGGCAGTGTTTACAAATCCTAAATACATGGAAAGTGTTTCATATCTGACACACGCAAGAAAGTGATGGCGAGAATTTTACTCCTGCCAAATTAGTTAACGTGTCGCTCTTCTTCGTGTTTACAGTCGTTATAAAATCACGACTAAACTTATAAAGAAAACTTAAATCTAACTAATATGGCAGCACATATATCTTTTTTTGTCACTGTTTATTAAGGGGAGCGGTAGATCAAATTAAGTTTAGTTGGTGTACAAGAGAATCGACATCAATACATTTTTAGATACAATTTTTAATCAAGGATGCAGTAATTTTAGAACAAGTAACGCCATCTGTTGCTAGCTCTATGAAATAGTTGAAGAAAAAGCTTTTCCTGTTGCTCTGTTTTTAACCACTGAAAGCTTATTTTTGCTTTGCTTGACTTTTCTACCCTACTCCTATTTAGAAAATGACGTGAAAGAATTGATGGTTTTATGTCGATTGACTACAACTGACTTTAAACCGGCTGAACCGGTTTAAAAGTTAGAAAGATTATACCTTGAACTTAAACACTGTCAGATCCGAAAGGGTATTGGTTATCATTGATTAAGGCATCTTATTCTGTGAATTAAGTTGGATCGGGAAAAAGGCCTGTGTATAATGGATTAACCAACCTCGATGATTTCCACTATGTCAAAGTGGTGTCGAGTGAGTTAAAGTGTTATAGCTTTGTGAAAAATAATTATAATTGTATTTTTTTTTAAACATTAGATTTCTATATTATACTAGTTGTTGCCCGCGGCTTCGCCCGTGTGCTATGTTAATAAAATTAGCATATGACCGTCTCCAGGCTTCAAACTACATATGTCCACCAACTTTTGAATGAATCGAACCAAGGATTGCAATTTATACAAAGTTTAGAACTCAATTGCACACCCCCAAAGGGTAGTTTTGAAAAAATAAAAAAATACTTGTTTCATTATTTACTTTAAAGTATATTTGTACAGAGTTTTAAGCGAATCAAACATTTTTTTCTCATAGAAACTTTATCGTCCCCTTAGGGGTCGATTTTCGAAAATTAGATATGCCTATGTGTTATTCCATGTCCTAAACTATCTACATTCCAAATTTCATCAAATCGGTTAAGTAGTTACGGAGACACATGGTAACAAACATTCACACACACACACACACACACACACACACACACACACACACACACACACACAGACTGTCGCATTTATTATATTAGTAGGAGTAGGATAGTAGGATTACTGTTCATATATTTTTTTTGGATTTTTAATTGACTACTCTGTTATTAGATCGGATAGGGTTTTTATTACAAACTGTCTATGATACTTTTATCTGAAGTCATGAACATAATTGTAATAGAATCAAAAAAAAACAAGCACAATTATTTAACAAATTTTCCATACCTTGTTCAAAAGTAAATCAAAATGGGTATAGAAAACCTTACCTAGTCTACCTTCCAACTACAAAATAGGCATTTTCTCACGATAATGAAAACAAGGTACCTGTGCCCGGGCAGCAATAAACGGTCTGCTAGTTAACTCCCTAAAATTCGGGTAAATGCTAGTCGTTTGTCAAAAGCTCGGCAATTATATTGTTATTTATGCAGTAGGGCGAACGCAGATTTATTTACTGTGAAAATGCTAGTAGATAGTGAGTCAGATAAGGTGTTAGATACACAGAGAGTGTTTTGCAATCACAAGATAACAAAAAAGAAGATATTCAATTGTCTAGCTAATAATCCTGACATTATATCCTAGTTGTTTGTTTATCTGTTCTCTGGTTTATCAAATTGTATTGCGGTTTTTTGCAGTCGACTTGTTTACCTTCAAGGATGATTACGACGGATGACGCTAGATGAATAAAATCAGGAGTTTAAATTTTTTGAAAAAGTTCACTTAAAGTAAGATAAGATTTAGATAACAATTATTTGGTAACTGATGTAACAAAAACATTACATTGTACAACAGTTTTGGTACTTCAGTTATGATATTCCTAGTTGGGACAACATAAGTATCATAACTAAGTAAAGACCTGTGCGATGGCCTATCTACCTATGCCCTCCGTCGGTGGGTTATTATGATAAACAGATGTTGATATACATCATTCTACGAACTTTCTTGTTTATTGAAGAACTGACTAATCTCTGATGTTCGATAATATAATTGTTGAAATAAGTTAATTTTTTCGTTGATTAGGTAACTTTTCGTGTAAGCAGTAATATGAGCAGTCTTAACTCCCAGACCGTCTATCACATTTTTTAATCCCATCATAGATATCTACTATCATAGATTAATTATTAAGATGCAAAATGATATCGTAAGGCTGACTATCATAGATTAATTACTAAGATGCAAAATGATATCGTAAGGCTGGGGGAAAACACTGCTATTAAGCTTCCATACATACATGTCCATAATCCATCTCATAAGTAAATGAAGCAATATTTCAACGTTCTGAAATAGGTACTTTCTTATAAGCATGAATAAAATTAACGGCAATTTGAATATAATCATTGGTACAAGGACGCATTTGCATACCCACGATTAATATACGTTGATAACGAGTAGGGTAAGTGCGGGGTGTTGGGGAAGGAATTCTGATAGAATTTAATCTCTTAATAGAATCTCAAGAGTCGGTGATATATTACTCGGCCCTAGTGTATGCATAAAATTTGTATCTTAATAGCACATAGAAGTGAAACTCTTATGGTTGTTTCCAAGTAAACCTGTCTCACATGTTGCTCTCACAAAAATGCAATATAAATGATACGAAGTCGCAGGCAGTGCACCTGATAGAATTAACATTAAGTACGTAACGTTAGGAAACCGAAAAAACGTTGTTGTAATTAGCCATGTTTTCAGTTTTAAATAATTTGCAACCACTGTGGCTTTTTTGTTATTTCTCCTGCTAAATGTTGTATATTATATTATTATGTTGATTTAGATTAAATCTTGTACATTAGGCATGTAAGAAGGAAAATGCGAATGCCAGCAAATACTCCTATCTTAATATAGTTATCTGATAATTCAATAATTAGATCCACTCGATAAGATATTGTACGGAGTGTCACATCTATTCTTACTCTATATTAATATTCGATGGTATGAGGAGAGTTTTGCTTACGAGGAAGCAAGTTCGGAGGTAGATAAAAGTTTACGTAGATATTATCGTACATTGCTTGCAGGCAGACGATACGGCCTCCTGTTTGTGTCAAAGAGACTGCCTACAAAAACTTTACAGGGTATAAATTGTGATATGTTTACAGAAAATAAAAGCAGTTACCTACATAAGAAAAACTGAAGCCAGCCGATTTGGTAGATACTGGAAACCTTTGAAAATGTTCAAATTCGCTTACAGTAAATAGCTAATGTAGAAAATCTTTAGGTAAAATATACCTATCTAATAGTCATACGTTATCACAAAGTATTGCTGTATACATACAGTGGACACTGATTGAAAATATATAAATTTATTTTAAGGTAGAAAATACATTGTAAATTTTGTCTATTTATGTCGCAACGGAGACAGTAAAATCACAAATTTAATTTGTAAATCAGTTTTGTTATATCGAAGTCGAAGGAATCATTTCTACATACACTGGTATTTAGTTATTACTAAGAAAAGCTCTATGCTAAAGTTTGCTAAAACCAAAGCGGCTTGCTAGTTCTTTTAAAAATAAACACTGCTCAATGACTGACTGAAATAACCGCTCAAAAACATAGAATAATAAGCTAAATTCTAAGCATAATATGTAATATTCTGCTTTCAACGCTTCTACATACATTCTGACAATAGATATGAGATACGAGCTCAAGTAATTTCTCAAAATAAACGTAGAAAATAATCTGAAATGGCAAGCACCTGGCAGCGATATTTCGACACTGGAGGCACCTCTATAAATCGACAAAAGAAAACAGTTAAATTGAACGGCCCCAGAGATATATGCGGATAGAAAAAACACTATTTCACGCGATAGCGATAAGATGGGAAAGTTGTTTGTGTTTCTTTTGTTATCTGCGGGTATGAGATGTTTGCAGGATAGGTATTTATGGGCCATATAAAATGTATGGCGATGATTGAAATAAAATGGTTTTGAGTCAGACTCAAATACTGAATATAAAAAAATACTTAAGAGATTTGTAATATCAAACCACAGACGTTAGTTAAAATAAATCGACTACGCTATTAGTTTCAAAAATGAAGCGCCAAGTACATATATCAGCCAGCTCGTAAATATGTGAATAACTCAACACATACACTCAGAAATTTGCCGATTTGCCGCTATTACAAGACATAATGATGAAGTGCCACGAAGACACTTTTCGCTTGATTTTGATTCAATTATAGGCATGTGACCGAATGTATTAACTTCTGTACCTACCTACATACGACATTATCTCCGCTTTGCTTTTCATTTTATTTATTTAATCATATTATTACATTGGTTGTTATACAAGGCAAGTCAATTCTGTTTACATATTTGGATTAAACTAATACATATTAATTACAAAATTATGCTATATATTAAAATAAGTTTATAAAATCCTTATAATATTGCTCAGCTTAAATTGGCGAAACTCTTTCCTGCTTCTATCCTGAAAGTATCAGTTTGAAAAAGCCGCCTAGGCAAACCTCTTCAAAACTTGACTGTAAAAACAGTGAAAACTTGAAAACAAGTCATTGAAATATTCCAAATTACAAAATGCAACCAATAAAATTAACTTTACTCGTAGCAAAAACAAGATTGTTTAGGTAGGTACCGAGTTCAAATTAATTCAAACAGACAGACCGTCCCACCGTGTATAATATCAACTTCCCCCAATATATCAGACCCAACAACACCCAATGAATAACACCAAATAATAAACTGCAGTAACTAACTAGACCATTCGCAGACCTTTCTAGAATTTATGGCGACGGGTCCCTTCGGTTACAATTAGTTTTTGCCGCTGACTATAGCTCGAGTGTCTTCCGGAAACCCACTGACCGCAGACGGACAGACAGACTGACGACGCTACGAAAGTAGCGGGGGAATATTATAATGCTGGACATTTTCTCACACCATCATCCTAAGCCCATAAGCCCCAAACTAAGCAGATGTTCGATTATGGGAACTACATGACTGATATACTACTTATATACATTTTTTTATAAATACATTCATATTATACAAAGAAAACACCCAGACCCGAGACAAATATTGGCAGATCATGCAAACATCTGTCATTTAACATTGTATCAGAAGCGTGTAGGCCACAAACATTGCAACGCTCTTAACAAGGTAGTATATTTTCAAATTTGGCAATAGATTATATTTTTATGACAAATCAAAATCAAGTTAAGTGATTCATAATTACACAAAAAAAGTTAGGTTCTTCCGATTTGAAACCAAATGGCGCCTTTATGAATCACACCTTATAGAGGTATAAGGAGCGACAGACTTAAGTGAAAAGTCTAATCTTTGAATTCGAAAATAGATCGTAAACACAAAAGAACCTTTAATTTACTTCGAGATTTTAGAACCCTCTGATTTTGTAGCCCCAATTCAACACAAAATTCACAATAGTTTAGACACCTCCGGAATAGTTGCCGACCTCTGCATTGCTAATGCCACGCTGTGACATATTCATTGCTCGCCAACATTCGGCTTGCCTGAATTTATTGTTTTAATTAACAATCGCGGGACACTTCGGTTTTGCAATATAACGCCTGTTTATGACGTATTTTTGAAGTATGACCTTGTATGTACCTATTTTTGAAGTCTGTGCGTTTTGTTTGGGTGCAATGAGTTGCGAACTCCATGTTCGCATTTCAATCTAGCAATTGAGTATTTTGCGTTGTATTTTTTGGTATTTTAAACATTGTTTTAATAACTGATTAGGTAGTTTTCACTTAAAAATTTACATACATTTTTTGTAGTTTTTTATATGTAGTTAAGTGCCTTGTGAAAAATCTCGTCCGGATAAATATTACCACCATGCCTATGAAATTCTACCAAATTCTAGTAATGATTCATTGCTGTGTTTCGGTTTACGTGTGCCGATAAAACTAAAGTGACTTTTCAATACAGATACAACGAGCCCATCGCTCTAACTTTGTATGGAAAATCCACTGGCGTAAAAAAATAGAATACGCTCAAACTTAAACATCTGGCCTTTTCCTACTTAAGTATATTATAAATATACTAATTGAATATCGTTCAAAATTTTAAGCTTCCACCTTTTCACACCAAAATCTTCTCACTAATTACGTCATCAGCCTCAGCACTATCGTTTTGTGACATCAAATCGCAGCAAAGTGACGAAGCAAAAACTTGCGCGGTAACTAGAAAATTATACGGTTAATATGCTGAAGAAAATTTAACTTTTCTCAAGAAAAAGGCAATGTTTAAATAATAAGTTTCGGAGATTTATTTTAGGCGAATTGTATATTACCCGAGAGTTGTTATAAAATGAGGAGAAACTCCTTTACCTTAAATTAGTAGCGTCTTCGAAAAAAAAATACGAATCAAACCATTTTTTAAAACCCTTTGAAAGTTTGTGTTTGTTTGTCAATCAAATTTATTTATTTATTTTTTAATTATTACACTATTATTTGCTAATAGAAACTCAAATTATTTTTTTATTTCTAAGCTCTGTTTACCAAGAGCGGTACCGAACGTCAGTAACGCGTTACAACGGCCGTAATATATACGAAGACGAATTGAATGCTCCTAACATTAAAAAAACAAAAGTATAGATGTATAGTTTGTTTTTTTCGTAATGGTATCTAACTAATAGTTTAAAAAAAATCTAAAACTATACTATAAAACTAAATAGAAATGTAGGGAGGAGTTCTTTGCGATAGTTTTTTATATCGATATACCAAGTCACTAAATAAATTATTTTCGTTTTAAAATACGGTATGTATTCCAGTCTACCAAGTATGGTGAGTCATGATATTAATTTATATGATATAGGAAAATCACACTTTTCCGCCAGCTCTTATGCTCACAATTATATACTTTTGTAGTTTTTTAATTATAGTTTCCAGCTTATTTATTACGAAAATTTCAACCATAAATTATTAAGATTGAAGACAAATATTGTATGTCTTAAACGGGCAAGCTGTTAATACTTTAAAAAAATAATACCTACCTTTCTACATAGTTGTTGCAAATTTACTTTACTTTACTATCGGCATGACACTCAGAAGAGGCCGTGGGCGGAAGCCCACGTTAGTTAGGCATAAAAAAAACCGCCTACTATATTTTACGGGAAACTATTTTATCAAACTTAACAGTATTAAAGTATTCTTGGTAATATAAAGTATTAAAGTATTCTTAGCAGTATAAATTGATTCCTCAACGAGCATCTCCGGTAGGCGCGGCACGGCGCAGCTCGATGTGATGTTTTTCAAGTAAGCTCGTCGAGTTCATTGCAACTGGATTGCTGGCTTATACTGTGACTATAGAACTACGATAAAAGTAACGCGTTTAATCATGGATGAACTCTTTTAACTGTAGGTATTGGAAACTCTATGTACAACACAACTACAATCATTCGTAGCTAGGTACACTTGCAACTCGTTCTGATTGCTCTCAACAGGTTTTTGGCTGAAAATCAGTGTTTTTGCTTTTAAGCAAAAATTTTTCACTGAGCCATGGCCTTTTTGTTGTACAGCCACACCAGATATATCACTCGCGCGTTACCGACTTTAAGACATAACAGGAGTATGAAGCATCTATGCAATGTCGGTAAAAAAATATAATAAAATTACGAGTGAAATTACCATTTTAACTTATAAAAGATTTAAAAAGAGGCTCTTTTCGTGGCTTTTGGATAATTGTTTTTATAATGTGAATGAGTTTCTTGATTTCTGACATTTTACAATAATTTTGACATACATTTTCGTGAACTTATTTGAATTTTGTAGTTCTTTGAAATTATATTGTTACTAGCTTCTGCCCACGGCTTCGCCCGCGTGGTACCCGGATAAAAAGTAACCTATGTGTTATTCTGATGTCTTAGCTATATTGCTGTAAAGTTTTATTAAAATCCGTTCAGTAGTTTTTGTCTGAAAGAGTAACAAACATCCTCACAAACTTTCGCCTTTATAATATTAGTAGGATAGGATAGCCTTATGTATGTGTATAAGCAATTTATTATCTTTATGGAATGTATTTTTATATTTAAATTAAATAATTCTAAAGTGTTTAAATGGTAAGATAGATAGTATAACAACGACATTATTGTAAACTTGAAAGAGTTTATTGTACACTTGAAAGAGATTATTGTACACTTGAAAGAGTTTATTGTATACTTGAAGAAATTAATTGTGCTGAAACATTGTGAGACAAGCAAACAATTTTACAAGAAAAATATATCTTACCACATTTACAATAAATAAATGGGTTCAATGGTGATAAGTCTCATGTGTATCCAATTTCACCGGCACCCATACCACCCATACAAACAACGAAGCGACAGAAATAGGTATGATATAAGTACTTCCCGACGAGCCCTTCACAAGGTGCTCTTCGACTACTATCTGCAGAAGATGCATTAATTTGTCCCAAAGCGGGAATCGAACCTGCAACTCTGCGTCACAGCGTCACATCTAGCTACTCCCCTGCCTTGCTATGGATGTCGTCAATTACTCAAACATGCTTTCAAACATCTTTGTTCTCAAACTGAACGTGCTACCACCCAAGGTCCGATTGAAAAACAATTAGGAAGATTAAAGAGTTTTAATCATGCCTTTTCTCATTACTGAAGGTAGAGAAAGATTTCCAAAGCACATTTTTTTTTTCTCAACAGACACATTCATAACATAATCCCACACTAGAGTTACGTGGGTATCAGGAACTAAGATAATTATCTTATCTATCTCAGAGTTATACAGAGATTATTAAAAAAAACACGCTCACAACTGTATTGGTACCCCAATGATGGATATCCTCAAATACATACTCAGTAGATCTTTGAGGATAACAAATAGGGGATAGTCAGAGGCATGTACAGACGTTCCACATTTTGCTAGTGTTTAGCATTTCATGTGACAGGTTGCAAGCCCTATTTTTAATAAAGCAGTTTCGTAAAGCTTGAATCGACCTCAAAAAAAACTATGATAGAGAGCAAGAAACTGTTAAGACTAACCAAAATTTAAAAAAAAAAAACATTGTAGGTTTTATTGCATGGGAGCGATCTCGCCTAGACAACATTTAAGAGAAATATAGGATGGAGAGAGGCTAAAGAGGAATCCATCCAAAATTACTACAGAAAGAAGAATTCATACAAAGATGAAGAATCAGCTTAATTATGCATCTTAGGATAGATAAATAGATGTTTCTATGTTTGTTATCTATCTATCTATTTTAGGGCAAGCCACACATAAATAAATAATGCTGGACAATCCACACAGCATCATCTAGCCCCAAGCTAAGCAGAGCTTGTGTTATGGGTACTAGATGACTGATATACTTAATACAATACATTACATAGATAGATATTTTTTTATTATACATAAAAAATACCCAGAACACCCGGAACAAATATTTGCAGATCGTACAAACATTTGTCGCCACATAAATGGCGTCTGGCGCTGACTTGGCACAAACGTCTTGACGTTCCATTCAAATCTAATTTCAAGGCGTGATTCAAAAAGTCACCAAACTAACGACAATCGGAGTAAGGCTATCCAAGTCACGTCATCAGTGTGTTTAAAAATAAGCTATATTTTTTTTTTCTTGGAATGAATCCTACTAATATAATAAATGCGAAAGTCTATGTGTGTGTGAATGTTTGTTACCACGTATCTCCGTAACTACTAAACCGATTTTAATGAAATTTGGAATGTAGATAGTTTAGGATCTAGAATAACTCATAGGCTAATCTAATTTTCAAAAATTGACCCCTAAGGGGGTTAACTACGGCGGTAAAGTTTCTATGAAAAAAAAATGTATATAATTCGCTCAAAACTCTGTACAAATAAACTTTAAAGTAAATGATGAAACACATTTTTCAAAATTACACTTTGGGGGTGTGCAATTGAGTTCTAAACTTTGTATAAATTGCAATCCTTGGTTCGATTCATTCAAAAGTTGGTGGACATAGTTTGAAGCCTGGAGACGGTCATATGTTACTTTTATTAACATACCACGCGTGCGAAGCCGCAGGCAACAACTTTGAATAAAACCATAAGATATCCACGCTATATCAGCGTCTGCCTCGATTTCTGTGTGGTTTGCACCTTAAACCGCATTATTACGTTAGTTTACTACATAAAATCCCCTTTATTTTGAATTTTACAACAGCAAGGAACATAAGAAGTCTCAAGTAGCCCTAACTTTAAACAGTCTCTCGGAAACACCGCAATTATGTAATTACTTAAAAAGCAGAACAAATATTTTTATACGAGATCGACGGAGGCTGCATTAAAAGAGGATGTTGGCTCAGAGGTACCAGTTTAAACAAATCTATTAGTTAATGCATTAAACGAGTATTTAACTGGCTTTTATTTCTTAGTATATTCGAAATCTTACCTTTTTAATTCAGGTACATTTTGAGCAAGACTTATTTACAAAGTTTTTTTTGTTTTCGATATTTGTTCCGGGTCTGGGTGTGGTGGTACCAAGGTACTCATAGTTCCTGATACCCACGACACAGGGAATCCTAGTGTGGGTTGAGCACTGTATGTGTCTGTTGACTGGTTATTTATTTTTATTTAAGTATCTGCAGAACATGCAAATTACATTTATCCTGCAGCAGAAATCGAACACGTGTCGTTTGCAACTCGCCGCGCCACCGTGCATACCCAGGTAGAATAATTTTGAAAGTTTTAAAATTAGTATCAGAAAAATTCTCTGTCCGCAGATTTGTAAAATTTCCTAGTAGAAGGTAGTCCATGACACGTCCAAGCATTATATTCGGTTCCATAGTATTAAATAAACTTAAGTAGGAAGGCAAGTTATCTAGCTTGTGAAGTAAGTCATTTTTAATAACGTCGCATCAGTATATGTTTTTTTTTTAATTTTAAGCACATTCCCTTCTTAGTAAAATATTTGTACCTTATAGTTTATTCAAATTACCCATAATCGTAGTAAAAGGATCTACGTAGGACGTAGAGGGCTCTGCCTACGCACGCCGTAGCTTGAAGCTACGAACTTGCTACGCTGTACTACGCCGTAGCAAGTCTACGATAAATTAACGGAAAATATAACGATTTTACGATATTATCAAAATATACAATAGATTTGTGACTGCGTCCAATGAACTTCGACTTTGTATTATTTTCAGTACATACTAAACTCAACGTTTCATCTGTTTGATTTAGATCCAAAATCTAAAAGATAATTCCAAACTTTTCGATACCCAATCAGAATAAACAATATTTGCTCAATTGCAAAAGTTGTCGAACAATTTCAATAATGATAATAATAACTTATCCAGACGAGAAAAGTTTGAAAAAATAATGGGAAAAAAACTTACCAATTGATGACCGACGTCTCGACTTCAATCGTTTAAAAGTTCGAATTTATTATCACTATAAAGTTTAAAAAGTCTAAATCGTATAGAAAACTACTGAACACTTACTAACACCGACTAATGTAACTACTTATTCACAACCAACTGAGCAGCGACCTAACCTAAGCCTACGAGATTTAAACGTAACTAAAAATAGACCTACTTTGATTGCTAAAATACTGTTTTCTCGATTAAGTTTGGAAGCGATCGATTTGATGATTTGAAATTCGAATCGCGCTCTAAACTTTTTTATGGAGTCGAAAACTTTTTATAAAGTTTCGAGTCTCGTCCAGGTTATATGGAGGCGAGCGTGCTCTAGGGTCCGCCGACCGTGTGGCACTGAGCTCGTATCAGGAACAGTAACGAGTGATATCGTAGGTCTAGAATAGATGTAGGTACAGACGAATGCCTACCATAGGCTCACATCGTGAGAGGGAGGAAACGAACGGCGCTTTTAAAGGACTAAGTGATGATTATGTGTGTACATTTAGGTATTATTTTATCTCTAGAGCCACAATCTTTCAAGTGATGATCGTCGTTTGGTATCATTTTAGGATATCACGACTGTTCCACGTACTTTTCTTTTACTGGCGTTTTGAGTACGCTCAACGGTGTTCATGAGGAAGGACCCCTAAACGGCCAACGAAACGTCAGCAGGAGAATAATAAAATACGTCTAAAATTGTAAAATAAAAATAATTGTGTAATAAAATCCTAAAATGTAAACTTTATTTTTCTTAACAATAATTTCAATATTGATATATTTCAATAATATATCAATAACTTTACTAATTCAGTTCAGTATGATTGGTTTCACTGACAAGAAAAGGAATTGCTATTTGTATTGGGCGAGCATAGACTTTTATCCACCCGCCCAAAAACCTGATTAGAGTAGGTGCAAAAGCATTCTTGTCTCTATCAAAGTAAAACTAAGACAGGTAGGTAATCTTTTGAAAACAAAAAACCGTTTCGAAAACTTCAATCAATCAACGTAATAAACATTCCTCTGTCCACCACCATAAAAAGTCACCAGGACAAAGACAATTTAATTCCATCACTTTGATCCACTTTCATCAAGAAAACATTACTTTGTCCTAGAAAAAAACAGCGAATTCCGAAGGTGAACTAACAATTCGTATACGCTTAGAAATAGGCTCGGATTCCGAAATACGAATCAAACTTTAGCCGTTATTGGGCACAGTTTCAATAGATCAGAAACAAGTGTTACGTTTTATTACGTTACTTTAGGTAAAAAAATCTCACTTTTGTCAGATCACGTTACACTGACATAGACAAGTGTTATTTTTAATATATTCAAAGCATTATGTCATACCGACTTAATATACCTAATCATCTGATTCATATCAATTCTATTTTTTTTAATATCTACATCCTACTCCTATTATAATCGCGAAAGTTTGTGAGGATGGATGTTTGTTACTTTTTTACGCAAAAACTACTGATGGGTTTTGATGAAACTTTACAGTAATATAGCTTATATATCAGAATAACACATAGGCTATTTTTTATCCGGGTACCATGCGGGCCAAGCCGTGAACAAAAGCTAGTTTTATATAAACCACAGGTAAGTGCTTAGATTTTTAGTAAAATATTGAAGAGTGTTGAATGCAAAATTTTGATCAAACCTCTAATTATATTAGCGATGGGTAACTGTCGTTTAGACGGGCATAGCAATATCTAAAATTTAGTTGAACTTGAAGATTAAATATTATAATTATTGATTAATTTTTTTTTAAATCTATTTGTATTGACTTATACACCTGCAAGTATGAAGTTTACCTATATTAATTCTTATAATTCTTTATTGTACACAGAAATAAAACAAAAATATAAAATAAAATATTAGGTGAGGCATGTACAAAGGCGTAACCCTAAAAAGAGTTTTATTAACAAATTATCATGAAATGATTTGAATGATTTAAATTAGAATTATTTTGAAAATATAGTTACAGTTTAGGTATACCTAAATGCTAACTAAGTTTTATCTCTTTGTTTTTCTAAATGCTAACTAAGTTTTATCAGAGTTTCAGCTTTCTGGTGTAAGATATTAATTGCTGGCTACTGTGCTATTGGGATCTATCGAAAGAAATTTACGCAATCACACGAGGGCATTCGAAATAAAGGCCGGAAGGGCAAGAGCACAATAGTCGGACAAAAGCGGGATTGCGTTTTGGTTGGTAGTACAGTCAGCCAGTGTGAGTTCATCTTTAAAATAAATTTTTATATATTTTTATTTAACTAGTAAAGTGGCAAACGAACATACAAGTGTTGGCAAGTGGTTACCGTAACCACTTGCCAACAGATGGATATGGACGCCTGCAACATCAAGTATTACTCGAGCGTTGCCGACCCTGAGACATAACAGATGAAAAGTCTCGTGTTCCTGTAATTTTACCGGCAATTTTATCCAAACTCTTCGAACCTAATATAAAATAAAATATCTAAAACCAACTAAAATGATCATCATCGGTCCTTATTTTTTTTGTTTTTTTTTAAGAACTTTCGTTATTGTTATTCTTGATTTCTATTAAATTTCTATTATACATTTTTTTGTAAATACATTCATATTATACAAAGAAAACACCCATACTCGAGACAAATATTTGCAGATCAAACAAACATTTGTCCCTTGATGGGAGTCGAAATTGAAATCGAAATCGGCGTCTCAGGCGGACCTTCGCCCACTGCACCGTAGAGGTCGATAAATAAATAATAAACAGCCAACACACTGGAGATAGTTGTGACCACACACTTAGATTCCCCGTGTCTTGAGTATCAGGAATTAAAAGTACCGTGGTATCTTAACGCCTAGAGCCGGAACGTATATGCAACAATATTTTTTGGCACCTCTTGCGTCGCAGCTATTTGCAACACCACCAGCCACCGACGTCAATCCAGAAATTCAGAATTGCTTTCAGAAACATTGAATTGTTCTGCAAAATGTATAACTTGTTCCAGATATACATTTTGTAGTACCGTGGCACTTGTTCCTGATAACCGCGACACATTCTTAAGTACGACGAATTAAATATATCTAAAATCTTTGTAATATTGTGTTCGTGTTAATAAGTACGACGATTAAAATATACCTAAGTTCTTTGTAATATTGTATTTGTGTTAATAATCAAGATAATTTGAATTTGACACAGAGAACCCTAATGTGGGGTCAGGACTATGACTGTTGCGTTTTGTATTATA
Source organism: Perizoma flavofasciatum (assembly GCA_958496245.1). Classification (NCBI taxonomy): domain Eukaryota; kingdom Metazoa; phylum Arthropoda; class Insecta; order Lepidoptera; family Geometridae; genus Perizoma; species Perizoma flavofasciatum. Next base: position 14,675,084 of record OY292424.1, read on the forward strand.
ATATTTTTACTAGCTTCCGCCCACGGCTTCGCCCGCGTTGTACCCGGATAAAAACTAGCCTATGTGTTATTCTGATGTATAAGCTATATTACTGTAAAGTTTCATCAAAATCCGTTCAGTAGTTTTTGCCTGAAAGAGTAACAAACATCCATCCTCACAAACTTTCGTGTTTTATAATATTAGTAGGATTACTAAAACAAATAACCAATCATCTTATGTCGCTGAGTGTACAGCGATGCGATAGTGCCACAGCGCCATCTCTGCACGGAAATAGGAACCGCTTAGTCGCGCGTTGATTGAAACGTTGGACTGCAGTGAGCGCACTTTTTGTTCTAGTTTTGTGGACGTTTCCGATTTATGATTCGTTTATTGAGCTGGAATGTGCGCGGTTTGGATTTTCTTTGCTTCCATTCTTTTAGAATACAACTGAAATTATCGAAGTCAATCTCATGTAGCCGTAAAATAGTCATGTAGGCTTTACTAGATTAAAAACCTTCTTTTCTAAAGCGGCTATCGTTCTTGGCTCATAATTATTTTCTTTCCCGTTGTAAATCATGCAGATGTCTTCAGAAAGTATGCGGCTATCGTATGTAACCGATATATCTTTCTAGCTTCCTACGGTACTCAGCTGAAAACTAGAAACAATTTGAAATTGAGCGCTTCTGTGCTCTGGAGGAGTTACTACTCCCTTATACAAAATTAAATGAACTATCAAAATCTTTGTCAGACATTAAACTGTTTAGATGGATCAGCAAGGTGCGTGGACCATTTCTGTTCACTTCTACTAATAGGCGAAGGACCTTTATTTTGTTTTAAATGTCGCAATATCTTACTATTTAAAAGATAGGTTACCTAATTTATTTGCATTTTCTTTTTCATGTTGTGACAAATGTATGTTTTTTAACCCAAAACTTCTTACGCTCGCACCGATACTTCAGCGTAAACTAAATCCTATATTTGGATGTTGATTCATAAAATAGCCTCAAGACCCTGCAAGTACATCAAGCATAAAGCAGTAAAGATATCAAGCTGTAGTCGAGTTGTCTCGTGTCTCGCAACGTACGGAACCCGCGGACAGAGGAATTTACATAACAAATTGTATGAGGCCGTGGTAGCGCCCGGACGATTTTTGTAAACATCTCAGTGATGTGATAAACAGTCTTGGGATTATAACGTAGTCTTGCAAGTTTTACCACAAAATACACGGTGTTGTGTGGGAAAACTTTATAAAAAATGCTGGTCATTTTTCACACAGCGTCATCTAGCCCCAAACTAACCTGAGCTTGTGTTATGGAAACTACCTGACTGATACACAACTTATATACTTATTGGAATGTAGATAGTTTAGGTTCTGGAATAACACATAGGCATATCTTATTTTCGAAAATCAACCCCCAACGGGGTTAAACAGGATGGTAAAGATTCTATGAAAAAAATGTTTGATTCGCTCAAAACTCTGTACAAATAAACTTTAAAGTAAATAATGAAACACGTATTTTTTATTTTTTCAAAACTACCCTTTGGGAGTGTGCAATTGAGTTCTAAACTTTGTATAAATTGTAATCCTTGGTTCGAATCATTCAAAAGTTGGTGGACATATTTTGAAGCCTGGAGAAGGTCATATGCTACTTTTATTAACATACCACGCGGGCGAAGCCGCGGGCAATAACTAGTAGAAACATATGTCCCGCGGCGGAAATGAAACCCACAACCATCTGCGTCCCAAGCGGGCTCTCGCTCACTGCGCCAGAGGTCGTCAAGGTTGGTTTTAAAACGTAAATAGATAAAAAAAATATACAACTAAAGTGCCCCACAAGCACACGGCTCACGGTTGGTAATCGGGTACTGTAACCGGTGCGTTGCCAGCCCTGGGTCATGGGGGAAAAGTCTATGTGTAATTTCACCGGCTCCTATACCCTTCAACCGGAACTCTGCTTGGCGGCAAAAAATTGGTATGGTGGTTGTACTTCCGAGATGAGCTCATTCACAAGGAGCTATGGATTGGAGCAATGCAGCCAGTATTTTGGGAACGCTTCCGTCCGTTAGTGACCTGGATCAGTTTAGTTATCTATAGATCGTTTGCAATGGTTTTTAGATGGCTAGATGTTTCATCTGTATTTTTTGTATATACCTACTTGTAAATAGTTGTATGAATAAAGGAGCAATACTACTAGTTTCTCAACCTTTTTCATGTTAAACACTTTTCTCGTAATAATATTATGATTATGACTTTCTTACCGATAGTATAAATGTTTGTACTGTCTGAAAAAAATATATAAAAGCGACAAAAAATCAAAAAACCGACTTCAAATAACGGTAAATTTAATCGTGTGTAAAAGAACGTTTATTCACGCATCATCATCTTGGATACAAAAAATCAACTGCCGGCCAAAAGGAAGCTAGAACGAGGAGCGGTGTCGTTTTAGTGTCGTTCATTTTCCGTTCACAGATAATATATCTACAAATCTTTACAATAGCGCGGTGTACTCTCTACAACCGTTTTTTTTTTGTATTATAAAAAGTAATATTATTTATCATTCATTTTATCACTGTAAGATTTTTTCATGAAATTTCTATGGGACCACCCTTGTAGGATACCTCCTACCTATTAGAAAAATAATAATTGAAATTTCACATTATATCGCGAAGATATCGCTTAACATACACACAAAAAATATACAGGCGAATTGAGATCCTTCTTCTTTTTTTGAAGTCGGTTAAAAACTAGTCGAGACAGTCTTCGCATTATAGAGTCGAAGACATTCCGATTTTCTAAAAAGTTTGCAATTTTCTGATTTTCTCACTGTTTCTCGAGAAGATTCAGAATTCCTTGTTTTCCCATCACTAGCGACAGTAAGTTAGTGACGGGGCCAGTTTGAACACGTTTATCTTTATTTATGCAAGGTAATGTACTAGTCCCAGGGCGTAGAGAATAGAGGAAGGTAATTCCTCAACCAAGCCGTTCTTTGCCTTTCCATTGTAGATTTAACTCATGTTTGCATGCCACTAAATATGTAGTTTATTTATGAAAATACATATACTTAGTATAAAAAGTTAGGATTTTTTGTTCAAGTTCATAAATAATACAAAAAAACAGCAATAAATAATAACCGACTTCAAATAATGGGAAGTTGATAAAAAAATCCAATATGAAATTTCATCCCTTATTTTTTATCATTCAATTTATATGGGAGATCTCTTGAAACCCTGCCACCTAGCGATTATAAAAATAATCATCAAAATCCATATAAATATGATTTCCGCTAACTGTGAAACGATTTTGATGATTATTTTTATATCGCGTAACGTACACAAAAATACGGGCAAATTGAAGACTACCTCATTTTTTGCTGTCGGTTGAAAAATAGCGTAAAAGTATACCTAACAGATACTAAAACAGTTAAAATCGCTGTTCTCTGACAATTTAAACCAAATAAACCATTTCCTTCATTTAATCTGTACCTTAATATATATTTTTTGACTCGTGGCGGGAATCGTACCCGTAACCTTCTGCGTCTCAGGCGGGCCTTCGCCCACTGCACCAAAGAGATAGATCGATAATTTATTTGCAACTTATTAATTAAATGAGTGAATCGGGGGATATGGAGCGAAACCATTATAAACTAGTATCAGAGAAACAGAAAGAGGAAACGCGGGATACAATTTAAAAGATTAGTTTTTTTTAATAACCTATTGTGTCCCACTGCTGGGCAAAGGTCTTCCCCAATTCCTTCCATCTGCCTCTATCGTTGGCGGTCTCCCACCATTCCGTCTCGAACGCATCAATATCGTCACGCCAACGCTTTCTCGGCCGACCACGACGTCTTCTTCCATCCACAGGCATCCAAGGTGTGACTGCTTTTGCCCTTCTCAGTTTGCATCCGGCTTACGTGGCCCACCCACTGCCACTTCAGTCTTGCTGTTTCAGAAATTTCAGTTAATTAATTAAGAAAGTTAATAAATTAATATTCTAAAAGATTATATTATTAATTTATAGCAAGACAGACAAGGGCAAACTGCAAGAGCAAGGGAAGAGTGGAAGCAGATGAAAAATCTCTGCCAAAATGGGGCAAACATATGCAATGGGGGTTATCGATGTCTTACTTGTATTATGTTTAAAAAAATAAGTTGCAAGTGTCTATAGAAAGGCTTTTATTACTATTATTATAGTTATTAATTAAGTATATAAAGTCATTATAGATATTCATAGTATTTTGGGAACGCTTTCGTCTGGTAGTGATCTGGTAGCTAAGCTATCTATAGATCGTTTGTAACGGTCTTTAGATAGTCTGTTTCATCTGTATTTTTTGTAAAAACCTACTTGTACATAGTAGTATAAATATGGTTGGACTGCTGATGATGTAAGCAACCACAAATTGTGATGGGACTCAGCATAAAGCGCCGCAAACCGGGTGTATGTAAGTAGCGCGCTGATCTTCCGTCCTCTCCCAATATCAGTAGTAGATAGCTTCTACATAAACCAAAGTTTCTTAACTAGGTAGGTAGCTTAAGAAAAAAAACACAACAATTTATTTACTAATGATTTACAAAAAAAAAGTGTGTGAAAAATCTTTTTACAGTTTAAATAAATATTCTTTTTTTAAAGTACCTAGTATTTTTATAAAATTTGCCATGTCATGTTTGCCTAGGGGGTTGAATCCTGACTTCCGATCTGAACTCGAACGCGGACCAATGGAATTTTCAATTGATATGAAGGAAATTAATATCGTGAGGAAACTGGCATATTCTAGAAAAAAAACGAAGGCGTGTGTTCCAGTGAAGGGGGGATAGGCTAGCACCGGAATGCTGACGTTTTTCAAAACGTGGGCATTTGCTAAATTTAACGGTTGGTCGAGCCTCTGACTATACCCCACTTGAAATCCTCAACGAGTAGATATCTGAGAATGACCCTCGTGGACAATTAAGTTTTTGTATTATTCTGATGTTTTATACTAGCTGTGCCACGCGGTTTCACCCGCTTACGTTTCGATTTTATACTCGTGATAACTTCGAAATTAAATGTCCGATTCGAATGAATTAAAAAGTATTTTCCTACTATATAAATAATCTTGATGATAAAACTATTTATTTGAATAAGAATTAATACTGCGATACGAATGTAACCAACTTTTGTTTCTACCGGCGATCTAATTACGAGTACATTTTAGAACACAAAAGCTGCAATTGTGACTTAACTATGATAGTTAGATATATTCCCTCGCGGATTTTTTAGTAGGTAGGTAATAATGAGTACTTTAATCATATAGTACATATTTTTTATGTATCATCAATAGTTTTCTCAGCACACGCCAAATAATGAATTTTATAGGCAAAATTTTGCTACCTTGGGTTACATTATTACAATTTCCTTAAGGATCTCTAATTTTTTTTAAATAAATTATAGCCTATGTTACTAGCTTTCTATTGGTGAAAAAATTGTTAAAATCGGTCCAGTAGTTACGGAGCCTATTCGGTACAAACAAACAAAAAAATATTTCCTCATAGTATAGACTATGATATCAAATTTAAGCTTCTTCGCTACGCCTTTCTCCGACCTTTTTTTACGGTTTTCGCCTTTATAATGGCGACAGTTATAACAGACGCACCTCAGATTTCACTTCCAACCATGAAGTACCTCCGGAATAGCACAGAATGAGCAGAGACCCCTCACCGACACCTGCGTGCCAACTTCGCCTGCAATTTAATTAGTTATGGAAATCGAGGCGCGCCGGCTCTGGCCACGGGGACCATGTAAATTGTTTTCCGACTTGTTAGTTTGTCAGATCAGTTCCTGGCGCAGGTGGAACGGAGTAACCGCGACAGTCCAACTAGCCACCACGATTACGCTAAGAAGCGAATCTGAGGGAGAAAATACTATTGATTCACTGAATCAAATCTATAAAAAATCTTGAAACTATAGATTATAAATTTATGGTTGAAGATTGAAGTATGGTTTTTTAGCAATAAGTGTAATTCTGGACGACCTCTGTGACGCAGTGGGCGAAGGCCCGCCTGATTCGCAGAAGGTTGCGGGTTCGATTCCCGCTGCGGGACAAATTTTTGTAAGATCTGCAAATATTTGTCTTGGGTCTGGGTGTTTATCATGTATAATATGTATTTACGAAAAAAAAAAGTATATAAGTAGTATATAAGTCATGTAGTTCCCATAACACAAGCTCTGCTTAGTTTGGGGCTAGATGATACTGTGTGAAAAATGTCCAGCATTATTTATTTATAATTAATTAATACTCCAGGGTACAATGATATAAAAAATCACTTTATTTATTTCATGACCACAGAACAAACAATAATGTATTTTTTCTTAAAAACCCTGCCATGAAAAACGAAGGAACTTATAGCAGTTTTTTTGACATTTAGAAGATATTATGATAATTATAAAAGTTATTTAAGTTGAGCCCAATTAAAAAAAAAGTATTAATCAAAGTTCTCAGGAAAACACACGATACGTTTTATCTTATAATAATTATACGTTTTTTTTTAATCAATGGACTTTTTCTCAATAATTGGGCTCAACTTAAATCGATTAGCACCACTTTATAGTTGGAATGAATGGAACGACAACCTCTGTGGCGCAGTGGGCGATGGTTCGATTCCCGCTGCGGGACAAAAGTTTGTATGATCCGCATTCATTTGTCTCGGGTCTGGGTGTTTCCTATGTATAATATGTATGTATTTCCCATAACACAAGCTCTGCTTACTTTGGGGCTATATGATGCTGTGTGAAAAATGTCCAGCATTAACGACAAAAAAACAAAGTTTGGTGATTAACTTTAAAATTTTAAACGTACGTAATTAAAGTCGAAGTTACAATATAATCCTTATGATTTTAATTAATAAAATAATATTTCAGTTTAAATTAAATATTTTTTCTCATCCTACGTACTCACCCTTCCAATAATAACTCATTAAGTGCAAGCACCATCGAATTCGATACAGTCAGGCTCATTACAGTAACGATTCAATTCCAACGGATTCCCGCGGGCTGTAACGATAATGAGCAAATTGCTTCCGACTGATAGGTTTCGGTTAGCTTATCAATTACCTATATGGAATATTATGAGAGGTATATGCAAGAAAGGGATAAAACAAATAATATTTTCTTTTATAGAGGTAAAGTTTTTAACAGTTTGTAAGTTTTGATGTAGGAGGTAATCTCTGAAACTAATTATCTGACTATAAAAAATATGTCGCCAATACGTAGAATACATATATTAAAATATTATCTATTTAGGGCTTTTCATGAAGATCAATTTTGAAAACGTAAGTCGACGGAAAAACGCTGTCGTTAACGGTAGAGCTACTTAACATCGGCTACTTTCTATCCCAATACCACGCGGGCGAAGCCGTGGGCAGTTGCTAGTACAATATATTCAGATAAAACAGTCGAGCCATGTCAAAACCGTTGAAAATAATCTCTAAATAAGAAGCTTAACAGATCCTGATTGCTACCAGACGGAAGTATCACGAAAATGTAGGCTGCATTGCCACACTGAATGGAAATTCAAATGCATCTCAGCTCGTGAGACACGCGTCGTTTAGACGAAAACATATTTTTAGACTGTACTTTCAACGTAGATAACCCTATCTTGGATTGGATTCTAGTATGATAATCCAGCGATAAAAACCTTTATTTTTGAGGTGGGGAAATGCCCACGCTTTTCCCTTCCGCTACGGGGGTGGCGAAAGTGGTTATGTTGCACTCGAATCCACTAACACCCCCCCCCCCCCCACCCCGGTTAACAGTCCCCTGCCAAAGTGGGGTACGATGGGGTCGCGTCAGCATTCACCATCATACTCCGATGGGTGACCCAGGAACCACCAGGGCCCCGGCCATGTGTGAGGCCGTGCAAGCTGACAGAGTCCCCTGATCTCCGCCAGAGACCCAACACCCGCGCCCTGAGAAGGGCACCCCCTCCAACTAACAATGTCCCTCACTCCAAGCCTGACCGGTAAGCCGCCCCCACCCTCCCATGGTGCTCATGGTGCATGGCCTCCCATGGACACACAGAGGGGTCCCTCCTGTCAGTCCATTAGTTGCTCGACAATAAGATTTATTGTCGGGCTTAAACGAGACGCACCGTCCCATAGGCTTCCGATCACCCCGGATCCGTATGAGTCATAAGCGACAAGAGCCTACAGCCACACGAGAAGATTGACCGACATGGCACCCCAAAAAAAAACCCTTAATTAACTTTCATGTTTATATTTTATTAATACTTTAGGATTACAAGGAACACTAGATGATGCTGTGTGGAAAATGTTCAGCATTTTTTTTTCTAAAATCTCATATTTTTACCTGGAGCCTTTACAGACATCCGTGGAGCCGAAGCTAACACTAAGAGGCTTTTTGAACAATACATAAAGAAACTTAATATTGTGGATGGCGACTGATATAAACAATATGGATGATAGACTTGGCTATTGAAGGAGTATATGCTTATGGAATGGTTGTTATGTAGATTCATCCTACATAACTCAGCAAGCATTCCATAATCGGCACCTGTTCTGGCACCAATTCTGAAGAAAACTATTCAAAACAAGTGATCCAGCTACTTGCGCTTTATCCGTATTTAGAAACCAATAATAGATCTAGAGTGACCATTTTGAATGCTTTCTGGTTTCATGATTCCCGTAAATTAATAAACACCTAAAATATACCTACATAGTCCTGAGTCAACACTAGGATTCCGTATCGATGGTATCAGGAACTATGAGTACCGTGGTACCACCACACCCAGACCCGGAACAAATATCCTTGGTCCCGCGACGGAAATCGAACTAGCATCTCTTAAGTCACAGCTGACTACTCACTCACCACGACACCAAAATCGCCATTCCTTTGTTGTACTGGTGATGAAGGTAGAATTGAACTATTTTGTGTGAAAAGGTGGGACTTTACCTCAAAATTATGTCGCATTACCTGGAAGCGCATTTACGGAATGAAATCTAAGACTAGTTTTACAAACTCAATTAGATACCATCGCATAGTATAACTAGAAACAGTACAGCATGCCGATAAGAACCAGCCCCACTGTATACCTGAACCGCGCCACTTATCTGTAAGCCCTCAGATAACAGTAAAATTTTACTACTGATACTGAATCGTTTCAACTGTGTGGTCTGTAAGCCTCGTGCAGGGAAATCTAAAGCTTAATGTTGAATGTGTAGGGTTCACAGTACCATGGCTTCGATGGAGTTGGTAGTGACTTGGGGTTTCAGTATCTGATATTGTTTGTTTGCAATTTCAAAATGGCTGTCAAAATAATATTATAAAAATAACATAGAAAATACTATAATGACTGTTGGGTATTTATTTATTACGATTATTTATTATTATTATTGTGTTATGAAAAAACTAATAGCCGGCGTCTGTCTTATCCGATCAAAATAATCTTGGATTCTCCATGTAGAAGATAAATAGGAATTTTCTAGACAACCGTGCTTCATTCTCGACCAAATCACCATCGACTTGCCTAAACTTATCGTCAGGTGAAATTGTGGTCAGACGCTTGCTAAATCATGAAAATGGTATTTTTTTGGAAAGAATAAGCTATGCATGGGTGAAATCGTGTTTGTGAAATTTTGTATGGTTTAAACCATACAAAATTTCACCCCCCATTTTCCCTCTCCAAATATGAAAATCCATAATCCTGAAACACATTATTATTTATTTATGCTCAGTAGCTGTAATACAAATGTTCATGTTTCTAACTTTAAAGATAAAGGATTTTATCCCCCCATTTCTCACTTTTAAAGTGCGATTTTCAAAAAATTCTTTTTTAGGACATAACGTTATAAAATAAACCTATGTTCCAAATTTCAGCTCATTAGTTTTGGCTGTGTGTTGATAAAACAGTCAGCCAGTCATTCACTCAGTCAGGGCAAACGATTTTATAAGTTTAGATCTAATCATTACGTTTACTTTCATTATGCGTAGCACATCTAAAAACTACTAAAAATCATACCTAATCAAATGAAATTGAACTAAATGTATTAATTCACAAAAGTAGACTAAAACTCAACCAATAATTAATGGTTGAGTTTCTAAGCGTATCTTTAGTTTTACTCCAGCCATGTGTATTTTGCTTTTTTTGTTATCTGTGCCAATATTTTAGTTGGGCTGGTGTAGGCAATAAAGAGCTATCTATCTATTGGTTTGTTTCACTCAGCTAAAAGGGGGAATGGAATAAGTGTATCACGTGATGTGTCGTTTTAATGTATGAATTGTTTATGCAAAATGGAAGAGTCCTCTGGGGCGGTCGGGTAATCATTTTATTCAGGGTTTGATGGAGTCGTTTATTGGTCGTGTTTTGGTTGAATTGTTTTTATTTTGTTTAAGTAACCGCTAGTCTTTGATAACAAGGATGATGATTTGTAAATAGATTGATTGATAAATTAGTATGACGTCAACTTACTAGATCAAGTTATACATTACTTGATCTAGTAGGTAGTTGGTCGTCTTGATCTAATACTACTGTAAATTTACAGTAATATTAGTATTTTGTTTGTTTTTTTTTCATTTTATTATGTGTCTGTGTTTGTACTATAAATTGGTGTTATGCAAAATAAATTGTTTATTTATCTATCTACTAGTTGTTGCCCGCGGTTTCGCCCGCGTGGTATGTTAATAAAAGTAGCATATGACCGTCTCCAGGCTTCAAACAATGTCCACCAACTTTTGAATGAATCGAACCAAGGATAACAAATTATACAAAGTTTAGAACTCAATTGCACACCTCCAAAAGGAAGTTTTGAAAAAAATAAAAAATACGTGTTTTGTTTTTTACTTTAAAGTTTATTTGTACAGAGTTTTGAGCGAATCAAACAATTTTTTTTCATAGATACTTTACCGCCCTATTTAACCCCCTTAAGGGTCAATTTTCAAAAATTAGATTAGCCTATGTATTATTCCAGGTCCTAAACTATCTACATTCCAAATTTCATCAAAATCGTTTTCATAGTTACGGAGATACGTGGTAACAAACATTCACACAGACACACACACACAGATTTTCGCATTTATTATATTCGTAGGAAGTAGGATCTATTAGACATTATTTAAAGGAGTCAATCAATGAATCAAAGTCCTTAAGACATGTTGTTTTTGTGTTTGATTGTGAGTGGTATTGTCGAGGGTAACTTCGTTTTAACAATCCTAGTTTGGGGCTAGTGAACCTAACTTATATGCCAAGTAGGTGATACAAAAATTAAGTACCGACATTGATAGGTACAACAATCATGAAAAACAATAACTTAGTAAGTAGATCAAAGTCAAAGTCAAAGTCAAAATTCATTTATTCAATAAAATCACAAGGACCACTTTGAAACGTCGGTTTTTATCTAGTGCCTGTTCCTCCGCGACCAAGCCAGGAAAGAAAGGCAAGAAAACAAGGCTAGTTATTCTTTTTAATGATCCTTTTACAAAACAATAGGTTCGAGTTGGAGCATTTTCAATCCCAAGAGTTTTTGTCATCTAAATAATCAGATATTTTATAGTATGCCTTTTTATAAAGTTTTTGTTTGATTACGTTTTTAAATTTGTTAATTATCTATTTTTGTATATCTCTTGGGAGTTTGTTATAAAAGCGTACACCATGCCCTTTAAACGATTTATTAACTTTATGGAGTCTACAAGTGGCAACAGCGAGTTTATTTTATTTCTAGTATTAACATTGTGATTATCGCTCTTTTTCATAAAGTAGCAGATTTTTCTACGTTTTCATAACTTAGAAGCGAAAATGTGATGGCATTCCCATTAAAAATCTATTAGCGAGCGAAGTTATTTATAGACGATTGGTAATGTTTTTTATTCATCCACGACATGAAAAATAAAATAGACAGAAGCATTACAAATGACATGAAGTTTTTCCATCAAATTCTATGAAGGGTGCATATTTTAGACGGATGGGGGGGGGGCTGATTGCACTGTTTGATACAGATTATTATTTATACAAATAAGATGGGTAACTTGGAGAGATAAACAGGCTTTTGACAAATTGTATTTTGAGTTGAAAAAGCACTCTAGATAGAGAAAGGATAAAACCAATCTCTATTTATTAAACTATAATATATTTTTTCTTACAGATTAGATTGCAAACGACCTATAGATAGCTCAACTGATCCAGATCACTACCTGACGGAAGCGTTCCCAAAATACTGGCCGTATGCCCACGCTATCCAGATAAGATCCAGCTCTCTGGTCACTTTTTCACTTTATAATTGTTATTTCTCAGACTTTTCATTCAAACTTAAGGACTTACAAAAACAAGTTTTTCTGCCATCTTTTTAAAATAGTTTTTCGTAGACCCATAATTTCTGTACACCCCATTAGGGATTCCATAAACTCTCACAGACAGACCGACAGCGAGCTATTTAATGAATATGCCTTATAATAAAATTCTATAGCCCGGAAACAATGGTCCTATTGAACTAATGAAACTACACCGGCCTACGTTAATGCGACACTCGCTATAAAACTATATACTACTAGCTTCTGCCTACGGTTTCGCCCGCGTCTTACTCGGATAAAAATCAACCTATGTGGTTTTCTTATGTATAAGCTATATTACTGTACAGTTTCATCAAAATCTGTTCAGTAGTTTTTGCGTGAAAGAATAACAAACATCCATCCTCACAAACATTTTTGCGTTTATAATACTAGCTTCTGCCCACGGCTTCGCCCGCGTGGTACCCAGATAAAAAGTAGCCTATGTGTTATTCTGATGTATAAATCATATTACTGTAAAGTTTGATCAAACTCTGTTCAGTAGTTTTTGCGTTAAAGAGTAACAAACATCCAACCTTACAAACTTTCACGTTTATAATATTAGTTAGGAAGGATTAGTAGGAAACATCATGTGGTATAATAGCTAAATAGGTCATATAATTGAAACTATCGTAGGTTGGTATCATTTTTGGATATTATTTCGACTATACCACATTCCTTTGCTGACGTTTCGTTGACTATTTAGAGGCCCTTCCTCATAAGCACCGTCCGCGACCACGCTCCACGGTTGAGGGACGGAAACATCAGCAGGAGAATAATAAAATACGTGGTATAGTAGTAATCATAATAGAAAAGTGTACGCCATCGGGGGCTCAGACAAAACGAAATCAAAGTCAATTAGTTGTTATTCATTGAAATACAAGTATCTCAACTTATATACTACGTTGATTCAAAATTATAAAGTGAATTTACGCCTATTCCTTGTGCGCGATCAAGCCTGAGGCTCTGCTTATTTTTTTTATATCTCTGTTTTCCCCGTTAACGGACAATAGACTAAATAGTTTCTTTCGAAGCCTCTCCTGTCCAATCAAGAGATATATAAAAAATATGTTTTCTCTATCCTGATAGTTTGTAAAATTTGGTATTTTATGAAGTCTCCGTGGGCGTTAAAATCTAAAATACTTAGATAATAAAACACGCTTTAAAATAATTTCCCTCTCAAAATACCGTTAATTATTTCTTTGCTATCAGTTTGATTTCATATGGTGAGTCTACTACACACACCCTGTGTGGGAAATATCAAGAGGTTGCACGCAAATGTGTTTTTTTTAATTACAGATAAAAATTAAAAGAACATTCTTAGCTTCTGTCAGTTTATATAATGATTGTAAATAATAAACTAAAACTAAATAAACAAAAAAAAATACAAAATTATCAAATAAAAAAGCAGATTGATAAAAACCTTTTTATTATTCGATGTCATTTTCATCATCTTATTATCGTTATCCCTCATTACGTGAGGTTGGCACAATATGTGGTGTAATTTTAATGAGTATTAAAAAAAATTGGGATACAGCCTTTTACAAATTTTCCGATCTCCCTCGCGCTCTATTTACGTTCATACGTCAGTTATGGTGGACGGAAATGGCGGCAACGTCAATATCCGGTGTCGGCAGTTTAACGAAACGTATGCGTCAAAGCTTTTACGTTTTCGAAAAATGCTTAGATTTTGTAAAAAACATAAAAATTGTGTTAAGACTAAATATAAGTTTTTCAGTTATAATCTTGGTGGTCATACTTTCTAAGTTTAGTAAGTTAATTGAGCTAGTTGCCAACTTTGATTAGTATCTGCCTGCTTAGCATGAACACCTAAGACAGCGGTTTTGTCTACCGCCGAATAGGCGACAGAAATAGTAGTTTGTTTTCGTAGACAAAACGTTGTCTTGGGTGCTCATGCTAAGCGGACTGGTTTCGTAATATACTGCGTCGTTTTACTCAAAAAGCTATAATGAATTAGATCATTAATATTTCTGCGTACCTATTTACCCTGAAGACAACTCTTGGAACAATGTCAGTGCCTTCACTGATAATAGGTACGGAACGTGAAAATAGCCATGTTTTAAATATTATGAGCAACAACGTAATAAAAAATGAGTTTCCCTTGTTTGATTGGCACCCCACTATAACTAAAAGAATGGATATTAAAAAAAACCGAGCATAGTTTGTTTCCTGATTCTTCTAGGCTTGGTCACGCTCGAATAATTGGCGTCAATTCATCATAATCATCATCTACAGTCTGACTTCACCCACTGCTGAGTACAGGCCTCCCTTTGTTTGCGCCACTCCTCACGGTCCTGTGTCAACCTCAACTAGGTTCTTCCCACAACGTTTACTACTGCCCATCTTGCCGCTGGACGACAGACGTCTCTATAACCGGTCCTTGGATGACATTCAGCCAGCACCTTACTCCATCTGTCGTCACTTCGCCGATCCAGGTCAATTCACTTAAAAAAAAATATCACGTCGTTTTAAGCTTTCGTTTCTAGTTGAACACTGTGATTTCAGTGAATAAAAACCTATTGTCTTTGTATTTTAATTATTTGTATTTTTGAGTATCCAATTAATTTGAAAGCTAGTCTAAGCTCACAAAAGATAGCATTCTGCCGCCTACCGAGCCTTCCCGAAAGCTGCACTTCGAAGCCTCCGTCATTCCGCTCACAATAGCCAGTTAGGCTTTGCAATGCAATTTACATATTGAGGGGCTCAGTGGCTCCCCCTGCCGGCAATTGCAGACTGATTCAATGACGTGATGATTCGATGATTGGTCGATCATTTGATTCAATGTTGTATCTATCGGTGAATATTGATGAAACCTGTGGCCTTAGCTGAAATGAATTATTTGGAATAGTTATAACTTTTGAAACTATCATGGTTATGAACATATTTTTTTACTAAAAACTGAATGTTTACGATGAGTTGTGAGTTTGTTTCTCTATGAGCACGGGAGGAACGGTGGATATTAGTGGCAGGCAAATCGATATACTGTCCTTCTCCTCTTTTATTTCGTAACATTTTTTTGTCACCGCCACCGCCATCGCTACCATGCCAGTTTGATCGGGCCTTTACAATAAAATATTTATTTGCGACAATTATTTGACATTTGGACAGGGTAATGAACAATAAATCCTGCCACAGTGTAAAGTAGGTTCACTCAATTTAATGAGTCGTTGATAACGCTATTACTCCCATGGCATCTATTACGCGATTTGCTGCGTGGGCACCTGTTTTATCGTGCTCAGTGCTTATCTATTCATGGTTGAAATGTTCTATATAATTCGTGATTTATATTTGATCGGAATTTTATTGTAGACCTTTTGTTAGACTTTGTCACTTGGTAACCTTATACATCTATAAACTGAAAATAGATCTAAGGATGTCTATCATGGGGATTCCAGTCGTGAGACTTAATATTTTATAAAAGTTACAAATACAAAAGTCTTAATAACACAATAAATGCGAAAGTCTGTGTGTGTGAATGTTTGTTACCACGTATCTCTGTAACTACTAAACCTGTTTTGATGAAATTTGGAATGTAGATAGTTTAGGTTCCGGAATAATACATAGGCTAATCTTATTTTCGAAAATCAACCCCTAAAGGGGTTAAATAGGGTGGTATGTTATTCCGTGGTTAGATTCGCTCAAAACTCGGTACAAATAAACTTTGAAATAAAGAATGAAACACGTATTTTTTATTTTTTTCAAAACTTCCCTTTGCAATTGAGTTCTAAACTTTGTATGGAAAATTGTAATCTTTGGTTCGATTCACTCAAAAGTTGGTGGATATAGTTTGAAGCCTGGAGACGGCCATACGCTACTTTTATTAACATATACCACGCGGGCTTAGCCGCGGCCAGAAACTAGTACATAATAAATAAAAAATATATTACAAACATAAACATAAAGATAAAGATTTATCATGATGAAACTCTGTCCGTCTCTCTTAGTTTATAAACTGTGTTACTGACAGCAAATTAAAAGTAGATAAATAGTTTGGAAACAAAAATAAAGAAAAATACTAAAAAGATTAATATTAAGGTAACTTAAGCAAAACTATGCACTACTCTAATTATAAGTGTGTTATATATGTGTCTATAGTTAGCTGCTAAATATATGATATACTAGCTTTTGCCCACGGCTTCGCCCGCATGGTATCCGGATAAAAAGAAGCCTATATGTTATTCTGATATATTTGCTATATTACTATTAAGTTTCATCCAAAAAACAATTCAGTAGTTTTTGCGTGAAAGAGTAACAAACATCCATCCTCACAAACTTTCGCGTTTATAGTAGGATTTCACAAAATTACACTAAAAAGAGTAATTTTGTAAAACTAGGCAAAATGAAAAAAAATCTTCTAACATAATCACATTGCGCACTTAGATATGATAAAACTTTCCACTGCATATTTTAAGATTTTAGGTTGACGTTAATTTTATTGGATTTTTTTACTCATTTCAGTATTTTTGCATAAAATATCAACATTTCGATTGAAAACTGTACTCAAATGGGCAACGCTGGCCGTATTCGGACAAATTTATAGAGTGGCGTAGACCACGCCGGACAAAAGATACATTTACATAGCAAATTGAAGGGCTACGGATGTGCTACGCCACGTACCTACTCGTAGACTGCGCTACAAGAGCACAAGGTATGGATTTAACAGATTCTAAGCTTCATACGATTAGATACGGCATGTGCGTAGCTGTAACACAAACACCCTACCATCGTCGTGTGTTTTACATCTTTGCCCTATTTGTACCAAATTCGATAGATAGATAAAAAAATATTTATTGCATAATGTAAATGTATTGTTCATAGGTGAACTTAATGCTACATAGCAATCTAGTTATATAACCAGCTTGTATGTAAATTACAACATTGAACGTATAAAAGTGCAAGCAAGCACGATATAAGCAGCTGGTCGTCTATCGCCCGACCACCCACGGCACCCACGCATGTCCACATACGAGCCAGTGGAGAATAAGATGTTTTTTGTTATTCGTCACATGAATAAACTGAATCTTGGACGTCAGTTTACATACTATTGTGAATCGTCTTTTTACATTTGTTTTTTTAAAGAACCCAAAATACGAGCCCAAATATCAAGCATATAATTGATTTAAAAAAATATATACAAATAATTTATTTAAAAGAAAATATATTTTTTATTTTCTACCCGACATAAACAGATGCTACATATCTCGATGAGCTAATATTTGACACTGTCTCTGTCTCTATATACCACACTTATTTTGATATCGTGTGACTCTGACAGGACAGTGCTCAGCCTAAGAAAGGAAGTCTATTAACTTGGCCTCACTGTATTATGAATATTTACGTCCGGCATAAAAGTATTTTATCATTTAAACTGCGCAGATATGAGTATTATGATAAATGTAGGTTAGGAAACAGGTTCTAAATGTAATCAATTTGCTTTCGAATTGTATTGTGGCCCTCTGAATATAAAGTCAAAGTCAAAGTCAAAATTCATTTATTCAATAAAATGACAAGGACCACTTTGAAACGTCGGTTTTTATCTAGTGCCTGTTCCTCCGCGACCAAGCCAGGAAAGAAAGGCAAGAAAACAAGGCTGGTTATTCTTTTTAATGATCTTTTTACAAAACAATAGGTTCGAGTTGGAGCATTTTAAATCCCAAGAGTTTTGTCATCTAAATATTCAGATATTTTATAGTATGCCTTTTAATAAAGTTTTTGTTTGATTGCGTTTTTAAATTTGTTAATTGTCAATTTTTGTATATCTCTTAGGAGTTTGTTATAAAAGCGTACACCGTGCCCTTTAAACGATTTATTAACTTTATGGAGTCTACAAGTGGCAACAGCGAGTTTATCTTTATTTCTAGTATTAACATTGTGATTATCGCTTTTCTTAAACAAATTAATTTTTTTGTGAACATACAACATATACCATGCTTCTAAGCACAATTGTTCCAAGCTTGGACTCTGTACAGCATTTATACTGTTCCGTAGACCCTCGTAGATGTGCTATGGGATTCCGCTACGCTTTGATGTGTCTATCTAAGTTGGGTTTGAGATTATATGCTTCAAGTCCGAGACTAAAGCGGCTCAAAATGTCAAGAATAATTTAGATTTTTTTTCTGTTTGCAAACAATTAAGAGTGTCGTAAAATATTTTTCAGGTCAAACAGATATTCTTACAACGTTTTAATCCTCATCGTTGTTGACTACAGACTCGGCTTATACAAATCACAGTCATATAAAAAATATAGGGATTAAATTCTATAGAATAAAATATATAGTTAATCGATCATTTAAACTCGTGAAATGAAAAATATACAGTATAATTATAATCTAACCCAAAAATAAATATACGAAATTGATTTATGCTACCTACGCAAACATCACTTAAAAGCTTCCTCTTAAAACACAAAATGCAAACTTGTAAAATAATATACTTCAGTCTTAAAAGCGTTTCTTGGTTTATTTGCAGATAACCATCCATTTATTATTCAGCATGTAAATTGTTGGCAACTTTTTAAATCGAAATGTAACTCAAATTGGGATTCTTATAAAGTTAGAAAAGTTTCAATTTTTTCATATTTTCTAAGAGCAATAACATCGCCTAAACTGAAATGTTTAAGAACTGACCGTTTTAGCATAATAAAAAATATATTATTACTTTATCATTACCTAAATACAAAAGTACTTGGGAAAGGGGTATTTTTATATTTTACCATTCGTTACAAGCAGAAGAAAAAGAAGGAGATATACCTAGCAGTAGGTGATTGCGGGCGGGAATGATGATGATTAACTCTATGTAGAAATTGTCTCAAAATAAAGTTTTACATTTTGTCCTAGCTTATTTCTCATTATTTTTTGTACTTTCTCTTTCACTGATTTTGTTATTAGTTTAAGGTGTACAATAAAGTATTTTCATTCAGTCATTTATTCCGATGGGAATATCAGGTTTTATTTAAAAAAATATCTATTCACACACTCGAAGCGCAACTTATGAACGCATTCCTTTTCATTTTCTCACGATGTTATTCTATCAAACAAGCACATCGCGTATAACTTCGTAAGATCTGCTTACGGTTCACACCTACATTAAGAAGTAGGTTTGTTTTTAATTATAACTCTGAAAATATCTCAAAAACTTTCCGATTAAGATTTCCCCCGAACGCTTTGAATTAACATGAAAATGTACTTCACCGTTTATCTTTTGGATTAATTTTTTACATAATCATGAGATTTTTCCCGTAATGAGCTTTATAATATTCATGATTGTTTAACTTCGGTAATGTTTCGTTGAAATAAAAATTGGATCCATGAATGAGTAATGCAGAGTTTTATTTGTGTTTCATTTAGGTATTAACATTATGGGAAGAATCTTTTTTTATTTTAAAAGTAAATATTACACATATTAAGAGTGTATTCAGAAGTTATATGGGATGGTAAGTCAATAAAACGCTGAGATAATCCACAGGATTATATTTCTCAAAAAAAGGAAATAGTTTATAAACTTATACTAATTGCGTTGACCATTTGCTAAAACACATCGATAGCGCAATCTAGAAACGACACAGATTTACCAGCGCCATCTAATTCTACATTGGTTTACTAACCTCAACCATTTGGTGTATAAAATGCACCTTGTGGTTTCTGAAGGCTTCCAACAACCTCTGTGGGTGAAGGCCCGACTGAGACGCAGAAGGTTGCGGGTTTGATTTCAACCGCACGTACAAGTATTTGTCTTGGGTCTTCTATGAATGTATAATAATGTATTGTATTCACAAAAATATGTATAAAAGTTATATCAGACATGAAGTACCATAACACCAATTCTGCTTATTTAATGTGCGAAAATGTCCAGCATTATTAATACGATTATTAATTACTAGCTACTGCCCACGGCTTCGTACGCGTGGTACTCGGATAAATAGTAGCCTATGTGTTATTCTGATGTATAAGCGATATAACTGTTAAGTTTCATCAAAATCCGTTCAGTAGTTTTTGCGTGAAAGAGGAACAAGCATCCTCACAAACTTTCATGTTTATAATATTAGTAGGATTTTTCATCAGGATACTTTCGTCCATCCTTTCTATATATGCCCAAACCCTCGTTACTACATCTTCATTCACTCCACACTGCTCTCTTAGCACGCTGTTCCTCACTCTATCACTCAAAGTTACACAACACATATTTCTCAAAGCTCTCATCTCGACTGCATTCACTCGACTTTGATGTTTCTGGATGGATTATGATTAAGCTTGAAATATAATTTAATTAAAATAATAATTTGTCGTAAGGTTGGAGAAATCATAAAAATTGAAACAGACTATGGAGAAATCATAGTCTGTTTCAATTTTTACAAGCTTTTATTTAATTTGCAATGTTTGTATGTTTGTTTGTTTAGGTCAAATTTTGCAAGCTAAATTAGAGCCACTTCCTCTTATCCTACGGAGTTGAATTTTCACATGTTGGTTCAGTTCCAATTGCAATTTTATGGTAAGCACCTGCATCGACATCCAGGATTAGCTCCAGATAAAGGAACTCTTCAACAGTCAACAGCACAGACGAAGTTTTGTGTTCGTATCTTATGATTGCTGGTTTTAAGTTTTACCATGACATGGTTGCTGCACTCAGGTTTAAAAGCTTGTTTTTGAAAATGATTTTTTCTATTAATTTATTTTTCCTATTCATATGCGGGTTTGCGATTGTTATATTGGATTTCTTTTAAGTTTCACTGTTATATGATAAAAAATACTCCTTATAACGCGGGTAAAAATTACGCCTAAAATGGCAACATCTAACATAGCTTATGAAACCGAAGTCATGATTACCCCGTAATAGAAGGAATTACTCATGCTGATGGCAATTTATTACTCCATGTAGGTTACAAATGTGACTAATAAAACCAGTCTCTTTCGGGAATTCAAATTGTTAATCTGTCACTGAGATTAATAAAAATGGGGTGGAAAGATTTTTCGTTTTTTACTATAGAAATAATTTATTAAAATGATAACTTTATTGTAAACCACAAGAAAATTACAAAAAATCTTTATATAGTTAACTGAAATAAAAGGCTTTTTATTTTTTATTATTATTTATTTATAGTTAACTGAAAGTACAATGCGCTTGATTTTGACTATTTAATAAATAATATTGAACATTTTCACACAGCATCATCTAGCCCCAATCTAAGCAGAGCTTGTATTATGGAAACTAACTGACTGATATAGTACTTATATCCTTTTTTTTTTGTAAATACATACATATTGTATATAGAAAATACCCAGACCCGAGACAAATATTTGCAGTTGATACAAAAATTCATCCCGCGGCGGGAATCCAACCCGCAACCTTTTACATCTCAGGCGGGCTTTCGCGCACTGCGCCACAGAGGCCGAGTCAACAAAAATGAAAAGTATTATTATTATAATACCAATAATCTAAATCGCGATACTTTAAAAAGCAAAATGCTATCATTTCATCGACAGTTTCCATTCTGAAAAGCCTTTTAATATCATTTTGCCAGCAGCCTCGCGTTCCCATAGAAATGTTACATGCCCAATAATAGCGATATCCATCTACTTTTTCATCCAGCCCTCGATTGAAATATCTGAAAGCCATACTCCCACACACTAAAAGAGCCATTTGGTAAATCAGTCTGCCATTACCATTAGCCACCATTTACTGGCGGTCATCCCCTCGGGTTATTCACGTCGGCCATTTAGTTGTATGCATTTTCCCATGTGACTATTTAATTTACGAGTTTTTTTTTTCAGTTCATGGAAAAATCTCGGTTGGCGTGCTGGCTGAGATGTAAGAGGTGCCGAATCGATTCCCGTCAGGCATATGTATGTAAATTCTGCAGTTTTTTTTCTGATTTTGAGTGTTGTGGTTCTATGATACTCGTAGTTCCTGATACTCATGATACAGTGAATCCTAGTGTGGGGTCAGAACTATGTATGTATTTGGGTGGTTGTCTCATTATTTATCTAAAGGTAGGTCTTTGTCTAATTAGGTATTTTTTGTGGTTTGCACGTTCGTAGCTAAGCGAGTGCCACGGCGAGTAGTTTCATATAAAACTACTATAGAACGAGTTATATAACAAGAGTGAAAAAGTATGCATCGGATACCAAATACCAATGCTTAATGTATGAAAGCTTAATGTATAACGTAAATAATCTACAAAAATGTAAATAGTACATAATATGTATATTTTGGGTGGTCAAATATACATATTATGTACAATATTTTTGTACAATATTTGTACATAATATGTATATTAAAGTATAAATTAATTTGATTTATGTATGTAGTATGTTTGTAGTTTACTTCTATTTTAAGTAGTTAGTTAATTTTAATTAATACTTTTTCTCTTATTTCTTCCCCCCAGTCTTCATTACACAAAGTTTAACTGGAAAAAATGATAAATTAGCATTTGTAAGTTCGCCAATGTATTTGTTCTATTTGTGCATAAAGCATTTTCTATCTATCTAATATTTTGATCACGTAATATAAAAGTGCTATTGGAACTTTCAACAAGACCCAATTTGATTTTCTTTGGTCAGAGTCTAAATTATTATCAAATTTACAGCATCAAAAGAAAGTCAATTCCCAGAATAATGCAATTATTTTGGACCAGAAAATCTGTCGATTCTTCTCAAAGGCACAAAAAACCCTAAACTAACGAACCGTACGATACAAGGGACTGTCCTAAGCTTCACCATACATCCTCAATCGGCTATACTCCATAGATAAAGTCTGCATTGGAGCGAAAAGATACGTCGAATGGGAACAGTAGGGGACTCAACATAAGCCCCTGTTGCACGCCAATGGATTTATTGTTCAAGATCGGACAGTGGACAACCACGTATTATGAAAAGAACAATTTGGCTTCTCTGATACCTGACCTGAGACTTTTTCATTGGTTATAGCATTTATTTTATGGGGCTCATATTATGTATTACTAGCTTCTGCCTACGGCTTCGCCCACATGGTACCTGGATAAAAAGTAGCCTTTGTTTTATTCTGATGTATAAGCTATATTACTGTAAAGTTTCATTAAAATCCGTTTAGTAGTGCGTGAAAAAGTAACAAACATCCATCCTCACAAACTTTCACGTTTATAACATTAGTAGGATAGTATGAGCAGTACATTATATGAAAGTTTATTTATTACAGCCGTGGTGGCCTAATGAGTGGTACCCCGTTCCCCGATTGAGAGGTCGTGAGTTCGAGCCTGGTTGCTAACTAATGGTTTTTTTGCTGCACTCAAAAAATGCATATATAAACGGTGTTCTGATAAGCGAAAAAGGCTTAACTCTTTTTAGGGTTAAGCTCGCCTTTGTTTATAGAAGAAAAAGCTCAAAGATCTATGTACTGAATATGTCAATCATCTATACTAATATTATAGAGGAAAGATTTTTTGTTTGTATCGAATAGGCTCCGAAACTTCTGGACCGATTTTAACAATTTTTTCAGTAGCAAAATATTGCCTATAAAATTTATTATTTGGCGTGCACTGAGAAAACTATTGATGATACATAAAAATGATGTATTACATAATTAAAGTACTCATGTTTACCTACAAAAAAGTCCGCGAGGGAATATATTTTACTATCATAGTTAAGTCACAATAGTAGCTTTTGTGTTCTAAAATTTAATTAGATCGCCGATATTCCCACGGAATCGAAACTTACGCGGCTGAAACCGCGGGGCGCAGCTAGTGGGATATATAGCCGTAAGCATATTTTTTTGTTTTGTTTTTTTTTACAAAATCTACTAATTACATTAATATACGCTCCACTTTCAAGGGCTTGTGGGTCACTCTTCACTTTCACTTTCACACAGTCAGTTTTTGAATGGAAAGCCGATGGTAAAATTTAGAACTGACAAATTTCGTGCTTCGAATTTCACGTTAAGATTTTAATTCCAGCTGACACATTCGTAAAGCCTAAAAACTCCGACATTGGAGAAGACCACCAGCTCCTAATACGAACGTGGGACTTAATTCAATACTTGACGACCTCTGTGGAGCAGTGGGCGAAGGCCCACCTGAGACGCAAAAGGTTTCGAGTTCGATTTCCGCCGCGGGACAAATGTTTGTATGATCTGCAAATATTTGTTTCGGGTCTGGGTGTATTCTAGGTTTAATAATAGTATGTCTTTACAAAAAAAAATGTTTATATGTAGTATATCAATCAATCATGTAGATTCCACAATACAAGCTCTGTTTAGTTTAGGGCTGAATGATGCTGTGTAGAAAATGACAAAAAAAAATATGGCAAAACATATACAAACTTTAAAGCACATTACACATTATAAAATAACATTTTATTTCAGGAAAAAATTAATACCGACAAAAGAAACTCAATTTTTTCAGCCTCAGGGGTGCGATTTTTTCATAATATTTATATGGGACTATAAATATTATGAAATTGACCTTCCCTTGCAGTACCCATTAAATCTATGCTTAAGTTTAATGCAGATGGACATAAGTACCTTACCCATCCACCACAACAATCATCACACAGCTAAACATGAATAAATCAACCCTTTTTAGAACCTCCAACCAAAATGTAAACACAAAATCCTATGAAACGGTACACCACAAGCGTTTTCATCAGAAAACCGCAAGTCCATAATAATTGAATGAATATTCAAGCTTCTTAATCAATAGAAGCATTACTAGGGGTCCTACGGAAGCATTCACCAGCCTGTGAAATTGGACTAGAGCAGACAAAGACGGCAGGATACAAGTAATGTAAGTGAAAAGGAGACGGAACGATCACACCGAGGTTTTATAAATCATTTTTCCTGGCACGCCGGAGATTTAGGCCAGCTGTACAAGAATGATATATTAGGAATCATCGCTGCAGTTTATGGGGGATTTATGGGGAAAGTCTAGACGTTGTAGCTGTTTGTAGGGATTTTACAGCACGCGTTCAAATATTGATATTTGTGGGTTCGTAGGAGTGTCTCTGGAACGAGAAGGCTTTTAACACAATGTGGTATTTTTCTTTAACCTTTAAATTTTTAAGGTTGTTGACAGTACAAACTAATCGTATTGTTTTAGGATATACAGTATGTTATACAAACCCCGTCCAAACCGAAAGGTATTGATCATGCATGTATTATATTTTAAATAATTGGTATAAAAATATTTTATATCGCTCGATCATCCTCAACAATGGTCATTTATGACAAACTGGTGCACGATGTTGTCAAAGCAGCGTGGATTTTTGTTATTAAATTATTTATTACGACTATTTTTTTAAGATCCCCGACTTTTCATTGTTTTCAATCTTCTACTGCCCCTTGGTGACCTGTGCATTAAATTTAAATTTAAGAACGATTGTTGAAGTTATACAAATCGATTGCAAAGAACATTTAGTACAATTGTCGAGAGGTATTGCTTAAGTGTGGGTTATTGCTTACACTTTAACCAAATATATATTACTAAAAATATACAAAAAAAAAATACCTAAAATATTTCCTGAAAATCAAAAGTCGCTCCGTACGTCTACAACTCGCCCATATCCTCAAAACGCTGAATCGCGATTATTTCTCTTTGCGTTTAGTTAATCAATTATTGTAATGTTGTTGGCTGAGACGTGCGCGCTTCCTGGGGTTTTGCCTAACGAGTTGGATTCTCACATGTGGTCTGAAAATACTCGTAGTTATATTGCGTAAGGTTCCAAGAACATCACAATGTCGTTTATCAAAATTCAAATAAAATAAGTTACATCTAATTAATAAAACTGATAGAGCTAATTTTGAGCCTGTTGGAGTTAAGACTGGGTCCGGAGACTGGGGCCCTTTGCGGTAATAAAAAAAAGCAGGGCGTTTGATTGAAGCGATGACTTATTTGCTTCAATGCATTGCAACGTATACCTAAGTTAGACCTAGAAAATATATTTTTAACTTTTTCTGTATTATTTTAAGTTAGTATAAAATAAGTTTATCTATTTTGTGCAGGACATTATTTGGCATGTATTTGTCTGTTGGGTGTTTATTTAGATATATTATTTTAATTTTATATTTCACGGTCATTACTTAAAAAATAGTCAGAATTTGAAAATTTAACTTAAGATTATTCGCTTGTTGTCATATTTAACCATAACCATATCTTAACAATAACTTTTTCCTTTGGAATCATGACCTACCTACGAAAACTCCATTGCGCGAAAATAGAACAGCGCAAAAAATCTCGTTTACGTCCCGATTGCGAATTTTAAGGGGAATTGGTGCAATTCCGATCGCCATGCAAGAGCGAGCAAACTTATTAGCAGTAGATGGAACGCTCCTTTACTTTTTGCAGGTGGGTACGATTGATTGGAGAGCGATTGGCCTCGTGACTCATTTCTAACATCATCGGGATTTGTCTGAGGATTTGGTGATTGCTTTTCAAATGTTGCGAAGAATGGAAATTTGGAATGTAGTATTCGTTTTTTTTAATGTATCATTGAAAAAAACACAGAAATGATTATGGTGAGTCTCAAACAGCGTGATGGTACATCTTAGTTAGCATTCCATGTGACAAGTTACAAGCCCATCGCTGCTGATTGGAACACTAACTGATGATCACATGCCTTCGGAGTTTTGGTTCTGAGGACAAATGCATTGGTACAATGAACCCGTGATTTCTGGATCGAAAGTCGAGGTACCGTCTACTAGGCCAACATGGCCGACTACTTATGACGATTGGTGGCTAGGAATGGTTATAAATTCACTTATATAATAACATCTTAAATCCACTCAGTTTATGTACTAAACGATCCACTCAATCGACTTTATTAATCCGAGGAAATTAAAAAAATATTAACAGTAAAATAAAATAATGGTCGATTCCATTTCAAAATAGATATAAGGATTTGTCATGGAGATTATATTTCACTGTAAGCATTTTACATAATGAG
Source organism: Perizoma flavofasciatum (assembly GCA_958496245.1). Classification (NCBI taxonomy): domain Eukaryota; kingdom Metazoa; phylum Arthropoda; class Insecta; order Lepidoptera; family Geometridae; genus Perizoma; species Perizoma flavofasciatum. The sequence goes on from OY292424.1 coordinate 14,702,297, forward strand.
CCTCGTTCTATTTTAAAATTAACTGACAGACCTGGGGCTGTAAATCGCATTTACGGAATAGTTTTAGAGTTAACTAGTAAAAGCTACTTTCAGAGCACGAGTGATGAAATAGCATTTTACTGAAAACAGTGCAGTTTCGGGCCCTCCTAAACCGGCCAAAGCAGAATCCTCTTACGCTCATTGATATACTGCAGCAATACGCTGGGCTGCATTATCGCTGCCCACTTTCCATTTGAATTTCAATACAATGTGAAGTAGCTTGAATTTTCGAGGAATTTTGGTTGTATTTGGACAGATAAATCATTTATTTGCAACTGTTTATTAACTCAGTATATAGTCAAAGTCAATAGGTTTTTATTCATTGAAATCACAAGGATCATACAGAAACGTCAAATTAAAAACTACGTGAATTTAAAATTTGAATGGGCAACTTGTTTACATTTACCGGAAGCTTATTATAGAAGCGTACAGAGTTACCCATAAAAGACCCATTTGACTTTTCTAATCTAAATTTCGGAATGAGTAATTAATTTTTGTTTCTAGTATTAATATTATGCAGCTCACTTTTTTATATCTCCATGATTATGCATAAATTAGCCTAGAACTAAAAAGGTACATACATAATGTAAGCAAATCTCTAGAACTTTAATCAGTAAGAGGACTAAGAATCGATGTATGCTAAATATGCACTGTGAATGAGGAAATAGGTAAGTAGCGTGCTGATCTTCCGTCCTCTCCCTTTACAGAGCATTCTTCAATTTTACAGAGCAGATTTAGGTTACGTTATTTTACAATTATGACGAACGAAAGGTGTATCTATTTCGACCTCAAATTAACATAAATGATGAAGACAAATCTCGTAGCGAACTATTTTTTTTTAATCCTGTTAGATATTTGTTGCAAATAATCTCCATAACGTCTGAACCTGTGTCGGGTCGGCCAGCATTTGAATCGGGCCGCACAAATTCAAGATCGTGAGGTTGTTTGATGGAAGTGATGGAAGGTGTTTGATCTTCTTTTTGAAGGAAAAAGTGAGGAGTTCCTTCCTTTAGAAGATATTTATTTTTTTAATTTTGTCGAAATTATTGACGCAGAGCACTCTGCCTGCTCCTAGTCTTGTGCGTGGCGCCCCTAGAGTGTATATAAAAAGTGCAGGACCCAGAAGATTTAATTCTAGTTCTAAATGGGGGAACTGAGGTCTGCCTTGACGTCCCGCATTGGGGTGTATTCTGTATTGTGCATTACGAAAGAGTTTCTGGCAGAAGCCCACCCGGAGTCAGACACAGGAACAACCAACTTAAGTTGGTTAGATTCGAAATGAGTTACAAGTCTAACAACCAGTTTATTTTACTTAGCAACGTCATAAAAACACAAAAAACTACTTAGTACTGAATTTAAAAAATATATTTCTCAAAAGGGAGGAGGTTTCTAAATTTTTCCATTATTTTTAAACTTTTCAGTATCATGTACTTTTTTCATCCTTTTTGTTATATTTATTCGTATATTGTACAGTCAATGTCAAAGGTGTTTTAACAGATACAACTCAAATATTTCAGGAACCCTAAGGTTACGTGTCGCAGTTCAAAGTATTATTTATTTGCAATATAAACCTACCGTTTTGTTGGGCTCATATAAACGTAAATTAATAATAACTAGCCTTTGCGAATGGCTTCGTCCGCGTGGTACCCGAATAAAAAGAGGCCTATGTGTTATTCTAGTTGTCGGGCTAATATCTGTTGTTAATTTAATCCAAATCGGTCTAGCCGTTGTTAATAATCTCTAACAACAAACACCCAAATATCTAAATTTTAACATTAGATAATAGTCGGATAGGATATACTTTCGTCGCTAGCTGTCACCAGATAGATAAAAATCTTTCAGATGCTGAAACATACGAGCCAATAAAATACAGATGTTTGTCTTCAACCAATAAATAATATCGGTTAACAACGAAGACCTCTGAATTTCAAATGAGACGCTTCCAAGCCTACTTCCGTCTTCGTGTAAACAATATTCATGCAATAGATTTTTCCCGGGAATATATTCCCATCTATCCTGTGTATAATGGAGCTGTTAAAGACAATATGCTGGAAACATATTGGATGCAGCGAGAGAATGTGTAAGCGAGCGAAGACTACTCTCAGGTAAGGGCACACTGGGAGAATAAGAACGCTATTACGTTGTAGTAATCTTAGCATTATTATTTTAAGAATAATTTACTCCGAATTAATTTAATCCTAAGAATAATTTTATAAGCGGTGATATGCACAGCGCTAGTGGTCTTAAACGTTTAAAGAAAACATGTTGAGGAAACCGGTATGTCTTAGAACTAAAAATTTGAAGATACATGTGATACAGGCCTAGTGCGAGGTCCAATAGCAACCAAAGTCTCTAAACTATTGAAATATTTTCGGTAAATAAAAGTATCTGTATTGTGGGCATGTTCTGCTGATATGAGAAAGATAGATGATTAAAAGCTTTGTTTATTTTTTTGTTTCTGATTAAATTAATTTGATTTTTTCTCAAAAAATCCAATTCAGCTGGACTTAAATATTTGCCTCTAATCAGTAATGCGTTGACCAATCACGCCATGAATCGAATGACGCTGAGTCCAATTTTTCTGGGCACTTTCTATTCAGCTTTTAGCGGAGTCTCGTTCGGAAACATTCTTGCTCAAAGTCCGAAATAAGTCCGAATGAATGACGAGAGATAATAAAAATTCTACATGTGTCGTTTTCACTTTAAAATAAACTAACTTTGTGGCTCTTAAATGATCATGCGCCTTTATTATGGCTCCTAAAATACAGTTTCTACTAGTTTAGAAGCCTATGGACTCATATACAATTTGGAACATTTTATTATGTCAAATAAATATATTTTTACTTTTTTACGAAGTAAATTAATCTTATTGCAAAATAATGTTCGAGTGCGCCCACTGTGCCTCTCACCTGAGCGAGCGATAAATCCGTAGCTACATCTGGGCCGGCTCCGTTCAATTTTATTACTATTCTCTCCGACTTATTTGATCCAGCCGTCAAAGCGGGTGTCTACGGTTACATTATCGTCTCGCGCCGCTTATCTTCATTCAGCCTTTGTGGGACGTGCTGAAAGGAACTCAAATTGGATGGCATTTTAGGTGGTAATGGATGAGAATCGGCTATTGGCTGTTTTATTTTATAGGAAATATTAATTTATACTATGTTGAAGCTGTGAGAACATAATAAAATATGATTGGATAGCTGTGAAGCTGAACAAACATACTTGAGCCAGCTAACATTAAACATCACTAAAATCAAAACGATACATATTATGAAGGTTTTGACTCTACGCTTTGAATTTTACAAACCATAGTTTCGTACTGAAAAGAATTTTACCCGTAATTTTATGGAAAATTCCATAAAATTTACAGTAAATTTACAACGTCAGTATTTTATGTTCATCATATTATTTTTATCAGAGCTACAATTTAGTTTTGCGAGCGATATACGAGATTGTAAAGTAAAACAATGTATTCAGTCATGCAAAATATTTGACAACTTTAGAAATTACAGAAAAACATTATGCTACTTCACGGCTTTGCTCGTGGTCCCCAAGTAAAAAGGAGCCTTAGGTAGTAGTTCTATAGGCTACGAAGTAACTATTTCAAGTTTCTCATAAATCATACCCAGTTGTTATGGAGATTATTCGCAAAAACCATCTGAACATACAAATATTTCTGAACATCCAAACTTTGACATTTAAAAAATATTAGTATAATGTATTTTTTTATTGAAAACGGGATATTGATGATGAATGATTATCATCAGATAAACCTGTGATTTGCAAGTTTTCATATTTACCGTATTTCTAAAATATCAGTACATTAATTATGAAAAAACTTGGTTTTCTGTGGTAGAGGTATAGTTCGCAATAAAAGAGTTAAGAAGGAGGGTAGATCGATTCATCTACCATATCCACCCGCAAAGACTTCAGTTTCTCCCGTGATCATGGTACAGAAAACTATACCGAAATATCATTTCGTGAAACACAAATTATGTTAAATATCCCGTTTTTAGTAAAATTGATGTTCAAAACTATGATAGTTTTAAAAGTAATAATGTTAGAATGTTTACCAATGAGATGGAAATTATCTAAGTTAAGTATCTTAAAGTCAACGTTGGTTGACCGTTGCCATGTGACAAAGTTAGTCTTAAGATATTGCATACAACCGTAACAAACGGGGCAAATGTTGCAAATTGAAAACACAGTTTTAAACTACTATTGAATATAAAGATTGTATATATTTTTCATTTCAGTATTATTTCGTCGAATAAAATGCGCTGTTATAGTTTAGTATTTTTTGTGAAATTTGTCTCGTTTTTTGTGACACATTCGAAGGCTAATTGGGAAAATAGACTGGTTCTGGTAACAACACTTTGTATTACAAAAAATGTTCAAACTTCAACTTCTTGATTATGGCTTCTGTGGCTAGTTGTCACAATTCTGCCAGTGTCCGTTTGATCCATGATACATTCATAAACAATACAGAGGTGTGAAAATAAGAATATGGTCGGTTTAATGATAGAAAATCGACCAGAATTTTGTGCCAGTTTGAAATTTCTAAAACAAAGAGACAACACAAACATTAAAACGACACAAAGTTAGTAGCTAGATTTGATTAGTAAGAACAATAGTTTTTGCATTTGAGGGAGAAAGGACGGGGGAACAAAAAATGTTAAGGCATGTTATGTAAAGGCATTGACAATGTGTCGACTCTGGAAATCAGTTGTAAATATTCCCGTCTATTATTTACAATTTTTATTTTATTATATTTTATTATATTTTATTTTATTTAATTAACAAAATCACATAGCTCTCAAGGAATGATAACTATAACCGATAAAAACTTTTCTTACAGCCAATTAAGGATTTACATTTTATGTACTTAACCAATAAATCGACGACAGTCAAAAAACTAGAAGATATAGGTTTTAGATTATTAATCTATCGCAGACTTTGCTTCAAGGGACAACAATAATAAATTGATACAACCTTAGTGTGTGTGTGTGTGTGTGTGTGTGTGTGTGTGTGTGTGTGTGTGTGTGTGTGTGTTGTGTGTGTGTGTGTGTGTGTGTGTGTGTGTGTGTGTGTGTGTGTGTGTGTGTGTGTGTGTGTGTGTGGAAAAATAAACTCTGTTTTATTTCAGGAGGCATTTAAGTCAAAGCCAAACAAAAGCATGGTAATAGCGACATTTCCGCTTCGGTTGTCTCTATGCAAACTCGCATCAATAGCTGAGGGTACAACTAAGGAGCAGCTACTGAAGGCTTTGGACGTAGATAATGTTGAAAAGGTAATATAACCAGATTATCAAGTGGACGCACTACTTGTTACCGCCATCGACTAGCCATAACCGCGCTAGAAAAGGACGGAAGTTTCCAGAATGTTTGGGACGGTACGAGATGGGGCGGAGCGAGGCATACGGGCCACGCCCCCTACGAGATTGTTCTGGAAGAGACGTCCTACGAGATATATAAGCGCGGCAAGCGACCGGGAGGGACAGTTTCTTTTCAAGATTGAAAAGTGAATTACTTGAAGTGATAAATAAGCGATACCCAGTGACTAGTGAAGTGATAGTGTTGTACCAAGTGATACGTTGTTTTCGTGTTTTTGTTTTAATTGTGTAGTTTCGTTGTGTTATTTGTTTTGTTGTCATTTTTATAGAGTGATTTATAAATTCAGTGTTAATTTTGGTGCTTTATAGGACTTAATTATTTTATCCCGATCCCTAGCTCGTAACAGTAATATTTATTAAAAAAATTCTACTACTATTTTTAATGCAAAAGTTTGTGAAGTTACTCTTTCACGCAAAAACTACTGAACGTATTTTGAAACTTTATAGTAATAATTATAGCATATACATCAGAATATCACAAAGGGTACTTTTTATCCGGATACCACGCGGGTGAAACCGTGAGCAGAGGCTAGTATCCCAAAATGATATCAAACCACGATAACTTCAATTAACAGTTTTCATATAACTTTTCAGGCCAAAGACTATTTCTCATCTCTCAGTAAAGTGGTCAATAAACTGAAAGAAACGGACTTGACTTTGATCAACAAATTATACGTGAACTATTCCAGAGAAGTGGACACTAGCTTCTTAGCCAACTCGAGTCAGTCCTATGGGGTAGATGCTGAATCCATTGGGTTCAATATGCCTAGGACGGCATTTTCTTTTATAAATAACGGGGTAAGCTAATTTTATAAAATAAATAAATACATAATAATGCTGGTATTTTTTTTCTACACAGCATCATCTAGCCCCAAAGTAAGCAAAGTAAATACTTATATACATTTTGTTTTTCTGGAATCTTTTGCCATTTCATACCAAACCATCGTAAATTTAATATGAATTTATAAATGAATGATATTAACAAGAACATAAGATTAGGTGTTTTACATATTATAAGCTTCTCTATATTTGACATTTGCATAAACTGTTAGTATTTTGATATTTCTAGCTGATACTATACCGTTTAGTACCCCTGTCTCAGATATCAAGGGTCTCTTAGAAACGTCAACTTATGAACTATGTCTCAGGGTCAATAACGCGCGTACCTTTGGTGTAAAGCGTCGATAGGTTATCGAAACCGGTTACCAATCAGTGAGGAGTATGCTTGCTTACCATTACAAAAATGTGTGAATCTCCTACTACTCTGACTTAGAAAACCAAACTAGACGGAAAAAACGAGAAATCTTCGTATTGATCGATATATGATCAATAGCCCGCGTCATGTTCCAGGTACTTCCTGGAGCATGACGCGTGCTATTGATAGTGAATGGAAAACCTTTTCTGCACCCCCACGAGTTCTGAGTCAGGGGTGTGAAACGAAATAGCCACCTGTATCGCATGCGCAACTTCATTGAAACTAGGCCATATATCGCATGCATATTGCAATAACTTTGTTCAACGAAAATGCTTGCTCAATCAGAGATTATTTTCCGTAAGTTGCCTTGGAAAAAACAACACTCGTAATTTTTTTACATATACCATAAATCAAAATATAATATTACGCGTTTAAACTAAGCTTATGTCTTTTTTATCCTAAAAATATCTTAGTTTTCATAATCAAGAAGTCTAGTCAAGACCGTTATTTGTATTTTTATTCTTTATGTTTGATATGAATTGAAAAGTTACAGTTTTATTGAGTGTTTTTTATTCATTTCAGGTAGCCTCAGCGACTTATAGAAGAATCAGAGATGTGATTGAATTCAATGATATAACGAACCAAACGAAAATGATGATGATTACTGCTGCATATCTCAAGGTAAATAAAGTCATTCATGCATATACCTTCTGGAGAGAGCCATTACGAACAGATTTTAAGCCACTTCTTTGAACAATCATTTTGTTTTTTTTATCTGTGTCTTTTGACTCGTGGGCATTAAGCATCACTTAAATCTTGAAGTATAGATAAGTATTCATATTGTAAAAACGGGAATTTTCACGTACTGCACTATCGGTGAAGGCACCGACTAAGTTTCGACTCATTCCGAGAGTCTTCATCAGGGTGAGTGGTTGCGACTTTCTCCTTCCGCGTCGCGATGTAGTAAATGCTACATCGGCGAGACAAAACGCAACATTTCTACAAGGCTCACCGAACACATACGCGCTGTGAAGAACTTAGATATCAACAGTTCCGCCATAGCAGAGCATTCGCTGGTCACTGGTACGACGCACTATATCCGTTTTGATAAAGCCCGGGTCTTGGCAAGAGAATAGTTTTTCGTTCCTCGCAAGATCCGCGAAGCTATCGAGATAGGTCGTCTACCAAACTTTAACAGAGACCGTGGATGGGCTTTACCCCCCGCCTGGAAGTCATGTCTGTATGGACTGCATGATAACGGGGGAGTCGAATCTGACATTGCCACAGTGAGCGTAGCCTGTCTGGCTCCTCCAGGAATAGGTTATTGCATCGACGTGAGCAGTAGCGTAGACGATGTAGCACCCCTACCACCAGTAGTTACAACAACGCTACGAACACAATCGCCCCCTCCACTCGCGCGCCTTTATAACCGCGCACAACGTGCGGCAGCGCGTAGTGCACGGCGCGACGCGGAAGGAGAAAGTCGCAACCACTCACCCTGATGAAGACTCTCGGAATGAGTCGAAACTTAGTCGGTGCCTTCACCGATAGTGCAGTACGTGAAAATTCCCGTTTTTACAATATGAATAGTCAAGTTCACGATAGTTTTTGGAATAAAATATAGATAAGTACTTACTTTATTATTATAGCTATGAAGCTTTCGCAGAGAAACGATTTCTGTTGCCTTTAATCGAAAGTTTAATCTTCAATACACAAATGTCATACCTACTTGATGATTTTCAGGCTTCGTGGGAAGTACCATTTCAAATCGAGAAAACGCATTATAGAAAATTCTACCACCTAACGAGCAACAAAGTGACAGACATTCCTATGATGGTTCTAGAAGAGCACTATCTTCAATATGAAGATAAAAATTTCAAGGTATTTTGTAGAGTAACAATTGCTCATAATTATTGTGAAACGGAAATTTTCACGTATATTTGTGAAGAAATAGACTAAGGCCCAAATTCATATTCAAATAGGGGCTCCCCTAGGGGACTGTTCAACCCCCAACTATGAATTCAGGCTTAAGTTTCAACTTAAAACTCTCGAACGCTCTCCCTCCGCGTCGTGAACTGCGCGCTGCTGCTCTTTGTACAGGATTAACCTGGCGCGCGAGTGGAAGGGCGTTTCTGTTCCTCGCATTATATTGATGCTAGATCGTCTTCATTGCTGCCCACGTTATCGACATAACTTATTCCTGGAAGAGTCACAGGCCACACTACTGTGACAATATCAGACTCGACGCTCGCGCTGTAATGCAATCCATACAGACATGACTTCCAGGCTGGGGTAAAACCCATCCGCGGTCTCTGTTAAAGTTCGATGGACGATTTATCCATCGAACTATGGTTGCCTTGGACTAAGAATGGGTACGAACCTTCTGAAAAAAACTTTTTTTTAGGGCATAGGTATACCATCGCACGTGTATTTACCTAGTTTAGATAGGTATCTTAATTGTCCCAACCAGGACTATTTTTGACATTATTAACTGTATAATCTCTTCTTTAATATTCGAAACGATTAAAATACAGTTTGTTGCTATCGCATTTTTCTTCTCTATATCTGACTAAAAGGATGTTTTTTAGAAAGGTATAAAACCTTAAACCTACCACAAATCACTAAGGAGCTGTAATAGACGATGAAAAACACACCAAGGGTTTGAAAGTTTTGAACAAATTAACTTATTTTCACAGATCTTGTCAACTCGATTGAAAAGTCCATACACCACATTCACTCTCGTAGTACCGATCTCATCCCGGGGCCTGACGAGTTTCCTCAGCCAGCTGCAGAGAAACCCAGACTTGATAAAGGAAGCCCGAAAGTCGATGACGCACAGTCTAAAGAAGCTGGTCATGCCAAGATTGAAGATTAAGACCTATTTGGATTTGACTGAAAACCTAAAGAGTGTAAGTTATTACTTCAAGTAAACTCTTTGAGAAAAGTTATTACGTCAAGTAAAAATTGATGATTCATTCACGTAGAGAACCTCAATTAGTACCTATTATGTTGCATGGGTAAAAGCAGCTTCCAACTAGTTTCCAATAACAGTCGTAAGATGATAAATTCTCGTTTTTCTATAAAAAAAACTGTAATTTTTTTTGCATAATTTTAAGAAAAAACAAGGCGTTAAAAATTTTATAACTCATAAAAAAAAATAGCCAAAAGACCCCACGCTACATGCAGCCCTGTCCCTAGACTAGGATTTCCTGTGTCGTGGGTATAAGGAAATACAAGTGTCGTGGTACCACACCACTCGACCAACACACACCTCTAAAGTTGCAGCTGGGCCACCCGCCGCGCCACCAAAGATCATCATATTTGTTTATTACTCGTGAATTCTCTGATCTTAACCATAATGGAGTTAAAAGTAAAGACTCTTGGTAGCATTGCTATATAAAAAATATTATGGCATTTTGACCTCCTAGCATAACGAGAAACGCTTCCAGTGGTTTCCAGTTCTGCAAGCTATGCCACGTGGCTTCAACTAACATGAATATTTTCAGAGTTCAATCAAAGAAATACTGAACAGCAACTGCTCAGGGTTGAATTCTATTTTGAAAACGGATTTCAGAAACACTAGCAATATGTACGTTAGTAAAATAAAGCAGAAGGTGTTCCTGGATGTTGATGAATTTGGTGTTTCCAGACAAATTCGAAGTGAGTGAATATTTATTGCTGGTTCTTTATAGTGGCCTTTGAAACGGCTTATAGGCAGATGCTATAAAATCTGCATGTAAGAGAAAGCAATTTCTTTGGACCAAATAGCCCGCAATGGACTTAAAGAGCCACCAGGTCACTAGTGGGCAATATCCGTATTAACTCGTGCTCATAACAGTGAAGAAAAACATAGTGAGGAAAACAGCATGCCTGGCTAGACTAGCCAGCCTAACTCCGCCCAGAAGCACAGAAGCTTTCTGGGATCTTCGCAGGCTTCGCGGACTGACCTCGGGTTGTTGAGGATTTGTTCGCGTCGAGTTGCTACGCCAACACATTTCAGGATTACGTGGGCTGCTGATTCTTCATCAGTTAGATAACCTCTACAGAGCGGGCTGTCAGTAGCTCCAATATTGTAGAGATGCTTGTTTAAGGGGCAATGTCCAGTGAGCGTCCCCACGGTGATTCGAAGGTCCAGTCTTGGAAGGTTGAGTAGACGACGTGTAAATCGAGATGAAATAGCTGGTAGGGCTTCTCTCGACTGTCTGCAGTCTGTTGCCCGTGCCCAGCGTTCGTTGTGTTAAAAGTAAACATGTATACGGCTCACCTGATGGTGGCAACATCATGGGATGGGGTACTGGGATATCATGGGATATTACTGATGGAATATCTTGAAGAACTCTTCTTTAGCATTAGTCATTTCTGGAAACCGTGCTAGAGTAACTAGCACGGTTTCCAGTGTATTTATTTATACCAGCCCCTGTGGAAACTGGACCCGCCGAAGCGCCAATGAGTGCTACAGAGTTCGTGGCTGATAGACCGTTCTACTTCACGTTCGACCTGGAAGAGTTCGTATCAAGCTATGACCAGCTCACGATTGTACACCATCAGCTGCTTCACGGAGTTTATTACGGACCTGAAAATCCAACTCGGTGAAGTTTTTCCCGGCTTTTTATGTATTTGTGTTCATTTTTTTATCACCACCAATCTGTTATGATTGAAATAAAACAGCTTTATATGTGATTGCATTAGTTTTTTTGTCAGCATCTATTTATTATCTGTTTTTGCATACACGACTGACAAATTACAGTCTAAACTGTGATCTAAAAGTATAGGACTCCAAAGTGCTCATGAGGAACGACCTTCAAAGCAGTGTAAAAAGTCTGGACGCGAAAAAGTCTTGCAGGCGAAAGTAGATGAATGGATACATAAATGAATGAATGAAAAGAATGAAAATACTTTATTGTGCACCAATAAAACCGACGTAATGTACCCTAAAATTATACTTAACTACGCTAAATTTGGGGGGTATTTTTCGACACTTTTTATCTTAACCTTCAAATCAGCAATATACTCGAACCTTCCCTGTAATCTTTAATGCGTTTTTTATGCTCGTTATATGTGTTGCAGATGATTTGCTGAGCTAACTATTTTACATAACCGTTAATAGGTGCTTTATACAGCGCTGTGTTTTAATCCGGCGTATTGACGTCCAGCCGGATTGTAATTCGGATGAACAAAGCGTTTCGCGTTTTCAATGCAGCTGACGATATGTAGTTGTTTTACAAATAGGAGCACAGTTTTGTAGTTTTCAAAAAAACCTTAGAATCCAACCTCTCTTCTGTTTACAATTGGCTAAGCATTGGACGCCTTTTTGTTAAACGTATCGCAATGACATTCCGGCTGGATGTCAATACGCCACTTTACAAAACAGTGCGGTTTTGTAAAACAGCTAGCGGTTATGTAAAACAGTTAATCAAGCAATCCACCTGCGACATAATCCACTATGGTCTTTTACATTTATTTGACGGTTTCAAAAAAAACAATCTATGCTTAACTTTAGTCTAGATTCAGCCGAGAATTACGGGCCGGCATTTTAATATTATGTCAAATTATCACACAAAAAGTCAGTAATAGCCAACTAACAGGTCACGTGTATACCACGTGTCCGAAATGAATGCAAATACGACCCCTGGTTGTGTCACAAAGGGGTTGAAATAAAAACTAGTTACTGACCAATTACATCGTGTCATTGAAATGAAATTTTAAACGTAATTGGCTGGGTGCTAGTCCCCTCGGACACAATGCCGCTTTTTTGATCCAATTTTTTTTTATAATCTTGGATTTTTTGGATAATATAAATTGTATTTTTTAATGTTGAAATACAAAAAAAAACGCCTTTAGGAAACCAGCATGTTCTAGAAAAAACAAGTTTGGAGGTAGATAATGTCCTCGATTCTGTAGTTCACTAACTAAATATAAACTGTCGCTCTCTTTTACTGATAGTGCAAGCAAGAAAGAGATAGCTACAATTTTAGTGCTGTAAAATCAGTTTACGTGCCACTTTTCTTTGTGTTAATAGTCAGCATGTTTTGTAATTACGAATAAATTTGTATGGAAAACTTAAATCTGACAAATTTGTCAGCACTTAAATTGTAGCTATCTCTTTCTTGCTTGCACTGTCTGTAAAAGAGAGCGACAGTTTAAATTTAGTTTAGTTAGTGAACTACAGAATCGAGGCCATAGTAACATCAGTAAGTGTTCCAATAATCAGCGATGAGCTTGCACCTATCACTTGGAATAATAAATACTATATAAGACGCGGATATATGCCAAATGTAATTTTGGACGTGTTTCTGACTACCCCCTAATTATAATTCTCACAGATCTGCGAACTGAGTATGGATCTGGGGATCTGTATCGTGGGGATTACAGTATTGAAGTGTTTTTTTTTGTGTCGACGTAGATTCTCAAAATCATCATCAATTATCTGAATCAGTTATTTCTCAAAAAAAATGTAATGTTGCACATTTTCACACAGCATCATATAGCACCAAAGTAAGCAGAATTTGTTTTATGGGAACTACATGACTGACTGATATGCTACAATTTTTAGATACACCCAGACTCGAGGAGACAAGTCTCGAGAGTGGTATGTAGGTATTTACATTAAAGTACACAATATCAATATAAAAACGTTTTAGGCCTGACCGGTATACCGAATTCGAACCCGCTACCAAGGCGAGGTTATCCCAAAAAACCACCACCAGCAACACTTTTCCCTTAAAATACCTCATGCAATTTAAGTAATATCTCCAGTGATACACCTAGGCCTTCACTAGCAAATTCAGGGTACATTGAATAGAGATGGCAATATGGAAAACTTTGATGAGCGATAGAGAGGAAAATGTTTTGAAGGCTTCATAGTCAATGCGTAAGTAAATGCACTGACTGCAAGTACAGTCAGCACGAAACGATATTTACATTAAGGTCGACTATTGTATGGTTTTCAAAATAAGTTGAAACTTTATGTTTTACAAGTTTTGTCAAGCACCATTTTTATACTTTTCAACCATCCATATGTTCCACGCAATGGATAGCATTTACCGTCGTCAAGCAACAAAGAGGGCAATGCTGATGCATTGTCTGTCCAAATAATTTATTTTATCAGTTTTTATTAACATCGGAATAAATAGAAAAAAAGTTTGTAAATAAAATGTTATCAAAGTTATTATAAATAAAATAGAAATTATAAAAAAACTCACTACTTTATTACTCATAATGGTAATAATAATATGCATCTATGCATCTAAAGATGCTTATTGTGAGGAACCCTCGTGCCCAAAAAACAAAGTTCGAAGGCATATGCCATCGGCTAGTGTTGCAATAAGTAGTGATGTTCTTGCAACCTGTCACGTGGAATACTAAAAATAACTTGTACAAAGATATTTTCATTCATATTAATATTCATTTATTCAAGCTCAAATGTATGTACCTCTACATCAGCTTAGGTATTACATCAAAGTAGCTGTAGGGGAGTACATGGACCCTGTAAGGGCGCTGCAAGTTCAGTCAATATTTATTTAAAATGAGATAATACTAATAACAAAATCGTAATTATGAATGTGAAATAATACATAAAAGATAAATTAAAAAAAAGAAAATAATCTTACCTTATAAATTGATCTAAAATAATGTCAGATATTATATATAGAAATTTGAAATGGAATTTATAACATAAATAAAATTAATACTTAACCTATCTACCTACCTATTACTACCATGCATGCCAATATTTTAATCACAATGTCCGGATACAAATTAATTTTAAAATAAGTACTAATTTAAATCATGTTCGAATTCAACTAGCAAACCAAGTTCCAAGGAAATCATCACTAAAGTTAATATTTCAAGACTTTTCTGCCAACTGTACCGCCGCACACGTGTGGCACAAACGAGCCGGCCTTATAATGAATAGCCGTCGCCCGCCGCCATATTTCAGCGAATTAACAAATGACCTCCTGTCAGTGAGCGCGCGGCACACGATTTTTCTGCGCACCGTACCCGCCGTGATGTAGGTGCGGTTGGGAGTGCAGTTGGTGCCGGTACGTTGGCACAATTAATGTTGAGCTTATGGCGCTGGCTGTAGGCTTGAATAGTCTAACTGTACATGGTAACTATGGTCGAGTTAGAGAGAACCAACAGCGACAGAAAGTCAGGCCCGGTAAAAAAATACTAAATGTTAGGCCCGTATACCACCATAGCCAACCACGTCTGCAACATCATGGTCATTGCTGGCGTGTTTTCGAAAGAGAAAGTTGAAAGTTTAAGTGCCTTTTATTTTATCTGACATAGATAGATAGATAGAAGATAGAAAATACTTTATTGCACACCAAATATTTCAACTTAAAAAAAACATACTCGTAGATTATCAGATACAGCAATGCAAGCGTTACTGCAGAAATAAGTACTGGGATAGTTCGTCCGATTTACGCATTTTGAAAGTGATATCACTTTCAAAATGTCCGTTTTTAATAATATATTTCATAGGATTGGTTTCTAGTAAGTACTAGACTAACTAGAAATGAACATTAATTTGTTGCTAACTGTACATGTACAACATTTGATACCAATTATTTATTTGCAACAGCAGAACTGACTTATAATAATCCCCAGTCCCTTACTAAGTCAAGTTAATGGGATCTTGTGTAAGACAAGCCACGTATAAAGACTCAAAACGAACTTTTACGATTGATTTTTCGGATACAATATTTTATTTGCCTCTCCTAATTACTCTATAGCTTTCACCATCTCACCTTATTGGAAACGTCTACAACAGACCAAAACCCAACCGTACTCAGCCTTCAATCCTTTCAAAGCAATGTCACCCGCCCTCTCCCCTCCGGTCCGTCCCGTACCGCCCGCCTCCGCTCCGGTCCGGTCACGGTCCGGCTAATTGAGTCCCGCGGGATGTCACCTGTCGGATAACGGAAGATCAGCCGAAACTTGTCATTGATTTATTAACTAGTAAAGATTTACGGGTTGCTATTTATATTGCAGTTTTATGAATGCCTGTGAGGTTTCCAAATATTTAATTATATTTTTTTTTAAATCGCCGTAAAATAATTAGTCCCGTTTTTTATGTTTAAGTAACAGTTTCTTTTACTTTCCTGTATGGCAGCTACTTACACCTGCGGTATTGATAATCCGGCTCTGAAGGACTCTTTTTTTCACAGTTTTTAGTCAAAATGCGCCTCTTACTTCGCTTCATAGTCCAATATTCCTAACGTTTACATAAAAGATACAGCCACTTCCAAACGAGAAGCGTCGACACCAAAGTGCTTATAACTACCCTAGATTGTTATTTTACTACGTTTGAATAATCATAGAGCGTAGTCATGCATACAGAGTGGCAACACTAAAGGCAATCCTGATTTTATTATGGCAATGTTTGCAGAGATTTACAAAGATGTATCCCGTAGAGATAAAAATACAACAATGATTTTGCTAATTAGCGGGCGAATGCTCGTATTGTTGTGGTGCATTCATGAAATTTTAAATCTTGGAACGTTATAGAAAGATGTCGTGAGGAAACTGGCATGCCCTAAAACCAATAAAAAAACACCCATTAGTCACATAAATAGTCCTGATACACTTAAGATTCCCTGTATCATGGGTAACAGGAACTACGAGTAACATGGTTCCACAACCATACCAGCGCTAAGAAGGTATCCACCTACCTTGCATTATGATTAGCAGATACCTTTTTGGTGCGACATTGAACTGTCTAAGTAGATAGATTAGTAAGGTGGGGCATTTCTGTTTCAGTTATACTTATAATTAGACTGTTCTAACTTATATATTATTATTATTTTCATAACTTATCCCACCATCCTAACTTCCAAAATTTGTTGATTTTTTTTATGTCGTGCAAAATTTTATTCTTTCTTTCTTTCTTTCACAACACCCAAACCGAACATTTGTTTTGTAGACGTATAAGTCTAACTCCAAAGAATACAATTCTAAATGATCCTTGTGATTTCAATGAATTGAGTTTAACTTTGAATATCAAAATGAAGGTGGTTTAACCCGTAGTAACAGACGCACTGTCATCATTATATTGGCGTACAGAAGTAGATTCAGAGCTATGTAGCTACTAGCTGTAGGTATATATAGGCAGGGGTAGGTCCTAGGTACCCTAATTTGTCCCGTGGGTCATCGTTATTCAGGTCTACACGATCCGAATACTAACACTAGCTTTGGCATACCTAACGGTTTTGTTCAGAATTCTTGCTAGTTTGGATTTAGGTGTCGTCAGTCTACTACAGTCGGTGGACTATGCCCCAATGCTGGCCTGTTTCTAGCACCCTTTCAAATACGTTTTGATTGACGTATTCTCTATTAGCGTCTGCCCACGGCTTCGCCCGCGTGGTACCCAGATAAATGGTAGCCTATTTGTTATTCTGATGTATAAGCTATTTAACTATAAAGTTTTGTCAAAATCCGTTTAGTCGTTTTTGCGTGAAAGAGTAACAAACATCCATCCTCACAAACTTTCGCATTTATAATAGTAGTAGGATGACCCTTAAGACATAGATAGATAGATAAATAAACTCTTTATTGCACACCAAAGCAAAATACAAAAACACATAAACAAAAGTAAATAAATAAATGCTGGACATTTTCGCACAGCATCATCTAACCTACTTATGGGAACTACATGACCGATATACTACTTATATATATATAGAAAACACCCAGATCCCGAGACAAATATTTGCAGATACAAACATTTGTCCCGCAGCGGGAATCGAACCCACAACCTTCTGCATCTCAGGCGGGCCTTCACCCACTGCGCCACAGGGGTCGTCAAATGATAAAATGGGCGGTCTTATAGCTAAAAGTGATCTCTTCCAGACAACGTTTGAGTATTATATTATCCTAGTGTGGGTTCAGGGTTTATGTACTGTTGGTTGTTTATTATTTCTTGTTAAATAAATAAAAGCTGATTCCTCGCGACCAACCCAAGAAGAATCAGGTGAACACAGTTTTTTTTAATCCTTCATTCTGCTTTAGTGTGATGCCAATCGAGTTGAACTCATTTATCGAAATAATTAGTCAAAGATGATAATTCAATGCACTAAGTATCAGCCTTAGTTTTAAAATCAACACACATTACAAATTAACAAGTGGAACGCCGCATGACTTAATCTGCATTAACCATTTCTGTGCAATATTCATCTTCACTGCAACCTCTAAGGGTAAATTTCATATTTTTTTTATAAATGCAGCTCTAAACACCAAATGGAACATTTACATCAAATTTCAGACCTCGTTGACTTCAGTTAGTTAGCCAGTCTGGGAGGTATTATTAGCCGTAACTTTTTTGTAAAACTCGTCTATAAAACTAAACGGTATACGTAAATAATTGACCAACTCCAGTAAGTTAACGCTTCAACTGTGATCCCTGAGTCCTGAATCCTCGTGAATGTTTCCGTAATCGAGTTTACGCGAACATTCAGGGTCGTGGATCTCGTTCGCGTCCCGGATTATAAAGTTTCTCAACGAGCGACCGTATTAAACAATGCTGAGATTGTTGATCTATAAAATGATTATACAATTGTATCATTAAATAAACCATCTACCCGAGGTCCACCTACATAGTTCACCTGGCTGTACCAGGTGAAATATTTTCTTCCACCTCAAGAAAACTGGGTGTACCAAGGGGTTTTATATCTTTCCATGGTCCACCTATATAGTTGTTAATGCCCGTGGTCCACCTAGATTATACGAACTGTAGAACCTAAAAACACCGAATGTACTTATCATAGTTCGAGTGATTAAACCTGTCATGATGATGATGATGCACCCAGCTGTCTCCACTCACCAGTAGTACCAGTAAGTACCAGTAGTCTCAGCGGTCAATAGCGGCATAATACAAAAAAATTGATACTCCTTAGTTAATGCCTGATGACAGGTGTATAGAAAAACTGTCAAATAAGACATAACTGGGGTCTCGACAGATACCACTTTCGCGGAAATATTGAATTGTATGGAAATTATATTAGCTGTAAAAAACTCACGTGAAAACTAAGCGTGAGGTATTTGTCTAGACCCCCTAGTTTTCTGTTACCCAGCAGCATTTGACAAGGGAAGCTGCAAAGCACGGTTATATAATAGAGCATTGTTTAAGACTCAAAAATGATTTATCTTATCATACTGTATCTGAACGAACTCTTAATGTTTCACCATCGTACCTCGCGACACTGAAACAGGGCTCATCCAAACATGATTGATACGTGGCTCTCTCGATTTACCCGCTTTACGAGATCCTTTCATCCCCGTACATGTGAACTGTGGAATGAGCTGCCTTCTGAGGCGTTTCCACTGAATAACTTGACCGTTTTAAGAAAATATAAAGAGTCCTTCAGAGCAGGCAACTCATCAGAAATGTCCCAGTGTTGCAGATTTCAATAAGCGATGGTAACGTAGGCCTATTTGTCTCGTAATAGCAAAAAAAACTCTTATCCCACTGGCCAGATTGCAACAATAACAAATGACATGCCTTTTCCCTAATTCCACATTAAAGTCTAGTCCCTACCGTCTGAACGCGGGTATTAATTAATTTGATAGCCCTCAGACTTGTCTGCATAGTTGTCTGTTTGTCTTCCGACGACTCGCCTACCTGAGGTAGGATATACCTGGGTAGGATGGAAATAAGTGTATGATATGGTAGTACGGAGGTAAAACCGCTATAAATTCTCTTATTCAATCAAAATGCCCATTTTTAAAAATGTTTATCATCGCTTTGTGCATCTTTATGGATAGGGCTTCACCCTTCTATGACGTAGCGTTAAACGTCAATCTATTAGTCAGGTGTTTTTAAATATTGAAGGTAATTAATTCGTATTTTGACTATAATACACATACTCTGACCAAATTGGAGACATTCTAGAGAAAGGCCAGGTCAGAAGTACACTAAACCGCCGAGCTTGTATGAAGAATTTGATGAGGATGAACGAAGCGAAAGAGGTATGCTAGGATCGTAGCAAGTGGAAATCCTAGGTCTCTGCCTACCCCTCCAGGAAACAGGCGTGATTATATGTATGTTTGACTATAATACACAGTAGTCACACCACAACAGTTATAAGTCTGTTGTGTGCCGTGTTCCGATCTTCATGAGTGTGAAATTTTAGCCGTAAAAATTGCTGTTTCGTCGTTTTAGCGGGCGACTACTGCACACTGCGCGATCCTACTAATATAATAAATGCGAAAGTCTGTGTGTATGTGTGAGAATGTTTGTTACCACGTATCTCCGTAACTACTAAACCGATTTTGATGAAATTTGGAATGTAGATAGTTTAAGATCTGGAATAATACATAGGCTTATCTAATTTTCGAAAATCGACCCCTAAAGAGGTTAAATAGGGCGGTAAAGTTTCTATGAAAAAAAAAACAACTGTTTGATTCGCTCAAAACTCTGTAAAAATAAATTTTAAAGTAAATAATGAACCACGTATTTTTTATTTTTTCAAAACTACCCTTTCGGGGTATGCAATTGAGTTCTAAACTTTGTATAAATTGTAATCCTTGGTTCGTTTCATTCAAAAGTTGGTGGACATAGTTTGAAGCCTGGAGACGGTCATATGCTACTTTTATTAACATACCACGCGGGCGAAGCCGCGGGCAACAACTAGTCATGTAATACGTTTCAGACTTTACCTTTTAACCTAGTGATTAGTTATACTATTATAATAATGTTATTCTCAAGGTACCTATCTATGTAATGGGCCTATGGCCTATTGTTGTTTATGTTGTTGCCTGAAATAAATATTTATTCTTATTATTATTATTATTATTGGTAATTTTATTAGCAAGAACAATTTTTTAGGATATTATTTATTTATTTATTAAGAATACATAATAACATAATTACAGGTTTTTTTTAACCCTGAAGTGATGATATATGTATAATATAATATATGTCAGATCAACATGAAATTTTGAGCTATCTTCAGACATAATGTGGGCTAATGCGGGTATTTATTCAATGAGAAGACCCTTCTTTGTTCACAATTTAATCAAAATAAGAACTGACTTTACATTAGGTTAGATTAACAAAGCGATTACATCACTAAAACACTTTACTATAACGACACGGTATAACGAAACGTGAGGACAGTTTTGAGACGTCTTCACTCTGTGGCGGTCGGACTGAGACTGTGTTCCCGGTCCGTCGAGCGATGACACCTCGACTCTGTTGAAACGCACCCGAAGTGAAGTTAGCCGAGACTGCTTACAGATGGCGCGCTTGCGTTCCGTTTAGAGTCCGTGATCATGACCGGATGCGACATATAAGATAGGTATACTAATCTATTGTTTCTATAACTACCTGAGCTAATTGTAGGAGTTTCGACCGTTTATTGTAAAATGGATATTTTTTACAATATTTACTATATTTTATTTGTTACAAAACGCTGTTCGTAGACAAGATATTGAGTAGATAGATAGCAAGTGACATGGGGGCAAACTTGAGTAGGTAAGTCCTACAGTTGGGCACCTCAAGCATACATATAGCGACAATACCATATACTTTACTATTCCCTTGTGTGATACTTCAAATCTAAGAAAAATGATTTATCGCCGAGTTAACAGAGTGCTGTTTTAAAAGGCATGACACAGTACAACACCACGCAGTGTGTCAACTAGTTAGCGGCCGCAAACAGAATATGAGCTGGTATCGCAATCAGAGGTATTTTGTTTGATTTGCCATCTCGTTAGCGCTCGGAAACGGTACCTACGTGTTTATTGTGTGAAGAGGGAAACACTTAGGTAACACATTTGAAATTATTTTCAAAAGGTTTTTTATACATCATTTTTAACACAGCATCATCTAGCCCACAGGTTCTAAAACTTATTTTTTCACCGCCTAATTTGAAAATAAAAAAATCCTAGTGCCTCCCAATGTTTTTAAAAAACAACCTATGCTTTCCCCTTTAGACCGCCTTAGCACCCCCAATATCTTCTAGAGCCTTCTACCGCCCCCCTGAAGGCCCTCACCGCCCACAAGGGTGCGTTATCGACCACTTTGAGAAAAAGTGACTGGCCCAAACTAAACAGAGCTTATGTTATGGGTACTAAGTATATAAGTCGTAAATCGGCTTTGTGCTGGGTATTTTTACACCATATAACGGGTGTAAAAGACACTTAACGATAACGAAAGCCACATATTCTATACATTATTAGGATTTGTTTTCTACTATACCTGGGAATTCACTGGTTCTGGAGATATCGAAAAGTCTTAATTTTTTTTTGAGTTACGGATTCCATTTGCATAACTCTTTTTAAGGTTAAGCTCGCCTTTGTACATGTCATTTAATTCGGTCTATTTGTGTGTTTTTTTTGTGTGTTCAATTAAAAATATATAATTGTTATCATTAAACTTCCGTCCAAACAATAATGTATGAATGTGTCTCTGACTTCCCTCTACTTGAAAACCGGCCACCAGGCCATCATTGCTTCAAAAACCGAATTACCGAAATCGATTAAAAGAGTAAAAACAATTTGTTAAAATGTTGAAATGGACAACTCAATAGCGACCGTGTGGCGGAGTTGTTACGTGTGCGAAATGCTGAAAACAAGTTAAAATCTAAGGCTAGGCGCGCACTTGCGACCCAAAGACAATTTATTTTGAGAAGCCAATCTAAGTGAAAACATGGAATTAAACATTTTTAATTTATCAACTGATTTAGCTTATTATTTATTCTAGGCGCACACTTGCCACACTTGAAAAATGGAAAGTTTCAGGAGAAATCTTGCTAGCTCGAAAATTGTTTATTTTTTTATCTAATGTCAGAAAAAGATGATAGACGTATATTACGGTGTTTACACAGATTGATTAACATGAAGGAGTCCGAATTAAACCCCCAACTAGGCATACGTGACGCGGCTATACAGAAAAACGAAATCAAACAAACACGCTCACCATTTAATTCCCCACGATAAATTAGAAATATAGTAAGAAGATCTTTAAAGATACCAAGTAGAGGTAGTCACGTCTACATCCAAACCTTATATTTGGTAGATGCCCGCGTTTTACAGATTGCAAGGCCATCGCCACTTATTGGATTACAAACCAATGGCAGGCCTTCAATCTTTTGGTTCTAGAACATATTAGTTTTCCACAATGTTTTTCGTCACCGACTTATAAAACACTGTTTGCAATAAATGATAATTATGTAAATAAAGGTAGATTAATTAGTAAAATGTGAAGTTAGCCAAATTTTAAATCATTAAGTGCCTATTCTATCTCTTTTATTTGTTTAAAAAAGAGATTTCATAAACAAATTCTATTCTTTTCTAATTCTGTCACTTATTTTCCATAAGAAATTTGTTTACGACTGTACTGAATATAGTTAGGTTTGTAAAAAAACAAAAAGTGGGCGTGGACGGTCCCTTCTAGGAATGAAAATAATATTAATTTTAAAAGTATCTCCAGGGACCGGCAGTCCATTTTATTCGGAGTCCCTAACGTTAATCACAGTTTTGAGCACGCGCACAAAAAAATAAAAATACATTGGTTCACGCCTAAATTTAAACCTACGATCTTCGGATCGGAAGTCGGGGTTCAGCCCAGACGGCTCTCTGAGTCCAACAAGGCTATAGACTAGTATCAAACGAGTCGCTTATGTACGCTGACCCTAACCGTCATTTCGTTATTTAGCTATTCAAGTCACAGCTTGCAGCATTCAAAAAGCGGCGAGTAACGATTATAATTCGGAATCAAATGAACACGCTGGACGAACGTGCTCATTATACGCATTTGTTAACACGTCGATTGGGCATTTAACGTGTTAAATGCACGTTTATTTTTGACTTCGGTTTTATGGAGGGTCATTTGCCGCCATGGAAATGCGATTGAGGTGACTGCTACACAGTTTACTCAAAAAATACAAGCTATTCATGATAAAGTGAATATTATTGAGCGAAGACTATTTCAATAGTCCGGCATTTGTATGTATGTATGAATATGTGTCTATCTATCCAGAAAAGAATAGCTCCTATGAATAAAAAAAATAAAACGATTATATATAAATAATGTCAATGAAATTTAATGTAAAGCCAATGAATTATTTTTATTTTTATATTATGAGTCTATGTATGTACATAGGGCGCATAATATGTTTCCGGAATGTAAAAAATCAACTTGATTTTATATGGGCCAAGAGTTAATTAATAATGTGAGTTATCAACTCACATTATTAATTAATGATTAATGTGAGTTGATAAAAACCAAGTTAGTTAATCCAAGTTTATTAGTTTACTGTTAACAAGTTATGTAGGATGCTAATTTGCCGTAGTTCGCTGAGATAACGTAAAATCAACTGAAATGTTATTACATAATCTATAAAGTAAAAAGTAGGTTGCGGCGTAAGCAAATAAATTGCGTGTACGTGAACCGTACAGGCCACTTATAAACACAATATTTAAAAAATAATTACTATATTTGAAAAAAGAACTCTTTGGTTCTAGAAAACAATTTGTTTCATCTAGCTGTCACTTGGTTTATATTGTGGCGTCAATTAAAAAAGTGCGTATCTACATCCCCATGCATTTGACTCGTAAAAATTTTCGTTGTATAATTTACTACGATTTATGTGTGATTTGACAGCTCAGCAGAGCCTCTCTCAGCTTCAAAATACTAATAGAATTTTCACGATCCAATATGTACTTTATTCGTAAGGGGATTTTTAAACTATCGAAAAAGAAAGATAATCTGCTAATTTGGGTAAACGATTGAGAGGAAAAAATAAGTACCTACAGTGCGATACTTTTTAATTAATTCTTTAGGAATTATACTGTTTGAGTAATAAGCATGGGACAAATGTTTGTATCTGCAAATATTTGTCTCAGGTCTGGGTGTTTTCTATGTATATTATGTATGTATTTACAAAAAAATAATATTTATGTAGTATATCAGTCATGTAGTTCCTATAATACAAGCTCTGCTTAGTTTGGGACTAGATGATACTGTGTGAAAATGTCCAGCATTATTTATTTATGTTTCCTACATCCAGAGATTTCTGAAGCATTTTTTTTCTAGATATCGTTAGTCAGGCGTATCATAGTTCATCGCGAGATTTCAGATGAAAATAATATTAATTATGAAAGTGTCTCTAGGGACCCGCAGTCCATTTCATTCGGAGTCCCTAACGGTAATGACCACAGTTAATATTATATGCTCAAGACCGTATTCTCCTTAAATTGACATTTTTATATGTAGACTGGGTCGACGACATCGTCAGAGTCGCAGAGCATACCTGGATGCGAGACGCACAGGACAGAGGAGGATGGCAAACGCGAAAGGAGGCCTATGCCTAGCAGTGGGTGATTCCGGGCTGAAATTATGATGATGATGATGATGATATGTATACTCAGTACTCAGATCCGTGAGGATATCAAGTAAGTACTTAGTAATCAGTATCAAGTAGAAGATAGTCAGAGGTACGTAAGTTAAAACATTAGGTTCATTTAGCGGATTGCTCTCGTTTTTTGCATAAGAGTCACGTGGAATCATGACAGATTACAAGCCCATCGCCGTATATTGGAACATTTACCATTATAGATTTAATTTCAAAAAAGTTTGTTTCTGTCTAATCTCTATTCAATTCAAACAAAGTGTGTATTACAATACAATACAGGATTACGTATTAACATAATGTTTTCCCTAATCTCATACGAGGGGTCATGAGCTGTCGTGGGAAATAGCGACAGGGTGTGAGTTTCTTATAGATGGCAGCACCAATATTTTTGTAACCATAGCAAAATGAGCAATCTCGTTAAAAAAACAATCACGATCACGACTGTAATCCCCATAATGGACATCCTCAGATTCATACTCAGTACATAGATCCGGGAGGATACAAAGCTGTTATCATTCCAAGTGATAGTGCAACCTATCTCTCCTTATTGGAACACCGGCGTTCGTTTTTAGATTGATCAAGCGAAGCGATCTATGATCTACTTGGGCAATCCAGCGTTTGTATATTTCTTTAACATACCTAAACACAAATGCCGACGAAAATTGCCTAGCCGTTAATTCAATCTTGATAAAACTGGCTAAAGTTAGGTTTTACTTATAAAATTTTAGAGGATTTTTGAACAATAGAATAGGACGGTTTCTGTAGTCGAGTAAAAACGGTACTCCGCAAACTGCTTGTTATAAAAGTTATTGTTTCCTGAAACGATGTTAAAAGCATGAAATGGTTTAATCACTTTCCACATTTCAATGCACCTCCAAACTTTGTAATCCAGCTCTGATTGAATTAAACATTAAACATTTGATGGAGCCTCTGTTATGTAGAAGCAATCTAAGTTTCCCAGGTCATAGCTTCAACTTAAGTAACACTAAGACTTACAGTTCTCAATCGACAGAGGGTACGTTTCTAGTTGATATTTGTTTTGCTAGGTTGCTAGTTCAGAAATTTGATTAAATTTGTCTGAAATCCTATTGAGAAGATCTCAAAGTGACGACCTCTGTGGCGCAGTGGGCGAAGGCCCCCCGAGATGCAGAAGGTTGCGGGTTCGATTACCGCCGTGAGACAATTTTTTGCATAATTTGCAAATATTTATTTGAATATTTTAATAATAACAACCATTTAGTAATTATTTTGTACAGCTACCTACTTAGGCTTACGTACCTACTAACTAACATAACAAATTTGTATACAATAAATAAAGAAAGGAAGTTAGAAATAAAAATAAACAAATATATAACTTAAAATGTGGAACATTTTAAGTAGGAAATTCTAAATAAATAAAATGCAAGTAATAAGTTTTAACAATATTATAAAGAATTTATATAGGTGAGTAGGTACTGATTTAGTTAATAATTTAAACTTAGTTGCTTGAGTGTTTTATAATTAAGTAATCTATGTCATAGAATTGCAATTCTGTTTCAATGGAAATAATAATCTGTGTCGGCTTTAATTATTATATTATATTAAGATACCTACTCAACCAATGAGTTGTATCATTTTAAAACATCGCATAAAACGACTTTAAGCTTGTTATACAAAATAAATACTTAAGGTATCTTCAGAAAAACGTTATAAAAAGACTCAGACAATGCTAGTCGCATTACATCGCAGCACGTATCCTCAGATCTCCGTCCAATTACACGTGAACACAGATAATAAAGAAGGCCGCCTTCAGATCCACACTAGGCGATTATTACGGCTAAATGACCGTCTTAGGTCCTGTTGGAGTGCAAATAAAGAGACTACGAGTTTTTGTAAGAGATTAAAGATGTTTTGTATCATTTGATTTCTTCAGAGTCAACTTTAAGGACCAGTCAGGGAATCAGAGCCTAGAATAAGGTAACTTTGAATGTATTGTAACTCTACAGTCTAATTATTTTAACCATGTTACTACGTGTTACGGGGAATCAGAAAAAAAAATATAGGGATATTTGTCGATAAGTACATTTAATTATGTTGATGATTTTTAGCTCAGAGTTCAAAACCGACATTTTTAAAGTCGGTATTAGGGAAAAAAAATTGGGCAATCATAATCCTATCACAAAGGTTTTTCAAAACGGCATGTCTTGGATTCAATTTGAAGATACACGTCTTCTTGAGATATAGTAATGAGTTTTAAAGAACCTCTGCGAGGTCTTTAAACGCCGGTCATTAGGCCCTTTTCAGGGTCACGACCTCTCAACCGAGTTATTGATCAAAAGGTGAGCAACATACGAATTACGAACAAACTTACTCTCAACTTCTTACTCGCTTATGTCTTGTTCCACGTAAAAGAGAGACAGGGAGGGCTTCGTATTGCCATCATTATGAGAACTCATCTCCCGATGCGCACAATTGATAACTGAACCGTCTCACAAAAACTACTGATACCTCAAAGGACTATCTTTTTAAAGGTATTGTTTCTATGAAATGTCTGGCGAATTGGGTAGAATACAGGTAAAAATGGCGGAATGAACTGTAGCACGTTAATCGTATAAAAAAAACTAACTTTAAATAACGTATTTGTATTTAAGAATAAAAGCATTTTTCAATTAGCAAATCCAATAGCGCCCGATCAAGATATAAAAATAAATTATTCAGACAACAAACGAGATTGACATTATCTTTCAATAACAGCTTTATGATGGCAATTAAAATTTATAATAAAATTCCGGATACTTTTAAAGAAATGATATTATTAACTAGATTTAAACTTAATTTGACAAAATGGCTGATTGACAAATGTTTTTATAGTATAAACGAATTCTTCGAATATAAATTATAACTGACTTTATTTTTGATGTTGCATGATTAGGTAAATTTTGACATGTTTTTCTATTATTATTAATTATTTTTGATTTGTGACATTTGCACGGAATTAACATTAATTTTTATTAAATATTATATTCATACGCCTGTAAAGGCAGGTTTTGGTAGTACCTACTATAAAAATTTTAAGATCTATATGTAACCTGAAATTTTATGAATAAATTATGATTATGATTATGAATCATAATATGTAATAATTAAAGAAACGGCGCAGTGTAGGAAGGACAGGATGTGGGTGATTATTTTGATGAAATAGATAGACGCAAGAGGTGCAGGTTAAATTCCCGCTGCGATCCAAATGCTTGCCTACATGTTCTGCAGATATTTGTTCTGGGTCTGGGTACCATAGTACTCGTTGTTCCTGAAACCCACGATACTTATAGTTTATACAAACTTTTAGCATAACTAGGGTTGAAGACAAAAAATATCAAAGTGACATAACCAATAATCTACCTGTACCGGTAGGCAGTTCAACTTATTCTTCAGACAGTAACCTGTATTCCTTTTTTAGCTAGATTATTGATATAAGCTCACAGTATTGTCTTGCCTTACAATTAACAAATCGAAGTAACTCAGGGAATTCAAGTAAGTTGTTCCAAAATTAACAGAATAGAAGACTTCCTATAAATAATGTAGAAAACATAAAGACACTCAGAACGAACCCTCTGAAACCCCGCATCTAAAACTATCAAAAAGGAACACAATATCCTATAGTGTTTGCTATTCCCGCCATTCACCCTCAAAATCTTACATTTAGCCGTCATTTATATACACCCTTTAAACTTTTTATTTCAATCCGAGTCCAGTTGACCCCTAAATTGTCCCTGAGGGTCCGATTGTGTCACTAGCCAGTTATTTCGCGTCACTAAACTTATTAGAAGGGTTGGCTTGATTGGCTTCAGACCTGCCCGTATTTGACCCGCGTGTTTTTTAAATAGTTCTTTAGCGAAGGGAATTCGGTAAGGCGATTTTTTGGTTCAATAGATCGGTAAATTGGCTGATTTCTCTGAACTTTATGATTGTGATTGACCGTTTTGGGAGCTCTGGTAAAAATTGGTTCAAAATAAAATACCTAATGGGACTATTTGCCGTTTGTCTTCAGGCCCCTAAAAGTTTTACTATTCAGGATTACGTCTCACCAAATTTTATTGCTCATGTTATATCTGATTTTACAAACGTTTTGAAATTATTTTACATGAAATAATTATGAAAAAAGCTAGGGAGTCTTGTTGGTATGTTATATTTTAAAGTTTCAAGCATTGTAATCCACTCTGAGCTGAACGGGAAAATCCAAAAGCGATAGGAATTGAACAAAATTGACAATTCAAGGCGATTTGGTCCAAACCGGCAGACGCTCAGATTCTTAGAGCCACAGTGTAGTGAGAAAGAGTAAAGGAACTCTGAAAAATTCTAGTGTATCTAGGCTTGGCATTGCAGTAATAATCGCAGTACTTCTTTATAGTTTGCAACATTTCTACGTATACGTCACTTATGTACCATGACAGATACGCGCGTAACGACACGATATCAAAACAATCCAGTCTACACTTACAAACCAACTTGCCAGTTCAATTCCCGCTTTGGGTACAAATGATCAAATCAAATCAAACTAATTTTATTCCAAAAACTATCGTGAACTTGACTACTCATATTGTAAAAACGGGAATTTTCACGTACTGCACTATCGGTGAAGGCACCGACTAAGTTTCGACTCATTCCGAGAGTTCAAACTAATTTATTGCATGAAATACATGTTATAAAAGTTGTTATATTATAATGGAATGTCACAATGTATTCTGCCCTATTGGGCGTGCAATCTATTAAAATTTACAATAAATAACTAATACAATTCTAAAGAAAATAATACATACAATTTACAGACAAATAAAGAAATAAAAAAAATAAAAAATCGTTTGTTCTGCAATATTTGTTCCAAGTAGTTCCTGATACCCACGACACAGGAAATCCTAGTGTAGGCTTAAGTTATTATTTGTTTATTTAGTGATGACAAATTATGAAGGAGCAATAATATATTAACAAGCAATACATGAATAACCGAGGTCCGTATATATGTATAGCTATTTTAGATGAAATTGTCATCATTTTAATTTTATTACACCAATAGTACTGGCTGACTACTGTATTGTGTAAGGACCGAATCTTAAGGATTTGAATGTTAAATCGACTTAAAATTATCATAATCCTGCATTTGTTCCTTTAAGTTTTCGCTACATTACTTGCAGCTTAGAATTCGAAGTGGTTTGGGACATTGATCTGTTTACTTAGGAAAGGGGTAGGTACTAACTAGCTAAGTTGTAACTTACGTTCAGCCTTGAATCAATTTGATTGTACAATTCTATTGTTTGACGACCTCGATGGCGCGGTGAGCGAGAAGCCCGGTAGATGTGCAAGATCGATTCCCACAGCGGGATAAATGCTTGAATGTTCTGCAGATATTTGTTCCGGATCTGAGTTATTTTGTACCACGGTTCTCGTAGTTTCTATAACCATGATACAAGGAATCATGGAAAGGAATACCTCGGGGTCAGAACCATGTAATAGTTTTTTGGGTGTTATTTATTTATTTATTAAATTAGAAAGTTAAAATTATCGTGGTTTGGTATCATTTTAGAATATTATAACGACTATACCACGTACTTTACTATTCTCCTGCTGACGTTTCGTTGACCGTTTAGAGGTCCTTCCTCATGAGCACCGTCCACGGCCACGCTCGACGGTCTTGAGACGGGAACAATGAGGAAGGACCTCTAAACGGTCAACGAAACGTCAGCAGGAGAATAATAAAGTATGTGGTATAGTCGTTATAATATACTAAAATTAGAAAGTTTTTAATTGAATATGTGTTTGCAGCTGAGGATTCGTGACAGCAACTACTCAAAACAAGCCAAATCTTACATACAGGATGTAGACATGTAATCACAAAGTTGTCTGACAATCGAGGCGACACAATATTTGCATATGCCCCCAGGCGCGTGTGAGCCACAGGAGAAACAAAACGGCTGAGACACTCGCAGAAGCCACAGTTTGCTGTGACGTCGAACGCAAAAAAGTTGTTTGGATTATCACAGTAAAATTATATTACTTATCAATGAGTTGCATTTGCCGCTAAAATACTTATGGTTTTATTAAAAATTAATTTAATGAAGATAAGATAAGAAGTTATTTTCTTAGCTTATCTTATTTTATCTTATCATCACTTCTTCAAATGGCTTTTCAGCTTTTTGTCGAAGGGGGAAAGCGCATTGCAATAAAAATAATAAAAATAAACGTTTGCTTAGCACAAACAGATAAAAAAACAGACAATGTTGGTACTTAAGACAAAAACTAAAAGCTTAATTCACCAAAAATATGATACCTACTAGAATAAAGGGCTCAAATATGTCTCATCATGTAATATTTTAATAGTAATGCGAATTCAAGCTTGCATAGATAAATTTAAATATATCATACAGAGTATGTATCTGAGGATGTCCATCATAGAGTATACAGTCATGAGCGTGTTTGTTTTTTTATTTAGTGGAAGTCTGCACTGATCTAGCTGCTTCAGTTATGCAATGTGACACAAATGTAGGGGCGCGAACAACCGCCGACACTAACTTTCATTTACAAATCATTTGTTGTTGCGTGTTGGGAACACCCTGTATAGTGGATGTTTCAATTGGGATCACACATTTGCATACAACCATTGTGAAAAACATTCATGAATGTAATATTATTTTTATTTCATCGCCCGTTTATTACGGCTTCTGTGGTGCAGTGGGCGAAGGCCAGCCTGAGACGCGTGTCGAAGGTTACGGGTTCGATTCCCACTGCGGAACAACCGCAGTGGGAATTTTGTATGATCTGCAAATATTTGTCTCGGCTCTGGGTGTTTTCTATGTATAATATTTAAGTTTTTACAAAAAAATTATAGAAGTATATCAATCATGTAGTTTCCATTCTGCTTACCTTGGGGCTAGAAATGTGGGCGTATGAAAATGACAAGGAGTATTTATTAGGCACTTTGAAAATAGGTATTTAGCTAACTCGATGATGAAAAAAATGTACCAGTAGCCGAACAAAGAGAACTGAAATATTCAACTCTTTTTGGTAAAAGGTATCAAGGCATAGTAAGAAATACGTTGTTTTTATTCATTGAAGGATCATTGAATTTTAGTGGAAGGTATCGAAAAAGCTAGTGGTAATTTGCATGCCCTCGATTTAGGCAAAACATGTATGGTGTTTACCCTCTACCATCCTTCCATCTTTGTGACCCATGTTTGCAAATAATTTGATTTGAAAAAAAAAGGATATCTCCTTGTGAAAGAGCTCGTACGGAAAAATACTACCACCATACCCATTTCTGCGGAGGATTAATGCTTGTATAGCTGTTCCGGTGTAAAAGGTATGGGTATCGGTGGAATTACAAGCATATGACATTTTTCTTACGTCATTTCTCAGGGTCGGCAACGCGCGAGTGATATCTCTACGGGTAACTCCTTATTAACAGTTGGAAATAAAAAACTAGGTTTAAATCTATACCGATTATTTTTAACTGACTTCAAAAAATGGAAGAGTTTCTCAATTATTTTTTTAATGTTTTTACTTTATATCTTCGCCAGTTGTATAACAGATTTTGATGATTATTTTATTGTTGTATAGAGAATGATCCCGAAGTGGTCCCATCAATTCTTCAGGAATAAAAAAATATTCCTGAGGGATTGCGACTCTGTTCTCGTAAAACTCAAAAACATCATCTTATGGAATCACGACTAGTCCAAACATTTTTTATGGGATATTTTACTTTTCTTTTTTATTCGAAAGAATGTCATCCCGAGAAAAATAACGGAGCTTAAATTATTTCGCTCAAATAACGTAAACCCGTGAGTTAATCTTGTTTTTTTACTTTTAATGTATTTTAATTATTTATTCGAATTAGGGCACAATCACAGTTTAGTTAAAAAGCACACTATTTAGTTTCCCACTAGCACGGACTTTGCCTAAAATATACTAAGTATACCCCGAGCTATACATTATAGCCTACGGGTTTCGTGCCCTTGGTAGCAAAGATTTCCGTGCCCCACTCAAAAGGAATTACAGATATCATTCCCGAATTCCTGACAAAAGCGGACAAGTCCACTTAGCAATTCGAAAACGGTAAATCCGCATTAGATAGAGGAGTTTGCCAGAAAGTCGCGGGCCATAAATTACGTTTGCGGGCCGCGATACGCGCGAATTAGCGAGATAATGAGGAAAGCGAAGAAAAAAGACATTTAAAGCGTACTTTTTTATGTTTGAACTATAATTTTACTTTCTTAAAACATTTTGCCTGCAAACCCATTTTTTCACTTTTAAAGTTGCAAACAAGTATGTGGCCCACACGTTAAGCTGTTACCGTAGTCTATGGACGTACCTGTAATTTCACCGGCACCTTCAACCCAAAACCATTGAATTCAGCATAATTGCTTGGCGGCGTAAATAGGTTTGGTGATAGTACCTCCCCGGACGGTACGGACGGTTCTTCGCAAGTAGTTCAAACTGGTTCATATTGTAAAAACGGGAATTTTCACGTACTGCACTATCGTGCACTACACGGCGCGACGCGGAAGGAGAAAGTCGCAACCACTCACCCTGATGAAGACTCTCGGAATGAGTCGAAACTTAGTCGGTGCCTTCACCTATAGTGCAGTACGTGAAAATTCCCGTTTTTACAATATGAAGAGTTCAGACTGAGTTACCCTAATGAAGACTTTTGCAATGAATCGAAACAAGTGCCTTCAAAGATAATAGTAATAAAACACGGTACCTACGAGCACTTACCGAGTAATATATGAAAGTCCAAATAGTAATTCTTTTGCTTCCTGTAAGTGGACTGTAGGTAACCTGACTTATAATCAGAAGGTAAAATAAATAATGCTAAAGGCCATTTTTCACACATCATCTGGCCCCGAACTAAGCAGAGCTTGTATTATGGGAACTACATGACTGATATACTACTTATATACATTTTTTGTAAATACATATATATTATATTTCACAATGGTTTTTGTAGTTAAATTCGTAGGTGATGCTTTTTAGAGAGGTTGCCACTCAGTTTTATTTTATCCTACATTAAATTATAACTAGCCTCTGCCCACGATTTCACTCGCATGGTATCCGGATAAAAAGTAACCTATGTGTTATTCTGATGTGTAATGTAAAGTTTCATTAAAATCCATTCAGTAGTTTTTCCGTGAAAGAGTAACAAACATACATCCATCCTCAGAAACTTTCGCGATTATAATATTAAGTAGGATAGGATAGGATAAACGAATTTTCTGTCTCTACTGACAGTTACAGGGTTGAGTACGATATAAATGATTATTATTATTAATTCTCTTTTTTTTTAATCTCAGGCTTATGCCTGGGGCCTTTACAGGCAAAGCTAAGAGGCCTTTTGCCCATTATCATATAAATAACGTAATGTGAATGGCGACTTTTGGAAATATGGCTTATAAACTAGGCTATTGCAGGAGTATATGATTATATGCTATATAGGATGAAACGGCACCTGCCAATTCTTACTAAAATTTAGATTTCTTATTACTATTTTTAAATCACCAAGGTTTACAAATGTATTTATTTCATTGAATGCGTTACAATGTAGAACTAAACTCAGGTATACTAAGTAGACTGGCGTTGACTATACCTTTCTATCATGCAATGAATTTCTGTCACATAAATATTGATCTAAAGGTCAAAAATAAACATTGACCTTACAATTTAAGCTCCCCTCGCACTGATTGGACCACTTCGGACAGACGGTTGGACCACCCCGGACGGTGGACTCGGTTCGTTGGACGCATTGGTTTGGCGATCGTGGCGACCTCTGCATTGCTTCAATCAAATCTGTTGCAGCTGATTGGAGCTGTAACCTGGGTGTCTAGACAAATACCAATTTCTGTTGGCGTTAATGCATGCGAAAAGATTGAATTGAAAGGCAATGATATACCTCTGTGGCGCAGTGGGCCCGCCTGAGACGCAGAAGGTTGCGGGTTCAATTCCCGCCACGAGACAAATGTTTGTATCTGCAAATATTTGTTAAATATTTGTATTTTCTATGTATAATATATGTATTTACAAAAAATTGTATATAAGTAGTATATCAGTCATGTAGTTCCCATAATACAAGTTCTGCTTAGTTTGGGGCTAGATGATGCTGTGTGAAAAATGTCCAGAATTATTTATTTATATATAAATATATGCTGTGGAAATGTCACGTGATTGGTTCCAAGCATTACCTTGACAAATTTGCGTTAAAAACTAAGCGTGAGGTATTTGTCTAGACCGCTAGACTATCTTAGAACATGTAAACTATTCCTTCATTCTTTATATAATTTCAGAAGGAATCTCTCGTGGCTGGGTCATTATTATCATCATTGACTTTTTCCTTTACTTGTGTTGTGAGACGTTGCTTATTGCCAAATTTTATTCTTCTAGCTCAATGGGAAGTATCCTATAGGTTTTGATTTACTTTGCGAGTGTCCAAATTTAAAACACAATGGCTGTATTTTTTGGTTGTGTTGACTTAGAAGCTTCATATTTTTACAGCTCCAACGGACTGTAGACCTACGTATTTGATAACAAGTTTCTGGGATAAAGGGTCTTGACAGACAACCGAACAACGAAGGGTTCCTTTTCCTTTTGAGATACGGAACCGTAAAAAATGGGAAAATATGCTGTATAATAAAGTAAATCAGCTGATTGTGGACATGACCCTGACAAACTTTGAATCTAACACTGACCTTGACCTTTGATCAAACTTAACCTAACAAAACCTAAACCATGACATAATTATTTCGACCCTGAAATTGTATGAGTTAGGTCAATCATTATTAGCTACCATTATTTTTTTTTCATCAAAGTAAAATACACATCTTTATGTACCTAGTTATCCAAGCCGCTCAAAACTGAAAAACTGAGAAAGAAATCTGAGGTAGATAGATAGATAGATAAAATACTTTATTTGCAACTTCAGACACACACATACAAATTATAATAATTATATAGTACACCAGTAAAAACAAACAATAATAAAGTACAGTTTACTATCATCAATAATATAATTAAAATCTGGGTAAAATGTCTATGTATGCTGCAGTACGTCAAAAAAGCCTTGGCTCAGCGTGAAACCTAGAATATCAACGGACAGTAAGTTTCGTTCTCACAATTTGCCTCCGTAACCCCAAAAAATCTCCCTATCACCTCAAACACAAAAACGCATCACTTATTTCGCAAAAAAAAATGTCAAAACATGTCACTATCGCCATTATTAGCCCAAAGCTGCCAACAAAAGGGCGTCGGTACAAAAAGTTTGACAGCTCGTTACACGTGAGGGGAAGCGGGGTACTAATTGGGTACCACCTGGGGGAGATAGGGGAGATTCGGTAACTATCGCCAGTTCACGCAGTGCTATTGTATTCTGGAAGACGCAGATCTTGTATTTGACATCCCTGCGTGACAGAAAAGCTTAGAGGGGAGTATTTATTTGGAATGAAGAAAGTTATTTTTTTTAATAAACTGCAAATAGACACTTACGTAGTTGCAAACCCACAGCAGGATTCATGTGACGTGTGTATCAGGAATTACGAGTACCGAGGTACCACACCAAACCCAGAACAACAGAACATGCAATTATTTGTCCCGCAGCGGGAATCGAACGGGACCTCTTCGCAGATAATTTGGGATATCTTATCAAACAAACATAAACACATTATACAGACTTCTTTACGTCGCGGGCAAAAATGCCATTGAAACCGCTCAAGATTACTCAGTCGTGTTCAGCCTATTAACTTTATAAATACATAAAAAACAAAATGGCGGCTTGGCTGCATTTAATCTCTGTAATTGGCCGAATGCTTATGAAACTTGTTAGTATAACCTACGAGTACGATTCGCTGCGAGTCGCCACTCGCGGAATTAAATAACATCGAACGGCCGTATACCTCGGCGTATTTTAAAACGATCAAAGATCGTAGTGAGATAAATACCTAAACAGTCACTGCTTCTGAGAGGCACATTCCATAAAGATCAGTCATCATCCATCCAACGATTGTCTGGAAGATATATTTTAAGCATTAAGACCTTTACCTTATATATACCCTATATATAGATATATTGTACCTTTAAGATTAATATTTTTTTGTTTATTTTGTTTATATTTCATAAGGTGTCAAATAAAGTATTTTCATTCATTCATTCATTCGTCTTGTTGTTTCAACAACATAATTTTCTTCTTTCACCCTCCTCTATCCAGTCGTCATCTCAGTACCAATGAGTCCATTCTACCCATGTCATCCTTCGCTCAATCCATCCATCTTTTTTCTGACCTACCTCTGCTCAAAATTCCATTCACATTCATATTGAAAACTCTTTTCGTAATGATAAATAAATATCAATATATAAAGAGACGTGTCGTCACACGGGATGTTAATGTCTCGAAGTGGCTTCTTCTAAAGTTATCATCAGAAAGCTGTTGAACTAATCATTATAATAATTTGTTTATCGCGGATCGCTACAAAAAAGGCCAGTGTACATTCAGCGGTTTTTTTCCTTGATGTAAATAATACATATAACAATATTGCTGAAGAAGGTAAAGTTTTCTATAGGCGTGTGCTGCTTTCAATAATAAAATAAATTATTTAATTACTAGCTTCTGCCCACGGCTTCGGCCCGCGTAGTAACCGGATAAAAAGTAGCCTATGTGTTAAGCTATATTACTGTAAAGTTTCATCAAAATACGTTAAGTAGTTTTTACGTGAAAGAGTAACAAACATCCATCCTCACAAACTTTGGCGTTTATAATATTAGTAGAATAGGATATCGCGGTACGCTTTGAACTAAGATATGAATCTAGGGGACACACGAACGGACAGACATAAAGAAAATCGAATGAACATGACGAAACTATGAGGATTCTGTTTTTGTCACTTGGATCCTGAACCTTAAAACTATATGGGAGAAGATTATATGTTTGCGAAAAGAAGAGAAGATCTATGAAAAAGAGAATTTATATAAGATTCATTTATACAAAGAGGCTACCCATAAAAAAAAAGATTTACTAAACGGAAAAAACATTTGTACCTTCTGTAGCTAATCTTGTTTTTTTTTATCTTTGCGATGCAGGTAATACATATTTTAATATTGCTGAAGAAGGTAAAGTTTTCTATATTGCGTGTGGCGCGCCACAGCAGCTCTTCAAACTTTTATAAATAACGTATGTGACTTAGGTAGTGATGTTATACCATTTATTTACAATAATTGCTGTTAAATGTTTTAGATAGGCAGATTTTCAGTACCTCAAGTAATGACGATAATAAAAGCTGTATGTTTTTCGCAGCAGTAACAATTTTGGAAAAGTTGCATCAACCGTTTCTGATTGGTCGAATGCATTCGTTTCCAGTCGAATGGACGTGCGCGTTCAATAACAGTCGCCAATCATGCGGCGTTCGAAATTTAAAAAAGCAAAATGGACGAACGCGACCGTTACTAATTTGACACGTGACGTCACATTTGTTCTGCGATTGTCGTGGGTCTATTGAGCACGAATTTATTTTTTTATCTCTTGCCTCTGAATTCCGACTTTCAAAAACCTGTACCATCGAATAGTGCTCTATTGTCTTGGCTTGAAATCAGAGGCACTCGCGGTGGCGCCATTATTAAGACTTCAAAAGCCAATAGAGTCGTCACCAATTATCAACTAGGGCA
This sequence comes from Perizoma flavofasciatum, assembly GCA_958496245.1. Classification (NCBI taxonomy): domain Eukaryota; kingdom Metazoa; phylum Arthropoda; class Insecta; order Lepidoptera; family Geometridae; genus Perizoma; species Perizoma flavofasciatum. The sequence continues at coordinate 14,740,953 of OY292424.1, forward strand.
ATTCAAAGTGCCTAATGGAAATTTAAACACTCGTTTCCGCGAGCGCACACAATGCAGCGGCGACAACCCTAATTGACACTTTTTTTGGTTTTATTTCTCACTTAAAGTGTCAAATTGGCTATTGTGGAAGTGCAATCGCGTGGACGTACGAACGTCCTCTCGATTGCTTTTTAGTTTTTGTCACAGGATAGATAGGAAAGTGGATTTTTTGTTCGATGATGCGTTCGACAAGGAATGCTAGCTATTGTGACCGTCGCGTAGTTTTGATTACGAGCCCGAAAATTTTCTAAATTGGACCTAATTTTTTTCACTTTTCAATAAAATTTTCAACTGATTGAGAGCGAGATTCGATTCGCGCCGTAAAACAATTATTATTTACATGTTTTGATATTATTTATGTTGTATTATAATTCATACAGAGATTATAATTTTATTTCATTTATCGAGAAGTTCCAGAAGAAGCTTATTTTGGTCGCACGCGTAATACATTTTTTTGGTGAGTAATCTATATTCTAATATAAGGTAATAAAAACATTTCTCCCTGTTACCTAATGTAATGTCTAAAGTATCTACGAAAATATAAAAAAATACGGTTAATTACCGAAGTTTTTTGACGATTTTGTTGACGCTTCGCTTACAAAATAATCTCCAGCCACTATAAATTAAATTCCGAAATAAATGAATTATTTATCTTATTCGCTGATAAATTGGAATCAATTCTTTAGTTTGATTGGCAGATTCGTTAAAACTAATACAGGATTATCCTGATATCTCTAATGGAATCGAAACACAGGGGAATAAGAGTATTGTAATAGAAATTAACAATATCGTTTGAGGATTTATTAACGTAGGGCGCAGATGCGTAAAAATATGACTCCAAAATAAAAACAAAATAAGTGATTTTCTTCTGAACATTTTGATACCAATTCGTCAATGGAGATTTGCTCATGCAATTCAAATAAGACAATATTGTTTTACTCACTTATTAAAATTTTCATACAGGACTACGAAAAATTGTACTCTAATCGGACTTTGGCCTCCAAGATGTTAGATTCTACATTCGATTAAAACATGTAGATGTTTTGGAATATGCAAATATTTGTCTCGGATCTGAGTATTTCCTATGTATGTATAATATGTATGAATTTAGAAAAAAATATATAAGTCAGTCATATAGTTCCATTAACACAAGCTCTGCTTAGTTTGGGGCTAAATGATGCTGTGTGAAAATGTCCAGCATTATTTATTAAATTTTGTCTGAAATCGAAATTTTCGTACTATTTACTATTTTTGTTTTAGAGTTTTGTGTACCATATTAAATAAGTACATAAAACTGCCGAGAGCCATGTTGGCTTAGTAAACGGTAACCGGACGACCGAATTCGAAAGTATATGCCATCAGTTAGTGTTCCAATAAGCGGCGATGTGTCTAATGTAATATTTGGACTACCTGCTTTTCTCAAAGAGCTACGAACTGACGACCGATGTGGCGCGGTGGGCGAAGGTCCGCCTGCGACACAGGAGGTTGCGGGTTCGATTTCCGCCCTGGGACAAATGTTTGTACGATCTGCAAATATTTGTTTCGGGTGTTCTGGGTATTTTCTATGTATAATAAAAAAATATCTATCTATGTAATGTATTGTATTAAGTATATCAGTCATCTAGTACCCATAACACAAGCTCTGCTTAGCTTGGGGCTAGATGATGCTGTGTGGATTGTCCAGCATTATTTATTTATTATTTATTATTTACGAACTAAGCATATATCTAAGAATGTAAATCCTTGGTTTTATAGCAAAAAGGCACCAAAATCATTGGATTCTGATTTTTCTAGAACATCTATCTTTGTTAAGTCTACGTAACTCTGCCTACGAATGCAATAAAATGTAATTATATCCATCCAGCTCTTTGAATCGTACACCCGTGCACACAAGTGCTATTCAAATGAAACAGCGAGATAAGTAAATACAGACACGTCTGCGCTTTGAGGTGTACTAACGCGATTTACGCCAGCCGTGTCGGCTCATTTATTGACATGGAAATTAAGATTTTAATTCAATCTACATGTAGATATATCTTGGAAACATTTCACATGAACAATTCAAGATTGAATTTATAATATATATGTAGGTATGTACCTAAGTATATATTTGGATGAGTGTATTTAACTAAACATTATTTTAATTGATGTATGAAGTTTATTTCTATTTATGATATTTTCTTCTAGATGATGCTGTGTGAAAAATGTCCAGTGTTTATTTATTTTTAAAAACATTTATTTATTAGCAGCTATTTATTTAATTTTGTAAAATGTTCTCTTATTTTAGTAAGTTTGGTCCTTCAAACACACTACCGCCCCACTCTTCATCACACGTAAAAAATAAACACCATAAACAATATTTTAACGTGTGATGAAATTAATTTCCATTCAACAGAGGGCTTTATTATTGGCAGCACGTCCAAATTGGTAATTCCTCCGGTCCTCCGTCACAACAAATTGGTGATTCCTCCGTCCTCCGTCACAATCAGGGGCATTACGTGTTAAACGTTTCATATCGCACGCCCCCTGCATGAATATAACGAACTAATTCAACATTCATCCGGTGAAAGAGCCGTTTTATAATATACATATCGGCCGAATATTAACGTAGTACATTTTAATTAACCTGCGTGTTTGCATACCTACAGTTTCACAATCGAGCACCCAAGACAACGTTTTATCTAAGAAAGAGAAGACAAAAATTATATAAGTCGTCTATTCCGTCAAACAAAAGAGAGGGACAAATTTTTCTTTGTCTACTCGGCGGTAGACACAATCGTTGTCTTAGGTCTTCATTATAAGCAAGCTGGACTTAGGGGTGCCATCTAAGAGTGCCACTACGAAAGATTTTGGCCTAGAACGTTTCTCGGTTCGGCGTGCTAAATGGCCTGCCCGTTGCCACTTGCTAATATCGGTGACACAGAGTATCATTTACATTTGTTAAAAACGACCAAACGACATGCAAAACGAAGTTTTGGTTTAAACCACTAAAACTTTTGTACCAAAGAAGAGGTTTGATACAAAATTTAATGATTGAAACATTATTTACTGTTATTTTATTTTTCTATAATCATATTTAGTACACCTTATTACTGAAATTAGTTTTCTTTTAAAACTATTACCAGCATGTAGTTCCCATAACACAAGCTCTGCTTAGTTTGGGGCTAATTGATACTGTATGAAATTGTCTAGCATTATTATATTATTATTATAAACAAGTTAGAAGTTTTTGAATAATACATAAAAAAATGTCAAATTACATAGTAAAATTAAATATAATGTCTCTGAATCATAATCAGTGATTAAAGTATTTTTGATTTTTGGATGCGCGCGAAACGCGGCCATTTGCTAAATTTAATGCTTGGACGTGCCTAGAATAACCTCTACTTGCTTACCTCATTTTTTTTATAGTTTGTGACCTACCATGCGGACAAAGCCGTGAGCAGAGTCTAGTCAATAATACATTATTTTTGTGTTACGACTTCCAAAATGACGGACTCCGCTGTTTTGGTAAGCAAGACTAACTGGAAAGTCTATAAAATGTTTTTACGAGTTTCGTTGGTAAAGATTGTATTAAACAAGGCCTAGTTATCTGGAGGTCACGAATTTTATTAGGAGTATCAAAAGGGCTCTCCTTGGGGATTGAAGGGCTGCTATGTGTAGGGCGATGACCAGTATAGGTAGAGCTTCTAGTTCTTGTATAAAAACTCCTTTTCGAAGCTGCAAAAACAGCAAGACATACTGACATACTGCAGTGGAATTTGTCAACCATATTATTTTTATCGCCACCGCCACCGCGACAATTTGATCGGGCCCTTATTTTGAAAAATCAAAAGTCCAGTTTTCCCACCGATATGATTTTCTTCACCGTTTTGAAACATGAGTACATCCTTGAAAAATTATATGGTCGGTCAAAATATATTGTAAGTAAACTAGATTTGGCTCACTGTTTTGCTTGCGTGGTACTCTAGATCAATTTCTAAATGTATTTCAATTCCATCTAAATCCATTACGAATATTATGGGTTAAAAATAAAAAATACAATACATATTTATTTACTAATAAGTTGGTTACCATTTTAATATTCTGCTAAATATATCATTACCAATAAACGGAGTAAAGTCACTGTTCCAGACTAAATAAAAACATTCATACTTTCGATATAATAATATAAATAAAAATAGGATAGAAAAGGATATAGTACGGATTTTGATTTTGATACGCACCAAACAACAGCTCAACTTAAACTGGTATGTCTACGAATAATCAGACATTCCTCACTATTGTCAGCAAGGGTTTATCAATTCCTAAATAAGTTGACCCTTGCCTGACCTGATTGACGTATACCCTGTATATACCCGAACCCTTTGTGCAGCAGAATAAGATGCTTTGATTTTCCGTATCAAGATCCAATTTTTGTAAACTTATGTTAAAGTTGGGCAATTTAGTTCAAGAAAATTTTCACTTCTGTGCTTCAGGAGAACACGTTAAACTGTCGGCCTTCAATTACCAGTAGTTGGTTATGTTATATAATATTTTCCGGTAATTATTACCCATATTTTTCACAAAACTTGGAAATTCTTGACATGTTTTTCATCATCGTCTATCTAAGAACCATCCTTGAAGTCTTACAAATTAATTTAAAAAAATATGGTAACAGAAAATTAAAGAAACAAATATAACCTCTGCATATACGAGCACCTGGCGTCATCTTAATATAAATGACTTTAAATTCAAAGAGAATGTATTTAATTGTAGAATATTATGAATGTAATTAGCCTCGTTCTCTTTTCAAATTTACTTTCGGCTAAGACTAAATTGTAGATTGTTCAACGAGGGACTAAAACGAGCCATTTAATACGAGATGTTTAGCTATAGGCTATAAAATCGAGTATGAATGTGTTTTAGCCCCGAGTTAAACACTCACTTTTCACTTCGATTGCAAGAAAATAAAATAACTACGTACGAGTACATATTAAACAGTTAAAATTCTGATAATTTCGCGGTATTACCAACTTTTTTTAAATTTTCTTCTTGTTGACAGACGCACTCACGCATACATCCAACGATCGCCAAGAAATGCTAGTAGTGCATCAGTTAAGGCCGCTTTCAGTTCTATTTTCAAAAATAAATTCAAATATAAAATATGTTTTTTTAAATATTCTAATTATTTTTTTAAGAAATTGTTTCAAAAATGGAACACAGAAAAGCCGAGTCAAAACCTTAATTTTGTAGTCTGTAGAATAACGACTAAATAGTAAAAAAAACTTTAGACGCTAAAAGTTAAATAGTACACTTTGAAGATTACCTTTACGGAGCAATTTTCAAGTTAACTATAACATAGGTAGGTACTTACAAAGCATGAGTGATGAAAAAGTAATTTCCTAAAATAAAAAAAGTGTAAATTTATTCCAATTTGTAAAAGTTCGTTTCCTATTCCCAAAACCATTCCAAGTCCGAAGCGCCGAATCAGCTTATTCGCTTATTACATATAATTGCTCCGCCACTGTGACTGTGACCATGTGACCAATCAGGGGCCGTGACACGTGTCATTTTGCACCCCTTTGATGCGCATTCCTTTGTTTAGTATTTGCAGACGAGCGGGTGAAACGTTTATCATATTTATTTTAAAAATATAATATAGTAGAATGGAATGTAGTTTATTCTGGCAGTCTCTGTGGCGCAGGGAGCGAAGGCCCGCATGAGACGCAGAAAGTTGACAAAAAAATTGTATGATCTGAAAATATTTGTCTAGTTATTTATCCTACTTTTGAAGGGATATCGTTCACACACGTCGGTCCAGCTTGTATCCAGCACGAACGTGAAACGGATTAATGTTATTATTCTTTGCTTTTATGTTTTTTGCCTTTTAATTATCTTCATTTCACAATATTTGAACTTTTTGAACGATTTGATATGTGGCAAGTCTAGATTTTCTTATACAAAGTGGCTTTTCAGTCTGTCAAATTGATTACAGATGGCTAATTAAAACACCCCAACAGAGACACATAATCCTTATTCAATGCTAGAATTTTCTATTTCTTAGGTATCAGGAACTATAATTAATTACTGTTGTGCTAACACTCAGTTCCAGAACAAATATATATATATTTTTTTTTTTATTTGTTTGTTTGTTTGTAACGAATAGGCTCCGAAACTACTGGACCGATTTCAACCATTTTTTCACCAATAGAAAGCTAAATTATCAGGAAGTAACATAGATTAAATTTATTTTCAAAAAAATAGAGATCCTTAAGAAAATTGCAATAATGTAACCCAAAGTAGCAAAATTTTGCCTAAAAAACTCATTATTTGGCGTGCGCTGAGAAAACTATTGATGATACATAAAAATTATGTACTACATGATTAAAGTACTTATTATTCTCTACAAAAAAGTCCTCGAGGGTATATTATATCTAACTATGATAGTTACATCACATTAGTTACTTTTGTGTTCTAATGTAAGTAAATCGTAGGTAGAAACAAAAGTTGGTTACATTCGTATCGCAGCATTAATTGTTATTCAAATAAATACTTTTATCGTCAAAGGCACTTATGTAGCAGTAAAATACTTTTTAATTCATTCGGATCAGACATTTATTTTCGAAGTTATCACGAGTATAAAATCGAAACCTACGCGGGTGGAACCGCAGCTAGTCAAACAGAATGTAACGTTGACGTTTTCTTTCCCGCCCGTCTGCCACAGCGCAATAAACCCCGTGGGACGGGCGCCGAGCACATTGCATGTGACGGATCAGCATTATCATTTGACACTGCATTTATTTAACTGGGCCTTTGTTTATTATTTTGTACGTGTGGGTGGCACAAGTATACAGGATGTTCCAAAGTATTTTTTCGACGACTTCTGTGGTGCAGTGGGAGAAGGCTCGCCTGAGAAGCAGAAAATTGCGAGTTCAATTCCCGCCGTGGGATAAATGTTTGTATATGCAAATATTGTTTCGGGTTTGAGTGTTTTCTATGTATACTATGTATGTATTTACAAAAAAAGTAGTATATCAATCATAACACAAGCTCTTCTTAGTTTGGGGCTAGATGACACTATCTTAAATGTCCTTTCTTAAGTGTCTTTTTTTTATTTAATTAGGTAATAATAAATAAATAATAAATAATGCTGGACATATTTCACACAGCATCATTTAGCCCCAAACTAAGCAGAGCTTGTATTATGGGAACTACTTATATACATATTTTTTTTTGTAAATACATACATATTATACATAGAAAACACCCAGACCCGAGACAAACATTTGCTAATCATACAAACATTTGTCCCGCAGGTACCAGGCAAACATAGGTACCTAAACGATTAAGAAAGATAATGAATCTAAAATTTGTTTTGGTAGATAAATAATAATATACTAATTAACCACTTATAGTCAGCTCTATTTTGTATCTGAACTTATATTAAACAAATAAGAGGCATGTTTCCCATTACCCACACGTCAGGTTTCAGTTAAAACCCATTTATTGGGTCTATTCAGTCAATAAATGGGTTTCCTCTGAAATCAATAGATTTATAGCAAGTTTGAAAAAGTTATGAAGTAAAAGTTTATACTTATCTTTTATATCTTAAGTGATAATTACATAATATTCTGGGACATCCTGTATAAGCTAAGAGTAAATGAGACAGGTTAGTTTGTTAATCTATGGTCATCTTTTTATAGTCAAAGTCAGAGTCAATAAGTTAACTAAGTAAAAAGAAAACGTCAACTTATAACCAACGTAATTTTTAAATTCTAAAGTGAGTTTTAATTGCAAGTAAAATCTATAAAAATACTATAATAGATTCATACGATTTTATCGTTATAAATTTGATTGTCAATAGAGAAATTACTTACAGTAGTTTACTGAAAAGTATCAATAACTTTCTGGAAATGTATAAAGTTTTTAGTTTTTATTAAAAAATTGTACTTTTGTAACAAAATATCATCTAGATCTAGATAGGTATTATAATATAGTAGATTACAAGTGAGCCGTGTACAAACCCAGAAAAGAGGGGACTCTTTTAATACACTTCACAAAAGAGATCCCAACCCATTTATGTTATAACATAAATGTGTCTTTTAGTTTGAATTTTAATAAAATATTTTGATTAAAACATTGTTTTGTTCTTTCAGGTGGCACAAATGTTAACTCATGGCATAACAAATCATATACCATCGTCACAGAACAGTCCTTCTAATATTATAAACGCGAAAGTTTATGAAGATGGATGTTTGTTACTCTTTCACGCAAAAACTACTGAACGGATTTTGATGAAACTTTACAGTAACATGACTTATACATATTCGGATACCACGCGGGCAAAGCCGTGGGCAGAAGCTAGTAGGTAATAAATGCGACATCAGTGTATAACTGAAGCGCAACAGTGTATGAAATCACCAACACGTGATCTAAGCTCGGAGGCAGTGATTTATGATATTGGACGCAGGAGGGCGCGACCAACGGAACGAAAAATGCTTTCTGCTTGCTGACCATTGGTGTTTTTTGTAAAGAAATACATGTCTATGTGTGTTATTGATGTGACAAGCAAATAATTATGAAAATTCTAGATTTTTCCCATGGCTTCAACCGCGTTGTAAACAAGTATAAAAATAATGCTGGTCATTTTCACACAGCATCATCTAGCCCCAAAGTAAACAGAGCTTGTGTTATGGGAAGTACATAACTTAAATGCTACTTATATATATTTTTTGTAAATACATGCATATTATACATAGAAAACACCCAGACCCGAGACAAATATTTGCAGTTGATACAAACATTTGTTTCATCGTCTGTAATAAAAAGTATTCTGTGGTATTCAAGATCACGAAATAAACATATTCCTTATTTCATCCACAGCTGTTACGGTAACTAACATCCATCCAGTACTTTTGCTAATTATATTAAATTTATAATATAATTAGGAAAGTAGGATATTATTTATGGATTTATATAAAACGAATTATAGAAGAAAAAAATGTTCTGAATAAACATTTGGCATATACATTTTCTCCAAATAAACATTTGTCAGATTGTTTTCGAACTTACCCTACGCTTTTGTGCGGATTCTCAAAATTAATCAGCCAAAAACATAATAAAGTCCCGCTACGACCACCCAACATTGGGGACAGTCAGGAAACCGTAGAATCTACACGGGAGTTACTACAGATAAATCCTACTATTTCACCAAATTATGCAAAGTTGTTTCAGCTGTGCGGAAATTTGGTCGCCACTTCATGAGCTTCTGTGATACTGCTTTGCCATAAAGTTGTGAGCACTCTAACTATGAGAGTCTATTCATGGAAAATATAATTAAACACAATAATTTAAATAATTATATGTGTAACGGGCAATTACACGTTTGGTTATATATCCTACTTCCTACTATTATAAACGCGAAAGTTTGTGAGGATGGATGTTTGTTACTCTTCCACGCAAAAACTACTGATCGGGTTTTGATGAAACTTTACAGTGATATAGTTTATACATCAGAAAAACACATAGGCTACATTTTATCCGGTACCATGTAGGCGAAGCCGTGAGCAGAGGCTAGTCCTACTAATATTATAAACGTGAAAGTTTGTGAGGATGTTTGTTCCGCTTTCACGCAAAAACTACTGATCGGATTTTGATGAAACTTTACAGTGGCATAGCTTATACATCAGAATAATACATATGCTACAATTTATAATGATATAGTGTGATTTCGATGAAATATAACGATATGTATCAAGTAAGTAGGAAAAATTATATCGGAATTATCTGTATACATTATATAATGTTTCACGGCTGAAGCGTTGAATCGTTTGCGATTAATTTTGATATGGGCATAGGATAGGCCAACCAGTAATCCTCGCATTGCTGTATTCTGATTTGAAGTTGCCGGTGAGATTACAGGAAGATGAGACATTTTCACCAGTTGTGTCTCAGGCAACGTGCGAGTGTCACCTCTGGTGTTACAAACATCCATAGGTTACGGTAACTGCTTACCAACAGGTGGGTCATTTGCTTGTTTTCCACGTTAGTTGTATAAAAAAGTCAACTACATCCATACCATCTAATAATAGATTGTGTTCAAAAAATTTCATAAAAAAAAAAGTTTGTCTTGTGTAATAAAAAAAAACATATTTCTTCAAGAATGTTAAGTTTTTATGTCAATCAGTTTTAACTCGAATTAAAAATACAGAAACGATTTCAGTTTAAATGCCTACTTACTTTTTCACCATGGGGATTACAATGAAAAGTGTGTATTTCTTTACTGCTCATTTTCTAATCAGCAAAATCGAAAATGTAATTTTACTGTTGCTGTTTAACCAACAGAAAAGTAATGTTTTAATCAGAACGAAAAGCAGTGCTATGAATTTTCATACAATCAGATAGGAGGAGAGTGGGGTGTAGCAGGCAGCCTTATGGAAATTTAATTACTTTATAGTGCACACAATAAAACGCTGTGTTTTAGAGAAAGGGAAATGCCGTTTTGAGGCTATGCGCCTAATTTATTGTAACAGTCGTTCCACAGTTTGTTGGAAACTTTCTGGGAATTATTCGGTTCCTAAACAACATGTTATGTTCATAAAAGGACATATAAATAATGTAGGACATATTTAAACCTTAAATTTTTTATCCGTAAATAAGTTTTAAGTCTATTCTGACTCTGATAATAAGTAAGACCATTTAAACATTTTACTGAAAAAATATATTATTATTGAGATTATTTGTATTGGATATGAATTTTCTATTCAGATAAAATTACATAATAAATCTTTTACCAAAAAAGAAATATTTTCAAAATAGTTAGGAAGAAACTCATATCATCGGAAATATTGTAACGTTTACTACATTAAACAAAAAAAAAACAAACACGCTGACGACTGTAGGATGTCATGATAGATATCCTCAGATATAGAGAAGCTGACTATACCTATGTAATAATAATAATGTACCTATATTCTTACTAATAAATATTATTCATTCATTTATTTATTCATTTATTCATATATAACTCAGTGCGTGACTTTAAGGATACCAAGTAGGGAGTAGGGAGGTTACATTTGGCATATATTATGCCCGCGTTTTGAAAGTATGGATCCATAACTGATGGCACATGCCCCTTAGATATTTTGGAGCTTATATTGAGCACGTGTTAATGCGCACACAACTTTTTTAAGTGGCAACATTGGTGCACAACTGGGTTCGAACCCACTACCTCCTCATCGGAAGTCGGGTTTACGCCCTCTAGGCCAACGTGGCCCATTTTTAATCTGGAGTTAAAACACAGAGCTTATTTAAAACCACAATAATTAAAAGTCAAAATAATAATTAACAATCCGCCGAAAGCCTAAATTATAAATACAATATTGTCAATTAAACAAATCCGGGATCCGGATGAGCGCAGCCGGGTGAGTGGACGAAGACGCCAGTGTTAGTTCCCAGTCGCAACGCCCGGGGGCAGGGACGTAGCTAGGCTGGGACTGTGTGGGCCCCGCACGGTATACTGTAAGCCTATGTGTAATACTCATATTCGTAGTCATTTATTGGTAAAAAACTGAATTCTACCGTACCTTACAAAAGTATAGAAATATCATGAATAAAAAAAAATATTCAAGCCTCAGAGCTCATAAAAGATAGATAGATAGAAGATAGAAAATACTTTATTGCACACCAAATATTTCAACTTAAATAAATAGTAAAACTTTAACATTATTGTACAATGGGCGGTCTTATCGCTAATTAGCGATCTCTACCAGACAACCTTTGGATGGAACGGACTGTACGAAAGATTACAAGGGGTTGTAAGTGGTTACTATAAGATAAGATAGTGATTGTCACAATGAAAGGAATAAAATGAGAATGAAATAAATTAAAATGTCCATTGAAATAAAATATAAGAGTATTGTAAATTGATAACCTGTGTTTATTCATTTACCTAATTATTCTTGAATTCAAATGCATTAGTTATTTCACTACCTATTAATTTGTATACCACCTTATTACATTTATTTACGCACTTACAATAAATTACCCTGCTAGCAACCGAATAGGTTTATTTTTGAAGAATATATCGAAAAAGCGTCCCTTAAATTTTCGGGAAAGTAAATTTACATTTTCGGGGATCTATAGAAACAAAAAATTAATGCTGAGTACATCGGATGGGGTGAAACCCCCTACTCCCTACCTACATGATCTTGCCCCACCTCCAAATATCCTAGTTCCATCCACCACCACACCGTCACCCATCCGGGTAATCAGATGAGATCCGTCAACCAGACAAAAATTAACCGGCATTTTCATATTCAAACTTAGAAACTGGCTAATTCATGGAAATAATTAAATCGTGAGTTCGCCTCGTGCCGAAAGGAGAATTATTTTATGGTGAGGAAGGACCTTTTAGTAAGAACTTTGAGAAATATTTAGATATATATGACGGAGCAGGTGGCTCTGTGGCGTGGCCACAGTACTACCTGTTTACTACTTACAATATAACTATATCTACATAACATAAAATATATATATACATACATATAATAAATATAAACATATCTATCACTATTATTATATTCTACAAACTAAATACACTATTACAATCACAACATAAACATGCACAACATACAAAAGCATAAGTACATGCACCACTTACCTTTACGACGCATAGTCGTAACGAAGAGTCGTCGCGCCATCACCGGTCGTGTCGTACCGAGTTAGCGGCCCTACCTACAGCGAGAACAATGGACTGTGCCTACGCATCGCTTCGCCGAGACGATCGTCGCCGCGCCCCCCAGTCTGCCACACGCTCTCGCGGCAGACGCACGCTCGCTTGCTCCGCAAATACCTACTCGCGCTACGCTATTCATACCGGCTTGCTATCATTCTCTGTGCTTACCTTATAATTGTGCTTTGTAATACTTTTATAAATAGTGGTGAATAAACTGGGTGTAGAAGTGTCTAGAGTGGTTTCATTGTGAGATAATCCAGGAAATAAACTACCTAGGTAGATGCCCTACACCCATCACTACAGCTCCAAGGTGGTTTTTAAGAAAGTGTGACGTCAGCAATGCTGACGCCACTACCATCACCAGCATGCTGGTCACTCATAGTTGACGACGAAAGTAAACTCCAGGATATGTTCTTCTAATTTATTCTTCGTTGTACAGAAGGTGTCTAGGTCTGCGCGGTCCGACGGCTCGAGCGAGCATGAATTGTACTTTTTTTTCTGAATGGACTTTAATGCTGCAGGGCCGCAGATGGCCTTGGTCAGCGTCACCGGACTACGGAGAGCGCAGAAGGCGCTCAGCCTGTAAAAGTTAGGATGGGGCAACTAGCACAAGGGCACCACTTAGGTACGGACCTCGGCTTGGGCCGTTGCCAGAGGGGGTGGAATAGGAGAGAAACGCCCCGGTACATATCTGTACCGTGAGTAGGCGGAAGTGGGGACTCGTCGAGCCCGCCGGCGGGCTCGGTGTATCTGTGGAGTGTTTGCTCTGTCGGGGCTTGATGACGTCACCACCGCGTTAGCGGTGCTGATGGGGTCATCAGGGTCACCAAGAACGTGTCTTGGTCTACGGAGGGTTTAGGAACTCGGTCCGTCGCCCGTATTTATGCAAAAACACAAACTCAAGCAAGCTACTTGTTCGAAATTAAGTTTACAAATGGTTTTTGAAGGTAACTTTTTCACTGTATTTTGACTATCTACGTGATGATTTGTTAAATAAATCGTGGTTCTGCGCCGATGATTTTTTTCGATTATAGGTATAAATATAGATAGAAAGTACTTGATTGTACATCAAATAATAGTTGAATAAGTACTAAAAATATGAACAATTGGCGGTCAATGGATTACAGGTAGAAATATAGGATTATAGGACAACCTCGATGGCGCAGCAGGCGTGTAGTCAGCCGCGACACAAGAGGTGCGGATTCAAATGTTTGCAAGTACTGATATTTGTTACAGGGTCTAGACAAATACCTCACGCTTAGTTTTCCTTTCACGCTAACACAAATTTATCAGGGCGAAACTTGACAGAAGTCACCTAACATTTCAACAGTTAATATCATTTCCGTAGAATTCAATCGTTCCGTTGGCGTTAACGCTAACAGAAAGTGGTATTCGTGGTCTGGGTGTGGTACCACGATTCTCATTATTCCTGATACCCACGACACAGGGAATCATAGTGTGAGGTCAGGGTGTAACAATATATAAAAACCTAACAGACACATACATAGATAAATAGATAGATAACCTCTTTATTGTGCATAACACCAATTTACAGTATAAACACAGAAACATAGTAAAAAGAACAACAACAAAAATGCACACTGGGCGGTCTTATCGCTGAAAGCTATTTCTTCCAGACAGCCTTAGGATGGAGAGAACTATTTAAAAGAATGACGGTGCTATTGCCTTAATAAAAGTGTGAAAAATAAACATAAAAATACAATACATACATAGTGTGTGTTGGGTGTTTATATATTGTTTTAATATACAATACTATTTATGTACTTGTATACAAAAGTATACAAGTACATATTTAGCCACTTCAGCCACTTATAAACCGTTGCAAATAATATATAGATAGATAGAGCAGAGTTTTTGGCGAAGCAACCTAAAAGTTCTCACTGATTTACTGCAGTTTTATAGTTAGAAGCTATATCTATTAAAGTAAGATTTCAATATAATATAAAGATAAAGATAAGATAAAAATATTTTATTTTGTGTCACACAAATACGAATTATTAAGAAAAATAGATTTTCAACAAAAACGGCCGCCACTCAGCTTTGTGTTATAGAAGCAGTTTGTGCCACTAAACGCTGGTCTTCCGTGACGCCTCGCGCCGCGCCGGTGTGCGTGCGGCCCAGCAACTGCGATACGCGGCTATCTATTTAAACACTATACAGATACAAAATTGCTCACAAACTTTTGAATAATAGAAGAGCTGGATTCTATACATGATAATTGCAGATTATGTAAGTGATTACGTATACTTTTTTAAAACTAAAAATGAGTAACTAGAGACTCAGAACGACCACTTATGTGTGGGATTCTTTTGTGAAGCTAACAAAACTTTTTTTAAAGAATGTTTAAAAGACCAAATTGATATATGTCATTCTAAAACAGCCATCTTAAACGTATAAAAAAGCAAAACTGTGAATAAAAACGCCTACAGTAGTCGCGTTTCAATAACTTGAAAAGCCAAAGGCAAAGTTCCATCAAGTCAGCGACTTTGTATATATCCGAAAATGCTTGAATAGTTCAATCAGTGTACCACAACACATCAATCTCAGCTAATAACCGGCAGGAATAATTACGTCGTTGTAAAAGCGCATACGGGGCGGGACCGGGGCGGACGCGGGGAAGCTGCGTGAGCGCTGACGCGGCAAATTTGATCGCGCGGTTTCGGCTTACCGGGTACGTTTAGTTTTTGTCATACAGGATGCTCTGAAATTGTAAATTTATGCATTCATTGAGTATGAATTCATTATCATCATCGTACCATTCCAGAATCAGCAATCAACATTGACGGAGTTGACCTTTCCTTTTTTCTCCGTCAGAAAAAAAGTTTTTGATATTTTTAGTGAGCGCGTCTCTAATCTAGTGTTACTGGCGACCGATGCCTTGTCGTAAATTTATATTAAATAATAAAAAAAATCCTTATTTTTCTGTGATTTACTGTGATTTTTATGTATAGATTATGAAATACAGGAAAAAAACAAACATTGCTTATGCGTTTATACGCGTAATGTTGCGTTTATACGCAACATTTTATTTTCTTGGGTCCAAAGTAAATTCTATTATGCAACAGAATAATAAAACTACTTTGAAAACAGAAAAAAAAACAAATAAATCATGTATATAACTGTGTACATACATGTCTTATTTGTTTATGTTACTGATTAACATCTGAGCGATTTGGAGATATCTGTAAGCCCACTTGTGTTTTATCAAATTAATAAATAACCAAATAATATTAAACTACGAAAAGAAAATTGTATTCTATATGGTATAGTTATAGTATAGCCTGTTATCTCAGAGCCCGTAATATATGCCTATAATATCAAATACATTGAAGTAAAACTGCTTACCTATCCACTAAATTGCCTGTCCTTTAGATTAGTTAGATAAGAATCCTTAGGACTACAGAAATAGAGTTCAAGTGTATGAAAAAATATATATCTTTAGACTTAATCTTCTTTCATCTTTGAACTTTATCTTTTATATGTATTCATAAGGATGAGTTTTAACTCATCCTTATGAATATTTTAGACCTCTGTGGCGCAGTGGGCGAAGGTCCGCCTGAGACGCAAAATTTTGCGGGTTCGATTGCGAGACAAATATTTGTATGATCTGCATTCATTTGTCTCGGGTCTAGGTTTTACTATGTATAATATGTAAGTATTTACAAAAAAATGTATGTAATGTAAAAATGTACTGGGTGTCCCGGAATGTGTATATAATGACCTCCTTGTTTGAACATTGTTTGTTCTACGACTTTTTGGATTTCCATGTTTTTCATTCATGAAATGACCATCAAAGTTTCCATACTACCTGCTCTTAGCACATCCCTAAAATCAACAAAACAGCTGTTCAGTTGACTTTTGAGTGTGACGTGACAATGACCTCTTGTGACGTCACACTCAAAAGTCAACTTACTTCAAAATTATCTATCTTTGAACTTTTTAACACAACCTGTATAAGCGCAGCGGCGGCGGCGGCGGCGGGCGCGATTCGTGCGCAAAGAACCGTGAAATTGGTATATTCGCCCGATCCAATGAATAATTAATATTGTAACGTACTGCCATATCTAGATTAAAGCACATCGTATCTGCATGCATCAAATATGTGGGAAACTCCGCGTGCTGGAGCTAGGCTTAAAGGAGGGTAATGGATTGCCCTGGGGATGATATGAAAATAGGATCGTTTGTTTCTGAAAGTGTCTTTTTTATTACGTGTTTAGGACATTCGTGAAACACCCATTCCACTTTCAATAAAAAAAAATCCGCATAAAAATTCTCAACGGGAAAGGTTATTTGACTTCATAAGAAGACTTCATTATATAATTTCTATTTATTAAAAAATTAAAAAAACTAGACATTTAAAAAAACACGCTCACGTCTTTATTTCCCATGATGGACTTCCTTAGATACCTTCTTAGCGAGAAGATCTTTGTGGATATCAAGTAGGTAGTAGTCAGAGGCACGTCAAAACAATACAGTTTGCACATGCCCCCATTTTACAAGAAGTTAGCATACCACGACAGGTTACAAGCCCATCGCCGCTTATTGGAACGCTTTTTAAAATAGTTTTTCAACCTCGTTAGCGCGGTGGGTTAGCAGCCGGCTGATACACAATACAAGTGCAAGTTCGATTCCCGCTGCGGACAAATATTTACTTGTTCTGCAGCTGTTTGTTTCGGGTCTGGTTGTTGTGGTACTCTTAGTTCCTGATACCGACGACACAGGGACGTATGTGACTGTTGCGTCTTAGCTTGTTTGTTTCGTATGTTCGTTTATGGATGTTACGGCTTTCGAAGACATATATTCGAAACGACCTCTGTGGCGCAGTGGGCGAAGGCTCGCCTGTGACGCAGAAGGTTGCGGGTTCGATTCCCGCCGCGGGACAAATAATGCTGGACATTTGCACACAGCATCATCTAGTCCCAAACTAAGCAGAGCTTGTATTATGGGAACTACAAGACTGATATACTAATTATATAATTTTCTCTTGTAAATACATAATTATTATACATAGAAAACACCCACCCGCGACTAATATTTTCAGATCATACAAACATTTGTCCCGCGGCGGAAGTCGAACCCGCAACCTTCTGCGTCTCAGGCGAGCCTTCGCCCACTGTGTCACAGAGGCAAATTTTCTCTCGGGTTTGAGTTTTTTCTATGTATTTTTTTTTTTAAATGTATATCACTAGTATATCAGTCATGTATTTCCCATAATAGAAGCTCTGCTTAGTTTGGGGCTAGATGATGTGTGAAAAAAAAACTTTAAATCAAGAAACATCACCCTACCTACAAAATATACAAATATGTCGCGCAAAGGGAATCCAACCCGCACCTTCTGCGTCGCAGTCGGTGTCATACAGGTCATCTGATCGAAATAGACCTGCCTAAATTAACAGTTCACAACAGTAGGCCATCTAGTCCGGTGACGCTGACCAAGGCCATCTAGTCCGGTGACGCTGACCAAGGCCATCTAGTCCGGTGACGCTGACCAAGGCCATCTCGTCCGGTGACGCTGACCAAGGCCATCTAGTCCGGTGACGCTGACCAAAGCCATATAGTCCGGTGACGCTGACCAAGGCCATCTAGTCCGGTGACGCTGACCAAGGCCATCTAGTCCGGTGACGCTGACCAAGGCCATCTAGTCCGGTGACGCTGACCAAGGCCATATAGTCCGGTGACGCTGACCAAGGCTATATAGTACGGTGACGCTGACCAAGGCCATCTGCGGCCCTGCAGCATTAAAGTAAATTCAGAAAAAAAAAACTGATGAGTAAGTACTTATTTAATTTTCATCTCAAAAATTATTAATTTATATTGTGTGTATTGGTGGTGGCAAATAAATGATATGTCTGTCTGTCTGTCTGTCTACAAAATCTACAAAATAAAAGTGTTCGCAAAGCAATTGATAGATAATGTCTCTTCATGCCCGGGAGAGGATTAATGGTGCAATGAATCACGTCAGCCTCCGGTAATCTACCATCGATCGGGATTAATACCACCTTTTACCTGTGTTTTTTTTAAACGAAGTAATTAGTCAACCATTTTAGTAATAAATTAATCCTACTATCATCCTACTATTCTATTATAAACGCGAAAGTTTGTGAGGATGAGTACAAAATGACAGTATTTTTTAAACCAAGGCAGGTGAGAGTGGTTCATTATAGTATACTAGCTTCTGCCCACGGCTTTGTCCTCTCGGTACCCGGATAAAAATTTGCCTATGTGTTATTCCACATGTTCGTTTATTATTATGTACTAGCCGATACTCGCGGTTTTACTCGCGTAGGATAGATAATTGATAATTGCATGATATATTCTGATACGTATTCAGTTCTTTTGTATTTTAAGTAGGTATCTAAACTAAGTTTACAGCAAATCGCACCATGCGTTAAACATTTCTTAAACAAACTTAACACTTAACCATTCTACCCCCTTTTTTGGGGTATTTTAGAAGAAAAAAAAATATCATTTGTACTGAATATTTTTTTAGTAGTAGGATATTATTAAAATTTAGAGAATTTTTGTTTTTAAAATTTTTGATATTTTAAAACCGCTTTCCTTTCTTTTTGTTGTATATATTTCAGCGCCCCATACGATAAAACTTATTTAAGAACCATCCCTGAGGTAAAATAAATTATTGCCAAAAAAACACATTTCAATCGTTTAAGTCGTTTCGAAGATAAATGGTGACAGTCAAAAAACATGCAAACAATCAAACAACCTCTTATGGTAATAATTGACATCGCAAAATTTGTATGTGGTCTTCACAATTAAGCACCTACATAGATTGACGAAGATTCCCTTACAAAAAGTTTTTACATCAATTCGATATTTATAATTTACCATCGCCACATCACAAACCAATAATCTCCAAAACAACTAAACAATATTCTACAAAACAAGAGCTTATCCGCAGTTTAATAAAAGCAAAGCCAAGATCCAAACAAGTAATTAATAAGACAATATTCCGCGTAAGTCGGACGTTAAGGTTTCGGGCTGATTGGACTTGCGAATTTAATTAACTTAAGAATTGCTTAAGTTGGGAGTTGGGTTGAAGTTTCAATTGAATATTGTGAAATTACTGGCGAGATACGGCTCCGGTTAAAATATAAACTATATTGGGTTTTATGAGTTCACCTTATTGGCACCGTAAATGACTTACGATGCCGAGACGTAGACGCTTTCGAAGGAGACTGTGCACCGAGTAAGAGTTGCACAAAAGGCCCAGGGTGTCTAGACAAATACCTCTTTCTGTTGGTGTTAACGTCTGCGTAAAGATTGAATTGTATGGAAATTAAATTAGCGTGAAAGGAAAACTAAGTGTGAGGTTTGTCTAGACCCCTGGAGTGAGCTATGCTCCACATAACACTTCTCGAGTTCACCGAGTTCGACCGAGTTCACAACACTAAAACCCGACTTCGAACGAAAGTCCATGGCATATTTTGACAGGTGAGTTGGTTGGGACAACTGGCCAGACATGGTGATGGTTGTTGGAGTAAATCCTTGACTGAATGGTGGCCAAAGAGAGGTCGAAGAAATCCGAGTCGCCCGACAGCGCGGTTGGTCGACGATATCGGCAGTCGCAGTCAGGGGCACAGCCCCTATACAGCTGCAACTTTCTAACTATCTTTGTATAAATTTGAAATTTTCCATTGTTTATACTTTTTTTAATTGGCGTGACATAGTGTTCCTTGTGATCCAAAAGTATGAATAAATATGAATACCTGGGTGCAAGACGCACAGGAAAGAAGAAGCTGGCAAAAGCAAAGGAGGCCTGTACTCAGCAGTGGGTGATTTGGAGCTGAAATTATGCCTTAATTGCACCATACTATAGCTGAATAACGAATTAAAAAAAAGGAGACTTGTTGCCGGATCCTTCTAGGTTTGGTCTTGGAGGAATCGGCGTGAATTCACTTTTTTAATGTCATGTAGTTTATAAGTTGCGTATAAGATCCCTGTGATTTCTATGAATAAAAACCTATTGACTTTGACTTTGCGATGTATATTGCATAAACTGAGTTTTCTTCCTACACGAAGAGACTAATTGCGAAAACGAGACATTAACATTAACTTAGCATTTCATCTCACTTTTGACAGTACCTGTCACTTTTGAAATCAAATCCATAACCCATTCCTAAAAATTTCGAACAAACGCGGACTGGACTAAAAGTAACATGCACAAAATATGATCTGAACCAAACACGCATCGAATTGAATTCATTTTGGTTAATTTGGATTAAATGTGAATTAGACCAAATAACGTTATGTCGGAAAAGCTGCATAAATTGACATATCGCAAAACCTTAACGATTTTGGAGAAAGATTCCAAGCAGACCTCCTTTTTCCGTTTTGGTTTTAACAGCAGATAGTATTTAATCGACAGCCACAATTTCAATTCATCTGTATAAAAACGTATTTAAATATCTTCCCTCCCAGAGCAATGAAAGTGTACTAATAGGCGGGCCGCACGAGGTGACAATATTATTTGAGCCAGAATTGGGGATCTGCCGCATTTATTAAAGAGAAAACCACCAACAAAGGGATGATATTGAATTGTAAGGCAAGAGACGTGGATGATAGATGAGAAATGAATGAGGCTTTTTTGAACGAATACATATGTTGGCAAGACTCGTGAATGGCCACTATAAATTATATAGAGCAAGAATCAGAGACTTATTAACTTAAGAGGTTTATTATAAAACAAAATAGTGATTACCCATACTTATGGGATATCACATAATTTTATATTATCCCAAAAATTGGTATACTGGATTGGTTGTGATGGCTAAACAAGCACAAAGTTACGAATACAAGTCCTGCTGATGTATTTTTTTCTTGGATATCATAAAATCTTACAAAACATCTTGAAGAGGCGTAAATTCGCTTTTAAATTTTAAATTCACCTAATTTATATATGACGTTTAGACTGGTGATTTTAATGAATAAACCTATTGACTTTGATCTATTAGAACCTAAATATTCCGAGTTTATAGTTGTCGACCAATTAAAAGTAATAAAAGATGCCACATCCACGCCTCATTCGTCGTTACTCCACGTGGCAGGAGGCAGCAGTTTCCAAGGGTCGGGCGGTGACACGCACAAAGAGCTTCGAACTTTCTTTCATTGTAGATTAAATTCTTTCCTTCCCGCGCACCTTACTGTATGATGGATGTCCACAGGTAGCAAGAAAAAAAATCGCTTTCGTTTCTACAACAACTAAGAAACCAAAATAAAACAAAAACTAACATACATTTCATACTCAGAGCGAAGATTTACTAACATTTCATTTATAGCGTTTTGCAAGTAATTAGCATTCCACGTGACAGTTTGCAGGCCCATCGTCGCTTATTGAAAATGCCTTTGAACTTTCGGTTCTAGGGCCGGTTTAAGAGCACGTGTACAATTTTCGAGTGGGAAAATCTATTGGTGCAGGACCAATCGTTGCATTGTTGGTAAGAATCCAAGGACTAAATAAAAAATAGTATTCTCTTTAACTTTCAGGTCTATCAGGAGAATCATCAACAGTTTGTAGAAGTCCACTGCAGGATATAGGTCTCATCTAAAGAGCTACGATGAAAGATCTTGGTTACCTCCATTCACCAACTTCCCGTTACCACGATCTATCTGATGGAGGTTTAATCAGCTACCGCTTTATTGAGTAAGGGCCAGGTCAAAGTGATGTAATGGCGGTGGCGGTGGCGATCAAAGGGAAATGGTTGTCAAACTTCGCATGAAGTCATTGCCACCGCCACAGTACCCATTAAATAAATAATGCTGGAAATTTGACACAGCATCATCTATCCCCAAACTAAGCAGAGCTTGTATTATGGGAACTACATGACTGATATACTACTCTCTGTGGCGCAGTGGGCGAAGGCCCGCCTGAGACGCAGAAGGTTGCGGGTTCGATTCCCGCCGCGGGGCAAATGTTAGTATGATCTACAAATATTTGTCTCAGGTCTGGGTGTTTTCGATGTACAATAAGTATATACTAAAATATATGTATAAGTAGTATATCAGTCATGTAGTTTCTATAACACAAGCACTGCTTACTTTGGTACTAGATGATGCTATGTAAAAATGTCCAGCATTATTTATTATTTACTAAGAAAAATGATAAGACTCGTGGCCACTACCAACAGTTACTTAGCTATCTCATCGCTTTTTCTGCGTCGAGTCTTTTCCTGTAATATCGGTTCACAGCAGCTTAATCTCCTTGCTCCCAGATTTAATACATATTTCATTGGAATATTTCACAAAGAATTCAAGAAAGAATTACTTTCTTTCTCTTTCGCCACTTGTTTGTCAAATGCCAGTTTATTAACGCCAGCTTTCTTTGAAACTCTTGTTGCGTTTTATGAGTTTCAGTGAATAGAATTTGGATTAAGTAAAGCAACGCTTGGATTTTTCATTGACTTTTGTTTATTTTTCTTTAACGTAACAGAGGAAAGTAGATAAATAAGGTGAAAATTTAAATGCTTAGTGAAGTCACGCTATTGTAGATTTATTACTCTGTTTGAACAATAGACAGATAGGTATTGTCTGAAATATTCCTCGATCAGTTGCGGCGCAAGAGGTGCGGGTTCGATTTCCGCTGCGTGATAATTTTTTGCATATTCTTCAAATATTTATTCTGAGTCTGGGTATTGCGGTACCACGGTACTCGTAGTTCAACAGAGAATTTTAGTGTAATGTCTTATTTTAGTGTAAGTATCTTAGTGTAAGAATATGTATGTGTATATTGGCTGTTTATTTATTAAAATTATTATTACATACCTTCTTTTAACGAAGCATTAGCAACATCATTGCAGAAACAATAACAAAGCCGTTCATTTTTTTATTACGAGTAAATTTTAAACATGAAGCTGAGTATTTTCATCCCTTAATTTCTTAATATCAAAATCGACCCCTGGCGCCAATTACTTTCCTAAAACATCTTATCAATAGACAAAGATCATCCATTAGAACTTTGCCCCCGGCGAGGAGTAAAAAGGGGGCAGTGGGGGTACTCGTAAACACAATTGTTGCGAGTTTAAATCAAACAGTTCGCTACAGTCATTACCGCCACGTGCGACTTTATGTAGTCAGTTGAAAGTTTTCGGAGTTTTCCATTGTTAGAATACGACACGAGTATGGAAATAACGTTAAGAGAGACGAACGTCAAAAAGTGTGTTTTATTTTAACCTAATATAGGACTTTGGGAAGGTGACAAGGGTTCGATGAGAAGTTGAAGATACGTAGATAGATAGAAAATACTTTATTGCAGACCAAATATTTTAGCTGCGATAAGTACTATAAACTTTGACAATATATTACAAAGGGCGGTCTTACGTATTTCTAGTAAATAAATGATTGATAAAACCAGTTTTAAGCAAATATTGCTAGGTATTTTTAAAAATGATAGATTGATTGATAAACTAACATATAATGTAAAATGGTGTTATGGTACATAAACCATTTTACAGTAGTGTGAAGGTGCATAACACCATTTTACAGTACAACATAAAAAAATAAAATCATATCATATCTCTGAAAGTTATTTCTTCCAGCTATAGGATTTTAAATAATGCATTGTGAACTTTTATTCTGCCATTGAATACATACTTTTTTATGGATTGGACCAACCCAACTTTCAAACGTCCAGAAACATGATTATTATGCAGAAGAATTGCTGATAGTAAATGAATTAAGCCATCAATAGAAGGGTCAGAAATAGAATCAATTTGGGAATGAGGGTAGGCGATTACTGTTACCGATTTAGTTTTTCCTTATACAACTACTACAGGTGATTCATACCTTTAATTACACACGAAAATCCGTTGTTTGCTTACATAACCTTTTAAATAATTATGTGTATTGAAATAAATAAATAATGCTGGACATTTTTCATGCAGCATCATCTAGCCCCAAACTAAGCAGTGCTTGTATTATGGGAACTACGTGACTGATATACTACTTATATACTTTTTTTTGTAAATATATATACATAGAAAAACACCCAGACATGAGACAAATATTTGCAGATCTACAGATACAAACATTTGTCTCGTGACAGGAATCGAACCCGCAACCTTCTGCGTCTCAGGCGGACCTTCGCCCACTGCGCCACAGAGGTCGTCAATTTGTGTACCAAAAGTTTTTAGTCATCTATAAAATGTTAGTTTCTTAGAACGTCTTCGTCTCTTTTGTGAGCAGATTTTAATATGACTTCATTTGCGTTATTTCACGTAATGTATGAGTAGATCTGCCGACAAATATCGTATGACAATGGAAACAGATAAACAAGAATAATGAAAGTACAAGTGAACGGACACCCCAGTGTCGTAATTATCTGAAGAAAGTTTGTATGTCTCTTAATTTATCGTCTCGAGTTCGCTTTGCAAATAACTTCGATATAGAACAGAATACAGAATAACATGAGAAATAATGTGGGAACTGAGATATGAGAAGGGTCTGGCAAAACATGTTTGTACTTAAACCAAGTAATAATCGTATTGTAAGTATATTTGATCGACACGTTATCCTTCTTTGCTCTGAGGAAAACATCTTGAGGAACCGGCATGTCCTAGAAACAAAATTTCGAAGACATATTAATCAAAGCAAGTACGTTTTGTTCCTAGGTACTTGTGTTGTGTTAGATTAAGTTGCTTTATATTCTCTGTTTTTTTCTGTTATTTTTCTTTTGTTTTTTTAGTAGATAGGTAATTAAATTAAGTTAACAGGTAAGCACACTCGTGCTAAGATATATATTTAAGTTGATACGTACTTATAAGTAGGTACTTAAAAGTTTTGTTTCATAATTATGTTCTTTGAGAAATAAAAAATCTTTGTACCGAAGTCGGACCCGCTGTGGGACGAATTCAGCTCTAGAAGGGCCATGTTAATTACCTACTTACCTAAGTACGACTTATATTGACTTATAAACCTTCCTATTTTACTTTTGTCATACTAACTAATCTTACTTCTGTGCTTTTATGTGATTTGTCCGTGAGTCAATCAGGGTCCGTGATGAAAATCAGCTATTCACCGCAGCATTATGATGATATTTTTTGGTTATATACATACCTACACATTCAATTGCAACATAACTATAACCTATGTTATAAAATGTGTGTATAGTTTTACTCAAAATAAATATTTCTTATTCTATTCTATGTCAATGTTTCAATGAGCAATGGATCCTTTCAAGATTTTAGTCATGTCTTTACTGCCACCAATACTTAAACTGGTCAGGTCACCTAGTGCCTAGTGGAAGGTATATTTCATACTTTCGAGATCAGTAAATATATGTAATTATAAGGGTCTTCATTGCGTTTACATTTTTAAAACTTTTCCGATAACAGGTAAACGCGATAAAGACACTTATAAAACTTATAATTATGTTATTTTAATGCATGTGCTATCAGTTAATGTTCTAAAACTAATAATAATCTTTTTTTCACACAGCATCAAACTAAGCAGAGCTTGTGTAATGACTGATATACTACTTAATAAAATTCACCCGAGAGATGAAGACTCTCGGAATGAGTCGAAACTTAGTCGGTGCCTTTACCGATAGTGCAGTACGTGAAAATTCACGTTTTTACAATATGAATAGTCAAGTTGACGATAGTTTTTGGAATAAACTTAATAAAATTGTATACTGTATGTATTATACATAGAAAACACCCAGTTTAAATAAGCGGCGATAGGCTCGCAATACAAAAATGTGCCAAAGGTAATGTTTGGAGGTACCTCTAAACACCACCTGTTACGTGGAATGCTAATTAGGTACTTGCAAAACGCGGACTTGTGCCAAATATAATGTTTGGAATTATCTCTGACTACCTCTCCTGAATCATCAAAGATCTTCCATCTATGAGTAATTGAGTATATGTCTGAGGATGTCCATCATGGGTGTTTGTTTGTTTTGTTTATCATCTTACCTCAGTGGCCACCAGCAGTTACTCCAACACCTAAGGTAAAAAAATAGTCACCAGTGGCGGTAATTAAAATGCTTCACACGTGGACAAAGTCGCAATGTCACCGCTAGTTTTAAATAAAAACTCTACGTTAAACCAAACTTCTAACTTTCGACAACGTCTAAGAATGCGCTCGTTCTCAAAACTTACCCAAATGCAAGAATCAGAATCTTATTACCATTTCGAAGCCAACTCCATTCGCCTTAAGCCAGGATGTATTATTATTTGAGCAATAACCGTGGACGTTTCAAGTTAAAGTCTAGTTGGGTGTACCTGAGTCTAGAGCCAGGTCCAGCGCCTACCGTACGACTCTGTAATCAGCCATTCCTATGCAAATTTGAGCTGAACCAACTATGGCTTTATATAAAGGTTGAAAGTTCAGTTGCTGATGGTGCATTCGAACTTTTCATCTGAGGTTATTTTGATTACAAACAGATGGCTTAGCATGAAAAGGAAAAACCGTTTTTTTAAAGAACTAAAACTACTTCTAATCTCCTGTCCGTCAAATATATGTATTTCTCTTTCTTTCCAGCAATATTGAGAATTTATACCATTATGTTTATCTACGATGAAAATAATAAACTTTACATATAAATAGATAGATATCGCACGAATCGAATAAAAAAAATCACTCATAATAAGGAATGAATTATTTTTTAAACTTCTTAGTTTTTTTTTAATATGTTTACTAGTTTTAAATAACTTTAAATTAAATTTTACCTTTTTTTTATTTTATCCAAACGCACTAATACCCCATTTTTCATTACAAAAAGGTTAGCTGGAAGAAATTTCTAATGAGCATTTAATATATTATATACATTATTTTATTTTGTGTAATTTATATTTTCTATCGATATAATTATCTTCTTTTTACCTTACTTTCAGTATGGGATTAGCAACTCGTTAAAGCCTAGTTATAATGTTATAGTAAATGCTATAGCAATCCTAATTTTAATTATTAATTGAAAAAAAGTCAGGCAATGAGTATCAAAGAGGCAGAAATCAGCACGGATAGATACATCTCTGAACACTGTTTTAGAAAGGCTACCATCAATGTTTATGATAATCAACTCCTTATAGCAAAACTGATTACAAAGCATCGAATGCAGCGTGTACAAAGCGAGAGCCGTTCTCATCCAATGTTTGGAACGGCGTCCTCTATAGAAGTAAGTGAATTTTCTCCTTTATGCAGCCACTTGCCGTCAACAGAAGGTCTTATCCTTTGATTACAGGAGTCAAGCCGATGAGGCCCGCGGCACAGATAGATGGCAATTGTCTTAAAAAGTTGAAACTTCGTGTTTACGTGTCTACGTACGAGGGAGATGAGTTTTGTGCAATTTCATTTGGTTGCGCATCTGATTGCAGATTTGGTTTGATTAGTTTCTTATGTGTCTCGGGTTGGGAGGAGATGGGAAACTTGAGAGGGATTAAATGAAAGGTTTTTTGAATCTAAAAAGTATTGGTTCTGTGAAAAAAACATTATTAACGACTAGCTTCTGCTTAAGGTTTCGCTCACGTGATACTTACTAAGATAAAAAGTAGCCTCTTTTTATTCTAGTTCATAAGACAAATAAAGATAGAAATAAACAAAATGTATTTATAAGTAGCTTGTATAATATATAGTTTATTAAAATATAGTGGTATTTTAAGTATGACGGCAAGCGTGGGTGAAGCTATAGACGGCTTTCTACGACGGCACCGTCTCCGGGTATAGGATCCATCTTCTAGGGTACTCAGGCAAACCAGTAAAATACAGCGCTCACAAGTTTATTGAAGAAAACAGCTTACCAACTAGGTACTATATTCTTGAGGTAGGTACGAGTAAGTACGGTGAACGTGACAGTTTCGATGCTCAGAGAAGTGTTCCGTTCTGTCTGGCGCTCCCGAGCAAAGTGAGGCGCTCACAACGACTCTATCCTCGAGTGGGAGTAAACAGCGACACTAGCGCCACCACTCTACGTTCACTGTACTTTTTAATAATCAAGCGACATACTAGCTAAGTCAAACGAGGTACTGTAAAGTCAAGTACCTAACCGTTTTAAATCATTCCTAATTTCTTACTTAACTTAATATAACGACAAGTATAATAATATTTAGTTTCTTCGTTCCTGACTTTGTACACCTACCAGCTTTATCACTTCTCTATATCTCCTTAAAGGTTTGCTGGAAGAAATCTATTTTTAGGGTTAAGCTCGCCTTTGTGCATGCCTCAACTCATATTTTGTTTTATATTTCTGTGTTATTTGTGTGTACAATAAAGAATTATAAGGATTTATTTCACACACATTATAGATATAATGTTTGTATTTTGTGTTTTTTGGATGCAGGAGGATCGAAACTACTCATCCGATTTCAAAAAATATTTCACCAATATTTATAATGGACATTTAGGGTGGAAGGTTGTTTTTATTCCGTTAAAATAAAAATACTTTTCGTAGAGACCAATTTTTAAAAGTCACGAAAAAACGGTTGAGCGTATGCATTTACGAACGCTGCCTTAACTACGTACCTTGCTATATATTTTTTCAAAATTATTAACTAAAATGAAATGTAAACGAATCTTATTTTGTATATTTTTACGTCATACGTGACATGTTTTCTTTTTATTTGTTTCGTATTAAAAACAACAATACCTTACGTATCGTTTGGTTAGGTACATAGATTATATTGTCTAGTTACAGAATAACAACACAATGTGAAAAATACAACAAGTTTCTATATATATTTTTTAGTATTACGGATCACCACCAAATATATAACAAATTCTGAACGACTAATATTGCTATCGCGCAAGCACGGGCGGGCCTGCATCAATCAAAAAGAGATATATTTTATAAATATACTAGCCTCTGCCCACGGCTCCGCCCGCATGGTACCCGGATAATAAGTAGCCTATGTGTTATTCTGATGTATAAGCTATATTACTGTAAAGTTTCATCAAAATCCGTTTAGTAGTTTTTGCGTGAAAAAGGAACAAACATCCTCACAAACTTTCGAAGTATTCCCGTTTAGGCACCTATTTTTTGGACACCTATACATTGAGCACCAAAGGTATACTCATTTACGTTTATAATATTAAGTAGGATTTTTGGACGCGCTTCGAATTTAAGTTATAAGTGCTGTACGCCGGATCCTTAACGGCAGTAGCTAGTCAATGTTATTTCAGTTTAAAAAAGCATGATTGACAAAAAACCCTGAACCGATCGCTAGTGACCAGTTGTATTGCACAGCTCTCTGTTTTCTGTTCTTGTACAAAGCGACACAGTTCCACTATTTGCAGGCTCATCACGTACCACAAAGCTGAAAACCAAAAATTGCAGAAACAACGCTTGCCAAGTCGGTTCATTAGGGGCTGACAGAGCAGCCAAGGTAAATAGATACTAGTGACAGCAGGACTTTGTGAATTACTTGCTGCTAGATTTGAGGCTTTTGAGCAAGTAGCTATTGGTTTAACTAGTGTCGGTTAGTTCAATTCAATTTATTATTCTTTTGACAAATTGCATGTTCTTAGATAAGTCATTTTAACAAAATAAAGATATAGCTTCATAATAATCAATTTTTAAAATACATAATTAATCATAATGTCAAAGAATGAAATAAAACTAAACTCAACTATATAGAATGTGTTCCAATAAGCGGCGATGGGCTTGCAAACTGTCACGTTAAATGCTAATTACTTGTAAAACGAGGGCACAGGTCAAGTGATGTTCAGGCGTGCCTCTGACTACCCTGTATTTGGTATCCTCAAAGATCTATGCACTAAGTATGTATCTACGAATGTATCTAAATATGTATCTAATAAGTATGTATCTAAGGATAGTCATCTTGAGAGTCGTGTGCGTATTTCTTGTTTTTTTTTTGCTTTGTGTTTATCCAACTGAAGTTAACCTTTTCGATAATTACCAATTATTTTACAAAAAAAAATCATCGTCTAGAATCAACATTACCTATACAAGGTAATTCAAACAACATGGTCTAAAACACAGGTTCTCAAACTTATTTTTCCCATCGCCCACTTTAAGAATAAATAAAACCTAGAGCCCCCCAAAGTTTTTAAACATAACAACCTATGCTTTCCCCTCTAGACAGGCTTAGCGCCCCTAATATCTTCTAGAGTCTTCTACCGCCCCCCTGAAGGCCTCCAGCGCCCACAAGGGGGCGTTATCACCCACTTTGAGAAACAATGGTCTAAAATAAAGCAGCAATCAAATATTTATTTTCATGAATATAAGTAGCTAATACATGATATTACAATTTATATAGGTCTATTCTACCATCCAAATAGTGTGCAAATGTCAATAGGTAGATTGACAATTAATTTATACAAGAACTAGCCTCTACCCACGGCTTCGCCCGCGTGGTACCCGGATAATAGCCTATGGGTTATTCTGATGTATAACCTATATTACTCTAAAGTTTCATCAAAATCCGTTCAGTAGTTTTTGCATGGAAGAGTAACAAACATCCATCCTCACAAACTTTCGCGTTTATAATATAGTAGTAGATAGTAAGATAATTATTAAATGTCAGAACTTATGCCGTAACATTTAATTAAAAATGACATTAACTATTACCTACCTACAAAAAAAAACAGACCTAGTTATTGGTACTGATGGAACCCGTAGCCAACCCTGATCACTTCCATGTGTGTTCTACAATTTTTGTAAGTACTTTTGAAACTATGATTATTTTTGTGTCCTGATTTCGTCAATTTTCTGGGAACAATTTCATTTCAAAACAATTTCCTGTTAATGTAGAATTATGATTTTGTGGAGAAGCCAATGGAATAACTAATTCTAAATAATTCTAATGAAAATTTCAGAATTAATAGCTAATAAAGTTTTATTAAATACATTTTTTTATTAAAAACCGTAAGTTTGTATATCTCCCGACATTTTCACGAAAGTTCTGAATATTATTCGGAATAATGTCATTAAAATTTCTTATTTATCTCATTCGTAACACCCATGATACCCAAATCAACCTGTACTTACCACTGACGTGTGACAATATAGCTTAACTAAGAACCTATCTTGAAGACATACAGACAAACACACCTCAATAGGTAGAGTTATAGATATTTGTTTGCCTTCAATATAGTTAATTTAATAACAAATAAAAATTATTACTCTCGCTAAAATATTAAAAGCACTCTGATTAATAATATATTATCAGGAAATAATGGACATGACGGTTGGGTTAATAAAATTATGTATAATTGGCAAAAATTAACAATATTATATTTCATTAAGGTACGCAAGCAATTTTCCGTATATATTTTGGTTATTTAGTAAATTAAAAATAATTATTAAGAATTCTGGCTAACAAAATAAGCCAAAAGATGAAGGCATATCATAAAAGTCCACTGCTGATATAGACCGTTCCTTAATTTAACAAATTTTGTACGGGCCTATCATGTTTTCGTTAAAGAGCTGTATTGGCCTACTAGGATGTACCTCGACTTTTAATCCGGAGATCATGGGTTCGAACCGTTATTGAGCTTTAGAGGAGAAACCCCAGCAGATATCTTCGACTAAAGTTTACGAAATATGTATACCTAATGTGTTTTATTAATAAATTACTTCTACCGTATAAATTGTAACTTTTCTTATTATTCATGCAATACATCAAGACTTTTTTCCATATAACACAAAGGTTAGCTGGAAGAGAATGCTATCTAGCATTAAGTTCGCATATGTACAGTACTTTTTAGTTGTGCAATAAAGAATTTTCTATCTATATTGGTATTCCCTTTTAATACATCTATGAAAATATGATGTATGTTCACAAAAATATTAATTAGTTTAAGAAAAATAGCGATAATCACAATGAAATCAAGATAACACGCTGTTGCCACTTGTAGGCTCCATTTTAAATTTTTAAGTTAATAAATCGTTTCAAGAGTAAGTTGTACGCTTTTATAACAAACTCCCATGAGATAATAATATACAAAAACTGTACATTACAAATTTGAAAATTAAACAAAAGCTTTATAAAAAGGCAAACTATAATACATATATCGGAATATTTATATTATAAAAACTCTTTGGACTGAAAATGCTATAACTCGATAATAATTTAGGTAAGTACTTGTTTTGTAAAAGGATCCTTAAAAAGAATAACCAGCCCTGTTTCCTGCCTTTCTTTCCTGGCTTGGACGCGGAGGAACAGGCAGTAGATAAAACTGACTTAATCAGTTTCTTTCCAATTAATGACAACCTCAGGTACTTACTCTTGTGAATACCAATTAGGGGTTAGTCAGAAGCACATCCAAACATTACATTTGGCACATGTCCGCGTTTTCGCAAGTAGTTAACACCATCAATCTCCGCTTATTGGAACACTGAACAGTAACGAGCTGACGTTAATTGATAGATCACAGTTTAACCAGTTTCCAATCAAACAAATAACTCAATAAACCATTCTTCCTAAACAAATGCAAAGGAGCAAGTCAAATATTGACGTTCGGCATCAACACTTGGACGCGGGTGATAAGGGGCTGTTATTGGAACGGCAAACGGGAATCACGGGCCGGACAACTGCCGTTTTGAGGGTCAGATGTAGATAAGTTGGAGTAGATGAGCCATTCAAACTATCACGATTTTATGTAACTAGTATAGCCATGGCCGTCCTCGGCCTCCTAATCCAACGCGTCGCATCACCCGCCCGCGCTATTACTTCTTTGCTCGGCTCTTTAGGGTCGTAGCGTGATTTAATAAGCTTATAACCTTCCTCATGAATTGGGCTATCAATGGTAAGCGCGTTCAAACAAAAAAAACTCTTAAGCCTTATGATTATTATAGACTAGCTTCTGCCCACAGCTTCGCCCGCATGGTAGCCGGTTAAAAAGAAGCCTATGTGCCATGTATAAGCTATATTACTGTAAAGTTTCATCAACGTCCGATCAGTAGTTTTTGCGTGAAAGAGTAACAAACATCCATCCTCACAAACTTTCACGTTTATAATATTATAGTAGGATATTGACTTTGAGTTTGACTTTCTTTTGCTTATATTGGACGTAGATTGAAATGCCGGGAGTTTAAAAACTTATAAACGGAATTTGATGAAAATTTACAGCAATATAGCTTATACATCAGAATAACACATAGGCTACGTTTTATTCGGGTACCACGCGGGTAAAGCCGTAGTCAGAAGCTAGTTTTTATATATTGACATCTCACAAGGATAAACTAAGCACACATAACAGGGCATGTCACAAGATTTTATAATTTTGGGGAAGATCAGGTGGAATTGAACCACGTAACACTGATTATAAACTTTCACACTTTATTTATATTTCGTTACACTTGTTACTCTGTTCAACACTTCTGAACGACTGCCTCGAATACACCCACTGGGTTCTACATTACACATCTCTTCCACTCTAAATGTGACGTGACAAAAACGAAAGCCCCTGATTGGCTACAGAACTTTTAGTCAAATCAACAACTGGTTGAATCATGTATTCAATATTCAACAAGTCAATTAAGCATCCAATATTAGTAATATCCTCGAAAAAATTGTCATCCGAGCAATAACTTAAAAATAGATACGTATAACAGGGATAACATAAAAAATTTACCTGATTACAATGGACAGTCCTAACAATAAGATCCCAAAAAACAACCTCAGCGGTACACGAACCGGCGACCTCGAGCTTGGTACGCGAGGTAGTTGCTATAGAAACTAAGCTACGTTACCAACGTGGTCCAAATTCTTGGGATGATTCGGCTCGAAGCCGCTAAGGTTGAATTCTTGGGATACTATAAAGTCTTACAATTTTATGTCACAACCAGCGATCTCGAGGCATTTCAAGTAAATAATATCAATATTTACAAACCTCCGAATCGTGCAAGTACCTACACTGTTCAAGTTCTAAACAAATTGCTAAGAAATCGCATTTGGATTGGCTGTTTAGAGAATAATGTCACAAACAAAAATAGCTTCTTCAAGTTCATAAAATTAGGACGTTCGTTATTCGTACGTTACTACGCAGTTAGAAAGCGGATTCTCCCTTTTTTGAATGAAAAATAACTTATAATTTTTGTATTGTAAAACGGGAATTTTCACGTACCGTACTATCGGTGAAAGCACCGACTAAGTTTCGACTCATTCCGAGAGTCTTCATCAGGGTGAGTGATTGCCGCGTCGCGCCGTGCACTACTTATATTTTTTTATATTTTTTGTTTTAGTTCAACGTAGGCAAGTTTTTCATGAATGCCCTTCTGTGTGTTCGTAGATCTTTGATTTTAGGTAGGCCGTTCGGTCAACTATTTGCATTGGTAATTCATATTAACGTTATTATCAACGTTATTGTCAGTTCGGCTCCCTTTGATTACAGCAGGATAATTGTGTTTTCCTATTGATTTTTGCCATCAAACAACTTTTTTGGGACTTCCAAACGGGTTGAAAATCTAATTTGGTCTGTAGCTTGATATAAATGGGTTGAGTTGTCATGTGGGGTCTCTCTGCCAAGTTGACTACACAATACAAAAATCTATTGGGATTAACACAGGCAATCGAAATATGGTCACGTGACATTTTGACATTTTGATATGCGATTTCATAAAAGGTTTTCTGTCCGTTACCACATCATTATAAGTTTATCGGGTTTTTATTGCCTTTTTTATTATTTTCCCGATGTTTCGACTGTATTGCAACAGCCGTGTTCACGGGATAACCATATCATAAACGCGATAAATACCCGTTAAACTTATAATAACGTTACCACATCACCGAAAAGGCTTATCTAACTGTCATGTGGTATTTTTGTAATAGATTTGTATAAAAGGATGGTAATTAGAAAGTTTTATCGACACAAATAACAAGTGCCATTTGATAGATTAAATGAAATAAAAGTCTGTTTGTTAAGTACTATTTCACACAAAAACTACTGAACGGATTTGATGTATACACATACCAACCATTATTTTTCAGCTACCCCTATCCTCAAAGGTTTGCTGGAAGAAAACTATTGTTAGGGTTAAGCTCGCCTTTGTATATGTCCTTTATGTAAGTTTATTGTCTGTATTTAAGTGTGTAAAATAAAAAAAATAAAGATAAAGACAAATGGGTTCACAACATTTATTGAATATTTTAACAAAATACAACTTCGTCAAGTTGCATTTTGTTAAAAAAAAACTCAGAAAATGTTAAAATAATGTAATTAAATAAATGCAGTTTCTTAAAATGTAATTAGGTACGAATTAAGGAGCTATCAAAACTTAATTCAGATGTGCATTCGCGAGTCTGACTCTCACTTGGCCGATTTCACTTTAAGATTTACAGTAAAGTCGACGTGTAACAGATAAACAAGTTGATCTATCGGAAACACGTCACACACAACACCCCACGCTTCCTTCCACGACCGTATCTCCATCCACCACGGTATATATTCCCCTGCCGCATTGTTAGACGTCTAATCTTTATATTATATCTACCGTCTTGCAATCTTACCCGTGCGCTTTGCAAGGGCTTTAACCGTGAATTAATATGATTGATTATCGCGTGCTTGCTTGTTTTTGATGCTGGTAACTCATGGCACTGGCTAGTTCTAGGAGTTAAGGGGATGGTAATATGGATGGTATTCGTTTGGTGTATTGTGGGTTCAGGTTGAGTTTAAGGGGTCTAAAGCTGCAGCGGACACCAATAGATTTATCGCAGATTTAGACGAGCGAGCGGCTTTGCTGCCGATACGTATGAGACAAGTGGCCGGGCGTGACATGAGACAGGAACCTTTGACGATTTCAAAGGAGTCAATATTAACAGTGAGAAAATGTACTTTTGTGGCTAATAGTTAAGTAACCAGGACCAACTATTGTTAGAACATTAAATAATGAAAGAAAATGTTTTTTAAAACAAAGGTTAGCTGGAAAAAAATGCTAAGCAGTAAGCTCGCCTATGTAATTGTTTCATCTTGTGAAATAAAGCATTTTCTATATTTGCATCCATATATATAACACACAAAACCAGTTTTAGGATATCCTACTAATATTAAAAACGCGAAAGTTTGTGAGGATGGATGTTTGACTCTTTCACGCAAAAACTACTGAACGGATTTTAATGAAACTTTACAGTCATATAGCTTTTATATCAGAATAACACATAGGCTACTTTTTATCTGGGTACCACGCGGGCGAAGCCGTGGACAGAAGCTAGATGCTGGACATTTTGCACACAGCATGATCTAGCCCCAAACTAAGCAGAGCTTGTTTATGGGAACTACATGATGGATATACTACTTACCTATATACTTATTACAACTATACATCTATACGTACTTTAATATTCTCAGTTGGACGGAATCTCGCTGACGGTACTCATGAGGAAGGATTTCTAAACGGTCAACGAAACGTCAGCAGAAGAATGGAAGAAGTACGTGGTATAGTCATAATAATTACCTAACATTATACCAAACCACTGTAAAAAAAAACTGAATTTATGTGGGATAAAGAGTGTCATCCTTAATGATTATGTACCTATGTATAAAAAAATGAAGACTGTAACTACCTACGTAGTTACCTGTATAGGATTTTAAAATATTACAGTGTAAATTAATGTTACAGGGGATTTCTGGAACTCTTGTCTATAGCCCCTGGGTTATAGCGGGGGATTTGTGGAATAAGCCAGTGAATTTATATGGGATAATGAGTGTCATCCTTAATGATTATGTACCTATGTATAAAAAATAAAGACTGTACCTACCTACGTAGTTACCTGTATAGGATTTTAAAATATTACAGTGTAAATTAATGTTACAGGGGATTTCTGGAACTCTTGTCTATAGCCCCTGGGTTATCGCGGGGGATTTGTGGAATAAGCCAATGAATTTATATGGGATAAAGAGTGTCATCCTTAATGATTATGTACCTATGTATAAAAAAAATAAAGACTGTAATTACCTACGTAGTTACCTGTATAGGATTTTAAAATATTACAGTGTAAATTAATGTATGATGAGATTTCTGTAACTCTTGTCTATAATACCCGGGTTATTGCGGGGGATTTGTGGAATAAGCCAATGAATTTATATGGGATAAAGAGTGTCATCCTTAATGATTATGTACCTATGTATAAAAAAATAAAGACTGTAATTACCTACGCAGTTACCTGTATAGGATTTTAAAATATTACAGTGTAAATTAATGTTACAGGGGATTTCTGGAAATCTTGTCTATAGCCCCTGGGTTATCGCGGGGGATTTGTGGAATAAGCCAATGAATTTATATGGGATAAAGAGTGTCATCCTTAATGATTATGTACCTATGTATAAAAAAATAAAGACTGTAATTACCTACGTAGTTACCTGTATAGTATTTTAAAATATTACAGTGTAAATTAATGTATGAGGGGATTTTTGTAACTCTTGTCTATAATACCCGGGTTATTGCGGGGGATTTGTGGAATAAGCCAATAAATTTATATGGGATAAAGAGTGTCATCATTAATGATTATGTATCTATGTATAAAAAAATAAAGACTGTAATTACCTACGTAGTTAC
Organism: Perizoma flavofasciatum; assembly: GCA_958496245.1. Lineage (NCBI taxonomy): Eukaryota > Metazoa > Arthropoda > Insecta > Lepidoptera > Geometridae > Perizoma > Perizoma flavofasciatum. The sequence goes on from OY292424.1 coordinate 14,779,193, forward strand.
CTGTATAGGATTTTAAAATATTACAGTGTAAATTAATGTTACAGGGGATTTCTGGAACTCTTGTCTATAATCCCCGGGTTATCGCGGAGGATTTGTGGAATAAGCTTTAATTTCAATGCCATGAATGCAAAAAAAGATAACATAGAACATAACGATATAAAAAACAAACGAAGGTACTAAAATTTGTGAAATTGAAGTTATGGATTGGCTGTTAAAATCAGTGTTTTTGCTTTTAAGCAAAAATTTTTCACTGAGCCATGGCCTTTTTGTTGTACTGCAACACACACAAACACAAACTTACTGACAATAAAATGTATATTGGTGTGTTTCTGTAGCAACGAATAAATGTTTTATCTATCTATCTATCTAGTGCAATGGCGTGGCCATGGCTATGTTAACCATCGCAACTTTGCTAGTTTAATTAAGAGTCTAGCTCTTCAATTTCCAAAAATCGTGCACATAATGACGACGAAGACGCAAAAGATGCAGGTTCGCTTCCCGCTACGGAAACAATACTTGCATTTGACGACCTCTGTGGCGCAGTGGGCTATAGTCCGTCTGAGACGCAGAAGGTTGCGGGTTCGAATACCGCCGCGGTACAAATATTTGTATCTGCAAATATGTGGGTGTTTCCTTTGTATAGTAGGTACGTATTTACAAAAAAAAAGTGTATATAAGTAGTATATGAGTCATGTAGTTCCCATAATACAAGCTCTGCTTAGTTTGGGGCTAGATGATGCTGTGTGAAAATGTCCGGATTTTTTTTTATTTATAATTATTATGATTTTCTGCAGATATTTAATCCGGGATCTGTATTGTAGTACCTTGGTCCTCGTAGTTTCTGATAACTGCAACACAGGGAATCTTAATGTGAGGTCAGTACTATGTATGTAACTGTTGATTGTATATAAAATATCGAATGGAAATTATATAGGGCTTTGTGACCGATGTTGGAAGACCATGAGGTAAGAACTATGGTCAAAGTAATGTCTAAAATTATTAAAAAAAACGGTTTACTCTTTACTAACACTGCTTTTATCCAAAATGATAGGTATTCCGTCTGTGAGTTACAAAAATATCTTCATTTAAATATGTCCACATCCAGCAGTGAACCTGTGAACTTTAGTGCCACTATTCGGTTCCCACGAACCGTGAAGTCACGGGAACGTACGTATTTCCGCTAGGCCATGCAAAATGTCACTATGGATGGTAGTTTAGAATGACTGGAAGCTAAATAAATAAATAATGCTGGACATTTTTTCACACAGCATTATCTAGCCCTAAAGTAAGCAGAGCTTTGAGCAGCTTTTTTCTAGTTCTTTTGTAGGTATATTTAAAACACCCTAAATTCTAACGAAGTTTTAACAAACGAAAAAGAAAAATATACACAGAAAAATTTACAAAAAAAAAACATTTTGCAAAACTGAAAGTAAAAAGTGCGATCTTATCGCTCAGAAGTGCTCTCTTCTTTGAAACGTATTCACTCAGTCTTTCCGAGGTATAATGATTGTAAAGGGCAGTTGTTTTATTCGGACTTACAGAGTGAGGAGCCAAAATGAAACCGCTTGCTTTAAAAGACGTCCACTTAAAATTTTAAGTGGAAAACCAGCATATATACGGTATACGGCGCCCATATGATGGTAAGCGGTCATCTAACCTATGCTTGCAATACCAAGCCGTGAGGTATGATCGCACGATCGACCCTGAGACATAATAAGCGAAAACTCTTATGTACCTGTAATTTTAACGGAACCCACTACCCTTCAAACTGAAATAGGTACAACAGGTATATCTTGAATTTTTCTTTTTATTTTCTGAATGTAGGGTTACCCACAAAATAATTAGATACCAGTATGTACATACTGAATGTTGAATGAGCGAAAGAAATTTCACGTACCGTACTATCAGTGAAAGCACTGGCTAAGTTTCGACTCATTCCAAGACTCATTCTTGAGTCTTCATCAAGGTAACTTAGTACCGACTAAGTGACGGTGAAAGCACCGACCCTCACTGATAGTACGGTACGCGAAAATTCCCGTTTTTACAATATTACTTATCAAATTCACGATAGTTTCTGGAATGTTATTTTTGGCGATTTCAAAAAATAATCACACCATAAGGTATTCTGCGGTGGAGTTTGCTGATCTCTTCTCATCAACAGAGAGGGGGTGAGACAGATAATCGTACCTCTAGTAATAATTATATAAACTGAGATTCACAAAACAACGGCAAACATGCCATTTGTCCCGTAGCGGGAATCCAACTCGTACCTTTTGCGTGTCTGCCGGCTACTTGCCTGCCGCGCCATCGCATCGACGTAGTCAATCAATGAAAAATTAATTAATCAAAAAATTCTCCATTAGCAAACAAGTGCATAGAAAGGAATCATCAAAGAGCAAGGGCCTTTTGATCCGTGGCTCATTTACCGATGGCCTTTTTACCTGACCACGGAGGGGAAGACAATGATTCAATGCATACCTATAGCTACTTATGAGATTCAATGGATATAGGTATGAGCTACCTAGAAAAGTAGGTATAGATATTTTGGATATCCGGATTAAAAATAGGTTTCGTTTGCTACTGTTGGTTTTCACAAAATTGAAGCTGTATACAAGGTTTTGTATTACCGAAGTAAGGATTCAAACCAGAAAATAAATTCGCCCACAATATTTGCGAAATTTAAATCGATGATTATCAATAAGTTATTCGTTTCATCAAATTATTGTCGACGATATTCGTATTTGTCTAAATACAAACAATATTTTCCTGAAATCTTTGGCTCTACAACCTATTACCTATCTCTATACGAATCTTTAACAGTAGAACTGTCGAAAAGGTTTTTTTAGTTTTCAGACCCAGTTAATCTCCATTTTGACCAAGCTAAAAATAAACAAACGAAAAATAGAATAAAGTTTATTGAGCACAAACAATGATAAAGGTAAAAGTTATACATAGGCCGGCAATTAGAGGTAGGAACTTACCTAAATAAAATACAAACAAATCGAAATTGTTCATAGGCTCATGTGTCTAACAAGGCTATTGGATATTGACAAAGGTGAAAAGGCTAAAGTTTGAAAAATACTATGATATAATTAATAGAATTTAGTTTATTTTTCAAAAACACGATACAAATAATAAAAATAAATAATAAAGACAATGTAACAGAGCAACATTTTTTAATCTGTGCAATGTAAAGTGTCAAACGGTAGTTGCAAAAAAGGTCCCAACTCAGCATAATACTGGTTGCAACAACCAGTGCTGTTCTTCCGTTAGAACCGTTTTTTAGGGTGGACTTGTAACATTTATACCCAGTAGAAAAAAACGAATTAATTAAAAAACGGAAACAATAAAACGAGAGCTTTAAAACTTCAACGAAATAAATGTAATACTGAATAACATAAAAACTAATAAATAAAGTAAGCAGGTATATGAGAAACACTAAACAAATTAAAGCTAAAAAAAAAATATGCTAATTTGCTTGTGATAATTCGAAGTTACCGAAATGAAATCAAAAGGCTTATTACTCCGTGTCTACGTGATAATTACGGTTGACAAATGGCGGCTACCGCTATCTAGTAAACGGCAGGTTTCCCGGAATGAAATCGGATACGCCAGCCGGTTCTCCGCAGGGAAGAAACCGTTCATTTGCTTGCGGGAACTTTTTCACGGAGACTTGAACTTTAATTAAAAACAGAATTACGTACCTTCCTAGAACCAAGCACATGTCTCCGGGATATTTAAACTTGAGGCCAGACAAAGTACATTGTAGAATTTACATTATATTTTCGGTTATCTAGGAACATTTATTTTTAAAAATAGCTGGTCTACATAAATATAAGTTGTATGTGCTTACGTTAAAATAAGACGCTTTAACCCGAATGTGACTTTTTCAAAATCAACGGATTGACCCTTTGGTGCAAACTGTCTGACCGCTTTTTGTATTACCTATACTTCTAGTATTATGATATCTGTGTCTATACCTATTTGTGCAATATGGTTAGAAAGAGCAATAATAATTGAGAATGCAATTATTATTATTATCTATCGAGACTTCTTATTCTTACAAAATAAAATAGTATCCCTGCTCAAAAGGCTTCAAACTCAAACTTTTTATATATACGATCAAGGGAGTAGAATCAATCATACAACCCACTTGTTTGCAAACGGTGATCATAGTCTATGGATGCTTGAAACACCAGAGATAACACATGCGCATTTCCGACCCATAAAAAAAGTCAAAACACCCCTGTGAAAATCTTCATACCTGCCCTGTCTGTGCATACCGTCACCAGCCTGCTTAGCATAAAGACCTTAGACAACGGGTTTCTCTACCGCCGAGAAGACAAAATATATTTTGTTCCTCTCTTTTGTTTGACAGAATACGCGACAGAAATAGTTTTTCTCTTCTCTTTTGTAGACAAAACGTTGTCTTGGGTGCTCATGCTAAGCAGGCTGGAAAACCAGAATCCTCAGGGAGGTCATTCCATAACCTTCATTAATTAAAATGGTTTTATAACTTGTTTATTTTGTCCAGCAGTGTATTCAATGGCTGGACTCCTCGGTGCTACTTATCTAGTACGGACAGCTATCTCAGGGGATGAAGATGAGGGTTCTAGGGTAAATCTATGAATACCCTTACACGTAGTAACTATTACGTTATTTATGCCCACTAGCTTTGACCGCGTATCAACGTGGTCAACAGGCTTCAAAAACAAAAGCGTCACTTGGTGCAATGCCATGCTTGCCAGATTCAACGGAGGGGCATCAAATTTGGTGTGTGACATAGTAACAAGTTCATAAGTGCATTACGAAACTTGGATTTATAACTAAGACCCCAAAACAAAACAGGAATCAGAGTCGAAGTTAACATTCATTTATTCATTAAAATCACAAGGATCACTTTGAAACGTCGATTTTATCTACTGCCTGTTCTAAGTCTTTCAAGATGAAGTGACGCGCGTGAAAAGTGCCGCTATGGATGATTGCTTCTTTTTTTTTAAACTTGACACGTGGCTACTGTTGTTACGAATCATCGTACAGTGAATAGTGATAGGTACCCAAATATTTGCTTGCCAGAAGTTATTGACGAATTCCGTAAAAATAACTGTAAACGTCTCAACATCATGACAACGCCAGCACGGACATCCAGACAAACATACGAATTTTTGAAGGAGAAAAACGTAGAATTTATTAGCCATCCTGCATATATTCCTAACCTGGCACCTTGTAACTTCTATCTGTTTCCAAAAATTAAGAACCGCATACGTGGTTATCGATTTTTATCACCAGAAAAGGCTGTCGAAGGGTATGAAAAACGAGCTTCCGAGGTCACTACGGAGGAGTGCCCAAAATGTTTTAAAAATTTTTTTTTTTCATAAGTGCGTTAAAGTTAACGGAAAACATTTTGAGAAATAATAAATTCATTTTTGACTATTCATAATATTTTTTTCTTATTCATTCCGAAAATTTTTGCTCTCATCATTAGTATTCCATCAGTCTTGACTACACTTTCAAATAGTGCACCTACCTTTTCTAATGTTTTATTTGTACAAAAGGCCTCTGTTTGCTTCGGCCACAGTAATGTCTCACAAAGAATCAGATTCCAAGTCTGAGATTTTGAATGAATGTGTGAAAAACTAATGAATTCATAAAGGCAAAAACTTTGCTAAAGATCATGTTATGTTTTGCACTCGTTTTTATGATTTCCATCTAGTTTAACAGCTCTGTATATTTGTTTATTTAATCACAGTGACTGAGAGCAGACGGGCTGTGTCTAGTCGCATAAAACAAACGCTTTACCGGCGTATTATACGGCGACGTTTTGTTGAAACGACTCCTTGGACTGGGAATCCAAATTGGTGAGAATTTTATGACGTTTTCGAGAAGCTGCTGTATTTTTGTCCAGGTTGCTCTTGTAAAGCGTGCTACGAATAAACACTTCCTTTGTGATGCTTTTTATGTTGATAGGTGGTCGTTTTTGGATTTGTCTGATTGAAATGTTGATTCGGGTTTACTCTGTTTTTGGATAGCAATTATTTATTCAACGCTCTGTTCAGTTCAATTTACAGAATACCAAATTTTGCCGAACCTCTTTTGACCGTCACTTTTATTTTGGCAAGACAGTATATCTAGAAAGCTATGTGAAAAGTTAGAAGTTTCATTAGACCCACTCATATTTTCTGATTTTATCGCAATAATAGAGCATGCCCATTCCAGGGACATTGTTTACTAGACGTTTTCTCCCCTCCGCTCTTCAAATGAAAATATATGGGTCTGATGGTATCAGAGCCTTCATGGCAGCAAAGAGTGCAGTTTTGATAAAATCTACGTTTATGTAAGTAAGAAGATTTCACGATCTCAGCGGCGCTGCGGGCAGTAGCCAACTACAGTGTAGAACGTGCAAGTTCGATTCCCGCTGCGGGACAAATATCTATGATCAAAGGATAATAGTTGTCAAGGACGAAGCGACACGTGACCAGTCAGCTGGCTGTTATTCGAGTAAACACATTAGTATTGCTATTCAACGTGGCAATGCGGCCATTTTGGGAACGCTTCCGTCTGGTAGTGATCTGGATCGGTTGAGCTATCCATAGATCGTTTGCAACGGTCTTTATATAACTAGCTGTTTCATCTGTTTTTGTTTATACCTACTTGTACATAGTTGTATGAATAAAAGTTGTCAAGTATAGTCAAAGTTTGCGTGAATTTACTGATTGCCACCGCACGCCTCTATCATCGCCACCGTGCGAATAATAATAATAAAATACTTTATTGAAGACTTGACATTATTATGTATTATTACAGAAATTGTTCGTCTTCCTTATTCGAAAGGGCTTTTTAAATGCATGTCGGCGCAAGGGTGTTATTATACTTCTAAAATGAGTCATCGGCGCAGAATCACGAGTTATTTAACAAATCATCACTTAGATAGTCAAAATACAGTGTAAAAAGTTGTTATTTTTACCATGTTCACCATCAAAAACTATTCGGAAACTTAAATGATTGTAAATGTAGAAATTCAAAAGCTTGCAAGTATTTTAAACTTGATCGAACAAGTAGCTTGCTTGAGTTTGTGTTTTTGCATAAATACGGGCGACACGGACCGAGTACGATTCACGCATTCGATGACAAGGATAAAGCCAACTGCTTGGCTGAAAGCCTAGAAGCCCAATGCACTCCTAGCCACTACCCCGTTGACCCTGCTCACCTCGATACGGTGAACAGTGAAATCACGCGCCTTATCTCCCTACCCCCCTCTGCCCCAGCTCTGCCCCCTGTCAAAGCTTCAGAGGTAATGACGATCATCAAGGATCTCCGCCCTAAGAAATCCCCTGGTACAGATGGCATCAGCAACAGAGTACTCAAGCAGTTCTCAGTTCCCCTCATCTATCTCTTAGTCAGCATCTTCAATGCAGCCATGTCCTCGTGTTCATTTCCTAATGCCTGAAAGGAAGCCATCGTCATCGGCATCCGTAAGCCCGGCAAAAGTGCAAATGAACCCTCCAGCTACCGCCCTATCAGTCTCCTCAGTTCCCTGGGGAAGGTTTACGAACGACTCCTTCTGAATCGTCTTTGGTCCCACGTAAACGAGTTCAGGCTCCTCCCGGACGAGCAGTTCGGTTTTCGAGCCCGACACTCGTGCCCCCAGCAAGTGCTCCGCATCACGGAGCACATCCTATCCAAGAGGCACGCTATCTGGCCTGCAGATACAGGTGCAATCTTCCTCGATGTAGCGAAAGCTTTCGATAAAGTCTGGCACAATGGCTTGATCTACAAGCTATTCTAACTCGAAGTGCCAGAAAGACTCGTGCTCATCTTACGAGACTATCTCCACAATCGAAGCTTCCGCTAACGCGTGGAAGTTACTCTTTCTGACCCCAGACCCATAAGAGCCGGTGTCCCTCAGGGCTCCGTCCTTGCTCCTCTCCTGTTCACGCTGTATACCAGCGATATCCCTCGGACTCATCAAGTCGAGCTTGCCCTTTTCGCGGACGACACAGCTTTATACGCATCCGATAAGAACTCTGATCGAGTGCGCATCAAGCTGCAAGCCGCTCTCGACACCTTAAGTGCATGGTTCCGTAAATGACGCATAGAGGTCAATCCAACGAAAAGTGCAGCAGTGCTCTTTTCTCGGAGAAACCGCTTGCCCACAAGAACGGTCTCACTCTTTGGCGAACCCATCCCATGGGTTAAGTCAGCCCGTTACTTAGGAGTGATCCTTGATAGACGTCTATCCTTCTTCACTCACATTACGAAAGTGAGCAACCGCGCCAAGTTCATCCTTGGCCGCATTTCCCCTCTCATCTGTGCGAAGAGCAAAATGTCCCTTAGAAATAAGGTGACACTTTACAAAACGTGCATCCGCCCTATTATGACATATGCCGCAGTGGCCTTCGGCCACTCCACTCATGTCAAAAAACTCCAAGCTGTCCAAAATCGTTTCTTGCGCAAGGCCACCGGTGCGCCGTGGTATTCGCGCAACATAGATCTCCACCGAGACACCAAGCTCGAGTCCATAGCCAAATTCATAAAAACCGCTTCTCAGCGGTATTATGAACTGCCCTCATCCCACCCGAACCCCTTAATCTCCACTATCCCCGACTACTCGATCGAGTCACCCGAGTTGAAAACCCCCCGTAGACCAAGACACGTTCTTGGTGACCCCGATGACCCCATCAGCACCGCTAACGCGGTGGTGACGTTATCAAGTCCCGACAGAGCAAACACTCCACAGATACACCGAGCCCGCCGGCGGGCTCGACGAGTCCCCACTTCCGCCTACTCACGGTACAGATATGTACCGGGGCGTTTCTCTCCTATTCCACCCCCTCTGGCAACGGCCCAAGCCGAGGTCCGTACCTAAGTGGTGCCCTTGTGCTAGTTGCCCCATCCTAACTTTTTACAGGCTGAGCGCCTTCTGCGTTCGCCGTAGTCCGGTGACGCTGACCAAGGCCATCTGCGGCCCTGCAGCATTAAAGTCCATTCAGAAAAAAAAAGAGTACGATTCATTCTCGCTCGAGCCGTCGGACCGTACAGACCTAGAAACCCTCTGTACAACGGAGAATAAATTATAAGAACATCTCCTGGAGTTTACTTTCATCGTCAACTATGAGTAACCAGCATGCTGGTGATGGAAATGACGTCACACTTTCTTAAAAACCACCTTGGAGCCACCTGCCTCCGTCATGCATATTAGTTTTGATATCTCAAAAAAAAATATAAAACCCTATCACTGAGCATTTGAGCACATAAGCCTGAATAACTGTAGGAATGTCACGGTTTTACATACCTGTACCTACTATTATTATTGCTTTGTACAATCCTACTAATATTATAAATGCGATAGTTTGTGAGGATGTATGTTTGTTACTCTTTCACGCAAAAACTAATGAATTGATTTTAATGAAACTTTACAGTAATATAGCTTATATACATCAGAATAACACATAGCTACTTTTTATCCGGGTACCACGCGAAGCTTGGGCAGAAGCTAGTATTATGTATATACCTCTATATTAACAAAAAAAAGTATAAGTTAAAGTAAAGTACAGTAATGTAGTTCCCATAATACAAGCTCTGCTTAGTTTGGGGCTAGATGATGCTGTGTGAAAAATTACCGGCATTTTTTATTATATCTGCATTAATCTTTCCAACTTTACCATAAAATCTTGACTGTTTTAATAAGACAAAGTTATCGGAAGCCTCGTTTGTCAAAGCATCGAAGCTAAGCTGAACCTATCTGCGTTAAACTTAAAACTTAACTTAGAAATATGGTTATTGTTTTTGCATTGATTTTTTTTAACATAAATACTAACACGGTCACAACTATATTCCCCATGAGAGTCATCCTCAGGTACATACTCGCTCACAACTATATTTCCCATGATAGTCATCCTCAGGTACATACTCGCTCACAACTATATTTCCCATGATAGTCATCCTCAGGTACATACTCGCTCACAACTATATTCTCCATGAGAGTCATCCTCAGGTACATACTCGCTCACAACTATATTCCCCATGAGAGTCATCCTCAGGTACATACTCGCTCACAACTATATTCGCCATGATAGTCATCCTTAGGTACATACTCGCTCACAACTATATTCCCCATGATAGTCATCCTCAGGTACATACTCGCTCACAACTATATTCCCCATGATAGTCATCCTCAGGTACATACTCGCTCACAACTATATTCGCCATGATAGTCATCCTCAGGTACATACTCGCTCACAACTATATTTCCCATGATAGTCATCCTCAGGTACATACTCGCTCACAACTATATTCGCCATGATAGTCATCCTCAGGTACATACTCGCTCACAACTATATTTCCCATGATAGTCATCCTCAGGTACTTACTCGCTCACAACTATATTCGCCATGATAGTCGTCGTTAGGTACATACTCGCTCACAACTATATTCGCCATGATAGTCATCCTCAGGTACATACTCGCTCACAACTATATTCCCCCATGATAGTCATCCTCAGGTACATACTCGCTCACAACTATATTCCCCATGATAGTCATCCTCAGGTACATATTCGCTAACAACTATATTCCCCTCATCATCCTCAGATACATACTCGCTCACAACAATATTCCCCTCATCATCCTCAGGTACATACTCAGTGAGTAGATCTTTGAGGATAACAAAATAGAGGGTAGTCAAAAGCACGTCCCAACATTATATTAGGTTCATGACCGCGTTTTTGCTGGTAGTTACCATTCCGAGTGACAAGTTGCTAGCCCATCGCAGCTTATTGGAACACTAACTGATGAAACAAGCCTTCAAATGTTTGATTCTAGAGCATGCCGGTTTCCTTATAATGTTTTCATGAAGTATTTGCTGCTCGGACAAACAAAGATTGGTGTGTCTTTGCTGTCCGCGTGATCGAACGACAGAGACTAAATAACCATTTTGGGAGTCTCAGCTTCATATCTTCTAGCCCTTGTCCCACATTTCGTGGTTTCAGTACAACATATTTTAATTTTTAACATTTTCATCGACGTTTTGAACACGTGTTAATGCAAATATTCATTTTCTGACTGGACATTTTTCACACAGCATCATCTAGCCCCAAACTAAGCAGAGCTTGTATTATGGGAACTACATGACTGATATACTACATATATACTTTTTTTAATTATATACATATTATACATAGAAAACACCCAGACCAGAGACAAATATTTGCAGATCATACAAACATTTGTCCCGCAGCGGGAATCGAACCCGCAACCTTCTGCGTCTCAGGCTGGCTTCCGCTCACGGCGCCACAGAGGTCGTCAGTCTGATCAAATCACGGAAACTTTTATTATCTGTCACCATAGATTCATTTAAAAAAAATGATCTTCCCACGAATATTAGAATGGTTCTCATAATGTTGCTTAGCTTTTTCATAAAATCATCTTAACTCGAATCAATGGAAGATTTTAACATACGGTAGCCAAACAGGGGTGAAAAGGGCCATAAAGATCCCTCCATTAAAATAAAGAAACCGATATAAAATTAAGTCAACAAGTCCCTCCGAAAATTATTCATAGAAAAGGTGCAAAGTGGGGGGGAAAGGTGAGAAGGGAGGAAGGAAAAACTTGGATAAGTTCATTCATGAATTGGAAATGTAATTTGAGCGGTGTGTGGATACAATTGTTTCTGCGCTATGCTTCGGGATTGACGACCTTTGCTTCAGGGGATATTTAGGGGATTTCCTTTCTTCCCCGTACATGTTAACTGGGGAATGTGCTGCCTTCTTAGGTAATGCTCAAGGTTTTTCATATTGTAAAAACGGGAATTTTCACGAACCGCACTATCGGTGAATTTTCACATTTTGGCACATTCCCGAGGTGCGGAAATATGCTGCATACTTAGGCAATGTTCAAAGTTATACATAGTATCTAATACTATCAGTGAAGGAACTAATTTTCGACTCATTCCGAGTCTTTATCAAGATGAGGGTGACGCTCTCCCTCCGAGTCTCACCGCGCACTGCACGACGCACGACGCGGAATGAGTCGAAACTTAGTCGGTGCCTTCACCGATAGTGCGGTACGTGAAAATTCCCGTTATTACAATATGAATAATCAAATTCATGATAGTTTTTGGAATCAAAAATGGCCAATGTGTTGCGATCGATCAGGTGGGTCGGGCTGTATGACGAGATTGTACGAACTGCTTAGCGTAGTGGAGATGATTGATAGATTTTGGATAAAAAAATAATAAATAAATATAGCTAGGTATAATAATCCTGTGTTTTAGGTTACGATAGTGCTTATTATTTGACTACCTCTGTGGCGCAGTGGACGAAGGCCTGTGACACAGGTTGCGGGTTCGCCGCGGGACAAATGTATGTATTTGTAAATATTTGTCTCGGGCCTCGCTTTTATCTTTGTATAACAAGTATATATTTACAAAAAAAATGTATATAAGTAGAATATCAGCCATGTAGTTCCCATAATACAAGCTCTGCTTAGTTTGTGGCTAGATGATGCTGTGTGACATGTCCTGCATTTTTTAAAATTAAATTAAATAATCATTTATCACGATAAAGGTATTTAATTTAACAATGAATGAAAACACTTTATTGTACACCATAAGAAAATAAAAATAACAAAACTAAAAAACAAAACTCAAAGTACAATGGGCGGTCTTGTCGCTTAGAAGCGATCTCTTCCAGACAACCTTCTGATGGAGAGGGCTTAACGAGATTGTAATAATGGCTGGGGGTGTACTTATGTAAAGCATTAGTAATTTGGAAAGCGTGCAAGTAGTTTTAAATGATACTAACAAAGGTAATATATAAAATACATCAAGTACCTAGTATAAATAAATATACAATTACATATATACATACAACATAAATAAATACTTTATAAAATTAAATCCATACATCATATAAGTACATAAAAAAAAAAGTTAAAAATGGGGAAAAAAATGATTTTTATATCTAATTAGTACCTACTGTGACATACCTGACAGATAATAGTTTTTTATACGAGCTTTAAATATAGCTAGGGATGGGGATTTTTTTATTGAGGAAGGTAATGCATTCCAATGTCGCACTGCTTGGACCGTAAACGAGTTATCGTAAAAGCCAGTGCTGTGTGCAGGGGTTTTTAACAAAAGACTTTCTGATGAGCGAAGGACACGATAAGGATGGGAACTGTGAAGAAACTCAAATTGTTGCTTCAGATAGGAAGGAGTTATAATGATTAATAACTCCTTAGGAGTTGATGACAATGTTGTTTATAATGATAAAAACATTCAGTTTCCTTTACGCTGATTAATAATGATAAATGAATGCTGATAAGTGGCTCGACCGCCTGCCAAATATGCATAGACTTGGTAACCTAGGCTTCCACCAGGATATACCTCGTGGAAGCCTCAAGCGACCTACTTTGACAAATTTGCTAGCTATTTGTTTGATTTGCATCGAAAAACCTCGAAATTACATAATACGACCTCTGTGGCGCAGTGGGCGAAAGCCCGCCTGAGTCGCAAAAGGTTGCGGGCTCGATTTGATTCCCGCGGCGCGACAAATGCTTGTATGATCTGCAAATATTTGTCTCGAGTCTGGGTGATTTCTATGTACTCGTATTTACAAAATAAAAGCATAATATCAGTTATGTAGGTCCCATAACACAAGCTCTGCTTAGTTTGGGCCTAGATGATGCTGTGTGGAAATGTCCAGCTTTATTTTTTTTATTATTTTATATATTAAAAAAAATGTAGGTACTACTTACAATTCCAGAACTCGCTATGAAGTTCTCAAAAGCTTATTTTAAGAATTATCTCTCACTAGCTTCTGCCCACGGCTTCGCCCGTGTGGTATCCGTATAAAAAGTAGCCTATGTGTTATTCTGATGTATAAGCTATATTACTGTAAAGTTTCAACAAAATCCGTTCAGTAGTTTTTGCGTGAAAGAGTAACAAACATCCTCATAAACTTTCACGTTTATAATACTAGCTTCTGCCCACGGCTTCGCCCGCGTGGTACCCATATCAAAAGTAGCCTGTATATTATTCTGATGTATCAACTATATTACTGTAAAGTTTCATCAAAATCCGTTCAGTAGTTTTTACGTGAAAGAGTAACAAACATCCTCACAAACTTTCATGTTTATAATATAGTAGGATATATTCCCATTTGTCAAAGCACTGCGATTATTATTTTTGGGATGAAGAATATTTCATTAGCTACTTCTTTTTCAAAATGTCAGTATAAAAATATACTGACATGTTGAATAAGAAAATCTTCAGAAAATACACACTCTTGAAACTTCGTAATCCTAACCAAAGTTACATTGCAACCATAAACGAGCACTTTCCAAACTGGCCATTAAAATATACAGTAAATAAAAGCACTGCTTTTTCGTCCATTCAAAGAAAAACTGTACAACTTGCAGTTCCTACTACGCATATAGTTATCTTTCTTCAGGTTTTGGTAGGTAGAGTTTAAAAAAAATGGGGTCCGAGTGTTTTTCTTGCACTCTTCAGTCTCCTCCTAATTATCGACAAAATCCTAGTGAGATTATTGAGATGAGTGCTGGGGACCGAAGTCGTTCTCCGAATGGGGACGTTCTGCGCCGAAACTTGGCGATTTTCCTACCAATTACCTGACCCTCTCGAGACTTGCAACTGAGTTTATTTGACATTCCGAAAATATGTTGGCGAAATAGAAAGCTTGAAGATGTAGTCTGGAAAATATGTCCAAAATAAAATATAGATTTGGAGTTAGCAATGTTATTTTTTATGTTTTCCAAGCAAAAAAAGTGGACCGCTTCATTTATTTATGATAGACTAGCTTCTGCCCACGGCTTCGCTCGCTTGGTACCCAGATAAAAACTAGCCTATGTGTTATTCTGATGTATAAGCTATATTACTGTTAAGTTTTATCAAAATACGTTGAGTAGTTTTTGCGTGAAAGAGTAACAGAGTAACAAACATCCATCCTCACAAACATCCGCATTTATAATAGTGCTAGCTTCTGCCCACGGCTTCGCTCGCGTGATACCCAGGTGAAAAGTAGCCTATGTGTTATTCTGATGTATAAGCTATATTACTGTAAAGTTTCATCAAGATACGTTCAGTAGTGTTTGCGTGAAAGAGTAACAAACATCCATCCTCACAAACTTTCGCGTTTATAATAGTACGATAATAGTAAACATAGATAACTTTTGGTGAACACCAGAATAAAAAAAACACTAGGCAGGAGATAAGAGATAATGCTGGACATTTTTCACACAGCGTCATCTAGCCCCAAACTAATCAGAGCTTGTATTATGGGAACTACATGACTGATATACTACTTAGATACGTTTTTTTTGTAAATATATACATATTATAAATAGAAAACACCTAGGCCCGAGACAGATATTTGCTTCCGACCACTGCAACACAGAGGTCAAATTTACAATATAATATTCATTCATACAAACAAAAATTACTTTCATTTTAAATCTCAACAGTAACGAAACAATCGAGCATTAATTACGGAATTAAAATAAGCTGTTTCGCAGTCGGTTAAATTAACCGTGGGCTTTTAATCCGTTCGTATTTACCGGATAAAACCGTGCTGTATGTACCTACCGTCGTTGTTTAACTGTTTTATCTACATTTTGGATTGCAGATTAAAATGAATTGGATGCAATTGCCTCTTTTGATAAATTTGTACCTTTCAAATCTACTAGTTTCTGCCCATGGCTTCGCCCCCGTAGTACCCGAATAAAAAGTAGACAGCCTTCGTGAATAACGCATTCGCTCGACTGTTTATTCGTAGACTTAATTTGCAAAATTGATCATCATGAAAAGTCATTTTGTTTTACTGGGATAATCCTACTTCCTACTAATATTATAAACGTGAAAGTTTCTGAGAATGTTTGTTACTCTTTCACGCAAAAACGACTGAACGGATTTTGATGAAACTTTACAGTAATATAGCTGATACATAGGCTACTTTTTATTACTTGAAATACTTTTACTTTTCCAGGTACTACGCGGGCGAAGCCGTGGACAAAAACTAGTATATAGCCTATGTCCACCCTGAAGGTCCCTTCTAAATATTGGTGTAAGTTTTTTTTAAATATAATGTGTACCTAGTTTTGCAGATTAGGTACATCCAGACTTACAAATTTTACCTTTTTAATAATAATAATAATAATAATAATAATAATAATAATGCTGGACATTTTCACACAGCATCATCTAGCCCCAAAGTAAGCAGAGCTTGTATTATGGGAACTACACGACTGATATACTACTTATATACATTTTTTTTTGTAAATACATACATAATATACATAGAAAACTCCCAGACCTGAGACAAATATTTGCAGATACAAACATTTGTCCCGTGGCGGGAATTGAACCCGCAACCTTCTGCGTCCCAGGCGGACCTTCGCCCACCGCGCCACAGAGGCGCGGTGTTTTATAATATTAGTGTATATAAGCACCTAACAATCACATTCATAGTTTTGACCCCACTATTTACATACAGCTATTTACTTTTGTTTGTCATGCCATCGGTTCTTTCTTGGTAAGCCTGCGTTGTTTCAGTGACAACATAACATATACTACCTCAGATTGCCCTTTCAACCTTGGTTTCATTAATTCAATTCAATAATTTTAATTCAGACATTATATAGCAATTATATTCCAAATACTATCGTGAATTTGATTATTCATATCGTAAAAACAGGTATTTTCACGTACCGCACTATCGGATAAGGCACCGACTAAGTTTCGACTCATTTCGAGAGTCTTCATCAGGGTGAGTGATCGCGACTTTCTCCCTCCGCGTCGCGTCGTGCACTAACACGACGCTCGTAAAGTTCTAAACATGCTTTTTGAGATCAGTTATATAGTTATAAATTATATAGCGAAAATAAAAAAACCGACTTCAAATAACGGGAAGTTTATATTGAATATATTTACGAATATATTTCATATTAGACTTTTTATCAGCCCCAGTTTTTTCACCCATTTTTCATAAAATTCAAAATTCAAAATTCCCTTAAAGTATACCCCACCTATTAAAAATCATTAAAATCGGTCACAATTGGCAAAGATATTGCGTAACATACACACAAAAAAACACAGACATACAGAAGAGTTGAGAACCTCCTAATTTTTTAAGTCTGTTGAAAAGGACCAGACTACATATAAAGGGTTGGAATCGCTTTTTGCGCAAAATTTGTTACCGTTAGATTAAGAACGAAATAAAGTCAGGTGTTCGGTTGAGAAAAGAGTAGCGTAATATTCCGTCTTAGCCCGCCCAGTACTTAATTTAACTGTTTTTTTACGCAAAATTAGTTAGATAAAGAATGAAATAAACTCAGGTTTTGGTTAAGAAAAGAATAGCATAATATTCCGTCCTAGCCCGCCCTAGACTTAATTTAACTGTTTTTTTACGCAAAATTAGTTAGATAAAGAATGAAATAAACTCAGGTGTTTGGTTAAGAAAAGAGTAGCGTAATATTCCGTCTTAGCCCGCCCAGGACTTAATTTAACTGCTTTTTTTCGCAAAATTAGTAAGATAAAGAATGAAATAAACTCAGGTGTTTGGTTAAGGAAAGAGTAGCGATGAAACCATTCCGTCTTAGCCCGCCCAGGACTTGGGAACCGGCAGGTGGCGCCGCCCGCCCATGTAATGGAGTTATGTCGTCAGCAGCCCTGCTAAGCTCTGAAGTACTCTGAACCCTGATGCGATCAGATCCGCACCAGTAATTGTTGCTGGATTTGCAGATTCACTGTCCTGAATAAATGTTTTAATTGGGGTGGGAAAACTCGAGTTCTTGTGAAATTATTATGCAACTTCAAAAAGGAAAAGTATATTTCATAACCTGATTGAATATATTAGTGTGGGTTCCGGATTACTTATGTCTGTTTAAATTAAAAAAAACCCTAAAATCGAAATTTTCAGTGCTGCGGTGGTTAGCTTAGACGCTAGAGGTGCGGGTTCGATTACCGCTGCGTGACAAATGTTTGCATGATCTGCAGGTATTTGTTCTGGGTTTGGGTGTTGTGGTACAACGGTACTCGTAGTTCCTGATTCCCCCGACACAGGGAATCCGTATGTGAGGTCCGAATTGTGTATGTGGCTGTTGGGTGTCAAATAAAAACAAGGTCAAATACCTATAAATTACTTTTTTCCCGCATCTGTTTTGGAAATAACCTACTCAAAACTAATTAAAAACTATCAGAAAACGTTAATATTAAGGAGTCAACATTTTGATAGCATCCAAATTGAGCTAAAATTAGATATCTGTTCCCAATAAAACATGTTCTCAAAACCAACTTAGTCATAATCATTTATTGGTATAGGTTTTTGTACCTACAAGTAGCCCAAGCTACCTTTTTTTTTTGAACACAGATCTATACTCCCAATACGTTTCTTTACTCCCATATTTCTCTAGAAAACTAAAAAAACTTCTCACATTCAATCCCCACTCAATAAAAACTGAAACACAACAAAACGTGTCGAAACCTTTAGGGTCACAAGGCCTTAGGGATGGGATAAAACGGCATTAGCATATGAATTCAGTGAGTAATAAAGGAATAATATGCAAATAGAACAGTTCATGTCAGAAATCGCTGATCAACTTGTTTATTTGCGTAGCATGACTGAATAAGTTCATAGACAAGTATTAGGGATTTCTGTACATTAAAATGTCCTTTTTTAAGATACGATATTATTTATTATAAAACACATCCCACTATTTCACTGGATACACTTTTTAACGTTATAACTAGATATCTTTATTTTATACTTAATTATTTACGTGGAGACTATGTGTCTTGTTGGAAGCGCAAAAGGGAAGATAGAGAGCGTCTGTATGTGTGTGAAAGAGATGGACTAGTAACAAGTATCAAGCATCAATCATATCTACGTTCCATAACAACATACGCTCAACTCATAACTAAGGCATTCTCAATAAACTTATTTGTCAACAAAGTTAATTTAATCTAATAATAATAATAATAAATAATAATAAATAATGCTGGACAATCCACACAGCATCATCTAGCCCCAAGCTAAGCAGAGCTTGTGTTATGGGTACTAGATGACTGATATACTTAATACAATACATTACATAGATAGATATTTTTTTATTATACATAGAAAATACCCAGAACACCCGGAACAAATATTTGCAGATCGTACAAATATTTGTCCCAGGGCGGGAATCGAACCCGCAACCTCCTGTTGCGCAGGCGGACCTTCGCCCACCGCGCCACATCGGTCGTCAAATCTATAGTTTCTTTGTTTTTTTCTGTCTGCTTTCTAAAATGTATATTTTATCGAAATACTTAAAGTCAAAGTCAATAGGTAGTATTCATTAAAATCACAATGATCATATAGAAACGTCAGCTAAAAAACTACACCTATTTAAAAATTTAAGTGTATTCCAGCCGATTCCTAGCTCGCGACCAAGTCTAGAAAAATCAGGCAACAAACTCTGCTTTTGTGTGATATTAATCGAACAAGTCGAACTCATAATGTGACGAGCGCGGCCTAACTAACTACGGTACACTAGCGCCATCTCTTATCAAATCGACGCACTACTTGATACCACCATCTAGTATCGACTGGCAATAACCGCGCTAGTAAAAGCCGGTAGTTTCTAGAATGTTTGAGGCGGAGCGAGGCTGCGTGCAAGGCCACGCCCACTTTCGAGAATGTTCCTGAAGAAACGCTTAATTATTTTATCCCGAACCCTAGCTCGTAACAATAATAATGCTTAACTTATTGCTAAAACATAGTAATACTCGCATAAATGATACATGTACTAGCATATAGTACGAAAACCTATTACTATTGAGATTTTTACTGTCAGTCCATCCACAATACTCTTTTAAGAAAAACCATTTTCTTAAAAACCTTCTCGCTGTTACTGTGTTTTTATTTAAAATCTTATGTATCTATTTTATTTATTTATTGTATAACTGTCCTTTCTGTGCTTTGTGAAATAAATCACTTTCTATTTTATTCAAAAGCAATTTAAAAAAACAGTTGGTTAGGTTACTCGAAGAAGTGCGTATAAAATTATCCGAGAGTTGCTCAGCTACATATGACTGTACCGTGGCATTGTTGAAATGCCAACACAACGCCATAAACGACTCGTGTTCCTGTTATGATTATCGTGTGCTCGCATAAATCTAGACTTTTCACTTGTTTATTGCTCCTCGGGGGATATGTAGCAATGGATTGCCCACAGTTTTGTTAGTCAAAATATTAGTTTAGAGAATTAGCATGCAAAAACCGCAATAGAGTCATCAAAATTCCCAGCGTGCGAAGTGTGGAAACTGCGAATGCTTAATTGCCCACTAAAGTGCGATAAAATTATTCAAAGCTGATATAGACACAAATGCGATTCTTTATTAATGCATTTCGACACATAGCGAGATATTTATACTGAATTGATCACATTTTCAAGCGTCATCGCAAATATAGGACTACATTGTTCCCATAGTGTGAATGGAGTAACGGTTTGTTCTTGAAAATGATACGGGAGATGGGCCTCGTCAGCATTGGACTAAAACCCTTCTAGGAGAAGGACAACTCCAAAATCAAATACGGGGAGAAGGCCCCGTCAGAATTTTGCTACAACCCTCCAGGAAAACTCTGAAATCCCAATGATAAATCCTACTACTATTAGAGGTATAAACGCGAAAGTTTGTGAGGATGGATGTTTGTTACTCTTTAACGCAAAAACATCTGAACGGATTTTGATGAAACTTTACAGTAACATAGCTTATACATCAGCATAACATATAGGCTACTTTTTACCCGGGTACCACGCGGGCGAAGCCGTGGGCAGAAGCTAGTTTTTAATATTTTTGAGCTGTGTTGGCTTAGTGAGCGGGACCTCGACTTTAAATCTGGGGGTCGTGGGCTTAAAACCGATCGTGGACCACTCGAAACTCGAAAAAAATTTAGTGCATAGCAACACGTGCTTGCTCAAAACGGCAAAGGAAAACATCGTGAGGAAACTGGCATACCAGTGCCAAACTGGAATGCCAGTATCAGACTGGAATGCCAGTCTCAAACTGGCTAGAACTAAAAATTCGAAATCATATGCCATCAGTTAGTGTTCCAATAATGTGCTAATTAATGTAAAATATCTTTGCGAATTTTTGATTTGGATGGCTCTTTTATTGTATAGATAATGATCCCGAAACGGTCCCATAAAAGTGTTATTCCTGAGGTATTGCTATTTTTCCCTTAAAACTTAAAAAAAACATCACCCTGTTATGGAACCACGTCTAGATTTTCTGTGAGCGATTTTTCTTTTGCTTTTTATTCGAAAGATTATTTACGCAAAATAACAATCAATTATTATAAACGACTTAAAAAAAGAGTTTTTCAATTTATTTATGTGTTTTTTTTTGTGTATGATATGCGATATTTTCTCCAATTGTCAACCAGTTTTCATAAATTTTTTTTTAATGGGTAGGGTATCTATCCAGGGTCCCATTACTATACATTAATATACATTTTATATAAAAAAAACTCCCAAGAATTAAATAATGGGCATTGCATATCAATTTTCCTTTATTGGAAGTCGGTTTTTTTAATTATTTTGATAAATATTTTTCACCCCAAGAATATTTGACACTTCGTCCTCGTAGTTATCAGCTGCGTCGTAGAGTTTAGGACTTCTGGGTAAATCGCATTCGATCCTGCATTTCTTCCCATCACAATCCCTTCAAAAACCAAACAGTGCCATTTGCGGCGCGGCGGCAGCGCGTGAAATTGACCGGTCTAGCCGAGCTCGTCCTCATAAAACATTATCTGACAACTAATGATGTATGGGACGGTCACTGACGCTGTAATAGCTGGATAAATACGGAGTAATTCCTGATATATGGCTTCACTGGTTGAAGATTTATCAAAGGGTACACTGATGTTTAAGGTTTTCGCAAAACAAATGCGATTATAGCATTGAAATTATGGTATTAGTTTAGGATGCAGTCACCTTCATAGAGACGGCTACTGAATTCCACTACAGCTGATAAGGATAGTGTTCAGATTCGTCCGGAGAGTGACACCGTCAGCATGGTGTGTACGCAGTCTTATCGATGTATGCGACGAAAAACTGGTAGCTACCTCCATGCCACCCTGCGCAGCCGCACAAAAAAGGTAGAGTGTCGAAGCCAAGTCAGTTACCATCTCACTCGCAGCAGTGGTCGCGGACAGTGTCCATGAGGAAGGACCTCTAGACGGTCAACGAAACGTCAGCAGGAGAAAAGTTAAATACGTGATAAAGTCAAAATTATCCTAAAATAAAATAAGTGCGATTGTTAGACATAATAAAACACTATACGGATTGAACGCGTTGTTTTGTTTTATTGTTATTCCTGAGTTTCAAACGATTTGTAACTTTCCTTTCGTGATTTCTTTAACGAAAGTGCTTAATTCTATTTCGTACATTAAAATTACAAAAATATTTTTCTTCAAAACCAGGTGAATTTACGTAGTGACTATAGCAGTGAATATACATAGGTTCTGTTTTTGATTTGAGAGAAAAAGGAAAGACCTAATTATTATGTTCAATTATTGTCTTCCTTCCAAAACAATACATACCTTGGAAATAAAATAAATAAACACCCAACTGTCACATACTTAGTCCACACACTGGAATTCCCTGTATCGTGGGTATCAGTAACTACGAGTACCAAAGTACCACAACACGCAAACTTGGAACAAATATCAGCAGAACATTATATCCTGCAGAGGGAATCGAACCCTTTTACGTCTCAGCCGACTACTTGCACACCGCGCTACCGAGGTCGTCAAAATTTGGTTTACAGTATATCAAAGTCAAAAGGTTTTCATCATCATCATCATCATCATCATCTAGCCCTTCTGTACCCACTGTTGGGTATAGGCCTCCTCTTTATAAAGCCATTCGAAAGAGGATGAGGATCGCAAGGGATCGGAAACGATCCCTTGCGATCCTCATCCACTGATTCCCGGCCACGCTGACGATATCATTCGACCATCGGGCGGGTGTTCTGCCTCTCAGTCGCCGAGCCTCTCTTGGTCACCATTCCAAAAGGTTTTAATTTATTGAAATCACAAGGATCATATAGAAACTTCAGCTTGAAAACTACGTGAATTTAAAATGTTAAAGTGAATTTACGGCGATTCCTCGGGCGCGAACAAACCTAGAAGAATCAGGCAACAAACATTTTTTTGATGATCCTTCATTTAGCTATAGTGTGATGCCAATCGAATAAAACTCATTTATCTAAAAAAGAGTACTCGTAAAAGTATCTAAGCCTAAGCCTAGCCTAAGCTTACTGTGGTTGTTCATTTATTTAAATAAAATCACTCTGGTAGGTGTATAGGTTCTATGCTCACACGATCAAACTAAATTCTCTGTAGGTGCAATTTTTGGGAATATACAATTTAAAAAAATCCTCTGCCCATAGCTTCGCTCGCTTTGTACCCAGATAAAAAGTAGCCTGTATTATTCTGATGTATAAGCTATATTACTGTAAAGTTTCATCAAAATCCGTTCAGTAGTTTTTGCGTGAATGAGTAACAAACATCTATCCATCTTCACAAACTTTCGCGTTTATAATATAGTAGTAGGATTCCCAGACAGATCATCATAGCAAACATAAATACTCTGTTTGGAAATAGGTTTGGAACTATTTGTTTGCTTTTAAATTAAAAATTAAAAAGTTTCTGAAAAAAATCTAGTAGCATAAATCATGTCGACGTTCCCATTGAAAAAGTCGTTAAATCATTATCAGTGTTTCTTAATTCTTACCTTTGTTGGTTCTCGCCTCGTCGTTTGCATTTTTATTACTTTTTAATTTTATCGCCGGGAACAGACTTGTTCCATTCAAGTAGAACGCAGGTAGATGGCAGATCATTTATAAGTAAAATATCTCCCTGTGGTCGTGATCTATGAATATAAACATTACATAAGCATTATGTATGTAATTAGTAGGTAGGTATTTTCTTTGATGTATGTATACATCAAAGAAAATTTGCGATAATATTGAAAAGTTGAAAGATTTTTCATTCTATTTTCCTTTTCTATAGTAATTGATTAAACTTTATTTTATACAAAATAAAATATTTATTTTTTTTGAATGAAAATAGTTCGTTTTATAATTTTAATAAAGAGAATGCCGACGATGGCCAAAGCAGGTCTTGAAGATACTTATTCCCTGTTATATACTATACTTGATGACTTCTGTGACGCAGTGGGCGAAGGCCCGCCTGAACGCAGAAGGTTGCGTGTTTGATTCCCGCCGCGAGACAAATGTTTGTATGATCTTTGTATTTGTCTCGGGTCTGGGTGTCTTATGTATAATATGTATGTATTTACAAAAAATATGTATGTAGTCATGAAGTACCCATAACACAAGCTTTGCTTACTTTTTTGTTTGTCGTGAAGCAAAAGCTCGTCATTTGAGTTCAAAAATTAAAAATAGCCAAGATAAAGTAAAAGCCACTTGGAAAGTAATCAACAGTGAGACTGGAAGAGTCACAACTAAGAACAATAAGTTTAATTTGAAAATTGACAATGCCACTGTCAATCAGGATAGTGATGTAGCTAAAGCGTTCGAAAACTTTTTTACCGACATTCCAGTCTCTACCACAAAATCCTTAAACTCCTCTCCCATAGAAGCAGAGTCATTGTTAAAAGAAAACTTAACAGAATGTAAAATACAATTCAAATTTGATCATGTAAATAGTGATGACATCATAAAAGCTTTCAAACTCATAAATGTTAAAAAAACCACGGACCTCTGGGGCATCTCTGTTTGCGTTGTGAAATCATTGATTGGCATTATTGCGCCCGAACTAGCTTTAATATTCAACGAGTGTATTGACTGTGGTGTGTTCCCTGATTTAATGAAACACAGTAAAATAACTCCACTTTTCAAATCGGGTACATGTTCTGACCCTAGTAATTTTAGACCTATATCAGTACTTCCTACATTTAGTAAAATTTTTGAAAAACTGATTTTAAATCAATTGCAAAGACAATTAAATAATTTACTGCATAATAAGCAATTCGGATTTAGTAAGGGTCGCTCAACCACTGATGCTGGTATTGAGTTAATATCGCATATATTTGATGCCTGGGAGGAATCTCATGACGCTTTAGGCGTTTTTTGTGATTTGTCAAAGGCATTTGATTGCGTAGACCATGTCACATTGATCAGGAAACTACACCATTATGGTATTAGGGGCGGTGCTCTAGACTTTCTCACTTCCTATTTAAGTGACAGAGTACAAAGAGTTGACGTGAATGGAAAACGGTCTCCGGGGTCTCTGGTTACTATCGGTGTACCGCAGGGATCAATTCTTGGACCATTTTTGTTCTTAGTATACATTAATGATCTACCCCACCTTGTAAGGGACGATCATGAGGTTGTATTGTTTGCAGATGACACGTCACTTTTATTTAAATTAAAGCGACGTCAAACCAATTTTGACAATGTAAACAATGCAATCTCTAAGGTTGTAAAATGGTTCAACGTTAACAATCTCCTACTTAATGAAAATAAAACAAAGTGTATTAGATTTATACTACCCAATGTTACACAAGTTAAAGCAAATATCAAAATCAAAGATGAACAGTTGGCTTTTGTGGACACCACCGTATTCTTAGGTATCACCCTAGATAATAAGCTTCAATGGGGTCCTCATATTGATGGGTTATCGAAGAGACTTAGTTCTGCGGCATATGCAGTCAAAAAGATCCGTCTTTATACAGACGTTGACACAGCTAGACTAGTTTACTTCAGCTACTTCCACAGCATTATGTCGTACGGTATACTGCTGTGGGGGAGTGCTGCTGATATCAATACCATTTTTGTGCTGCAGAAGAGGGCTGTTCGAGCAATTTATAATATGGGCCCCAGAGAATCACTTCGCGAAAAGTTTAAAGAAATAAATATAATGACATTCCATTGTCAATACATTTATGAAAATCTGATGTATGTTCACAAAAATATTAATTTGTTTAAGAAAAAAAGCGATAATCACAATGTTAATACTAGAAATAAAGATAAACTCGCTGTTGCCACTTGTAGACTCCATAAAGTTGGTAAATCGTTTAAAGGGCACGGTGTACGCTTTTATAACAAACTCCCAAGAGATATACAAAAATTATCAATTAACAAATTTAAAAACGTAATTAAACAAAAGCTTTATAAAAAGGCATACTATAAAATATCTGGTTATTTAGATGACAAAAACGCTTGGGATTGAAAATGCTCCAACTCGAACCTATTGTTTTGTAAAAGGATCATTAAAAAGAATAACCAGCCTTGTTTTCTTGCCTTTCTTTCCTGGCTTGGTCGCGGAGGAACAGGCACCTAGATAAAAACCGACGTTTCAAAGTGGTCCTTGTGATTTTATTGAATAAATGAATTTTGACTTTGACTTTGACTTTGGGACTAGATGATGCTGTGTAAAAATGTCCAAGATTATTATTATATTAACTAGTTGTTACCCGCGGCTTCGCCCGCATGGTATTTTAATAAAAGTAGCATATGACCGTCTCCAGGCTTTAAACTACATATGTCCACCAACTTTTGAATGAATCGAACCAAGGATTACAATTTATACAAAGTTTAGAACTCAATTGCACACCCCCAAATGGTAGTTTTGAAAAAATAAAAAATACGTGTTTCATTATTTATTTTAAAGTGTATTTGTACAGAGTTTTGAGCGAATGATTTTTTTTTTCATTTAGCTCCCTTAAAGCTATCTACATTCCAAATTTCATCAAAATCGATTTAGTAGTTACGTGGTAACAAACATTCACACACACACACAGACTTTTGCATTTATTATATTAGTAGGATATTATTTTTACTCTTACCTTGAAGAGGCTCAGATTGTATTTTTCAATACAATAGTGTAGAGGTAGTAAGCTAAACAGCTTACTCCAGGGCCAGTAATTGGCATTTTCTACTAGGTTCTAGGTAGAGACAGGTAATCTGCTTCCTATGTGAATGCGGTCAATGCCGGTGTTCTGCCAGTGGCTTCCGGTAATTAAAACTGTCCTTGCCTTGAACTACTGGGGGATCCTTGACTGGATTCTTGTGATAAAAATTTAAGATTCATCCTTTTTAATAAAGACATCATTGGTTTGCCATATTATATCAAAATAGGGTAAGCGTAGCGAGGACTTTTTTATCATACAGTATGAAAGCGGTATTACCAAGACAGAAACATAAGAACAAGCGTAGCGAGGCCTACCCTATTCACAGAATGTTAAAGAAACGAACCCGTATTATTAATAATTATAATAATGTACTTAGTCAAATGGGGATACTCCAAGACTTACCTACAATGTGGCTGCGGAGCACACAAAATATGCCTCATCTAATGTCTTGTCCACAGTAACACCTGCACTATGAAAAACCTGTGCGACGCTTTATAAGATAATAATAAATAAAATAAATAATGCTGGACATTTTCACACAGCATTATCTAGCCCCAAACTAAGCAGAGCTTGTATTATGGGAACTACATGACTGATATACTACTTATATGCATTTTTTTTGTTAATACATACATATTTTACAAAGCAAAAACCCAGACCCGAGACAAATATTTGCAGATACAAACATTTGTCCCGCAGCGGGAATCGAACCCGCAACCTTCTGCGTCTCAGGCGAGCCTTCGCCCACTGCGCCACAGAGGCCGTTAAGAGGAAGATGGTGTAAATGTGGTCAAATAAAATGTAAATGGTGCAAACCATTGACACGACGAAGAAGAAGAAGAAGAAGAATCAATTATTCATGTACAAAACATTCTGGGTGTAGTTTTCAAGTAATAAGGGGATGCTGATTAGAAAATCTGGCCCATTTTGAAAATAAAACATGGCGGAAGCAAAGCATTTCAATTTAAAAGCATTCTTCTCGAGGAATTGTTCCCATGGCGTAGCGTACCGCGTCGCGACCTCACACTAAAGAAAAACCTCATATAACCTAGGTTACCTACCTAACATATAAAAAAGTAGATATCATATAAAACTTGGGGAATGTCTGTCAAAGCAGTGACGAATATATGGACAATCAATTTTGTGGTGTTGGTTCCCCCAGCCATCATGTTTATTTTGTAATATACTGATAAAATCAAAGACGTACAAGAGGCGAATTGCTCATTCTTTGTCTTCACCGAGGAAGTGATTCTAGCTCTGAACACTTCGACATACATGAGACTCAACACCTTATGGCTTATCCGAATGCCACTGGCACATTCGTAAGATTGGCAACTCTGCCGAGCGGCTCGAACTATTCCGATTACTGCCGCTCGGTCACTTTCGTTGATATTGTTTTCGGGACACGCACCGACGTACAACTTTATCGTTCTGTACTAGATAAACTGTATTATTTCTCGAACCGACATTAAATAAGTGTGAGATATACATATTGGTTTCAATAAAGAGAGCTGAACAGCAAGTACAGCAACTCTTCAACCTAAAAACGTTGTTGTACTGAACGCGGAAGTCACTACTCTGTACGAATATCATGAACTCATTAGTGACGAAATGAAATTCACACATCACCGCTCGGATCCCTCTAGTCTACCATAACCATTGGTTACTAGGTAACTTAGCTAGGTATGTAATGCGCAGTCAAATTCGACATTAGCATAGGATCACTTGAGACGGCGCGCGCCAAGTTTGCGTTGGTCAGCTCTCGTTTAGAGTGGATAATGCATCTGGGATTGCACGCCGATTGCACGAGTTTCAAGGGTGGGATAAGGTGCAGGTATACACTAGAACCTTTTATTAGGTATGTGAGAGTATGTAGTAAACATCATGCAGGTATTTGGTTATACAATAAAACAGAAGACGCAGTTTAGAGAGGCCCACCACCCTCGTCAAACCAGAGTCTGGGTAAACGCAGTCTAAGATTGCTCGTTATGCCACTCTTTAATGTCAGGAAGTGCACCCAAAGTTTGTAATTTGCGATAAATTTGTGAATTTAATCGACTTGCCCTATTATAGTATAACTAGATTCTGCCCACGGCTTCGCCCGCATGGTACCCGGTTAAAAAGTAGCCTATGTGTTACTCTGATGTTTAAGCTATATTACTGTAAAGTTTCATCAAAATCTGTTCAATAGTTTTTGCGTGAAAGAGTAACAAACATCCATCCTCACAAACTTTCACTTTTATAATATTAGTAGGATAGGATAGTAGGACTACCAATATGATATAATGACATAATTGAAATCTGAAATCAACACTCGTGTACTTGAAAATGTTTCTTGACTGTGTGGTGAAAGGATTCAGTTTCTTCCATGAAACCTGTCTGAAAAATAGGCACATCGCTCGATTTGGAACTTTAAAAGTTTTTAGTCAAGGAGAATGAAACGATTAATGACCCCTTATCGAAGGCGTGCCTAATCAAGACTAATGCCCGCCCGCTCTAACTGAAGGGGTGAACTCGTAAACTTTAGACTTTGATAAAGGTTTCGCTTAGTGCTGATCTGATTATGTTGTACGGAAATTAGGCACGTACTTTTGTCGTAGCTAAGTTTATCAGAAGATAAATTATCTTTTTTCGGTTGATTTATAGAAGTTCCCAGACTTTTTTTCTCATAGACCACTTTCAAAATTTAGCTAGTTCCGGTGGATACCCAGCTACATTTTTACCATACTCCCAAAACTCGACAAAAAATGTGAAGATTAGATCTAACCACTGCTCGTATTGCGTCCCTTTGCACGTCTGAACAAGCGTTGAGGACGGCGGCGGCGGCAGCGGCAGCGCTTTGCAAGTCTCGACACGTTGTACTGAATATGGAATATGCAAGTTTTTACAAGTAACAGTCGCTGAGCTTCTTAAAATATTATCTGCGTACATTGATAGGTAAATTCAAGCCAAAATTTCAGTTCTTCACTATCGAAACCCCCGTTTACGAATTGTAAACCCCCATTTTATTGTCACGCCAACGTAGACCCCCGTCGAGTCTCCCGTGGACCCCTGGGAGTCCTGGACCACTTTGGGAACTAACTTATAGCGTTCTTTGTTTGTGTCTACATACATCCGTTTATCCCATCCACTAAATTCTATAATTATTTGACGATTAAAGAATTGAACTGTTCGATTCGTATCATTCTTCTATCGAGGTTATTAGGTATATACTCGTAAGTATGGACCATTCGCAAGGCAGGGAATCCAGAGTTTGACTGTAGGTACTCCTTACAAAGTGTATCATATACCTACTAGGACCTACTTAGCTTCCATAGAGCTTCAAGTACCTATTTACTTGTAAATTGAAAATTTTCTGATGAATTAAAAACTTTTCATAGTTTATGATTATCTCTTGAAGTCAGTTAAAAACACTTAGAGCATTTTGACAACTTTTTTAGCAACACTAGTAAAATACCCGCGGCTTTGTCCGAGTTTTGTTTTTCCCATTCAAACTTCATTCTTCAACTGGACTGATAGGGTTGAGTTTTGAAAAAAATATTTTTTAGCCACTCACATGTAAATCTACTGTCGTAAAAAATGGTGGGACATCGGAGCATTAGTGCACTTCTCAAAGGTACTTACCGTTTAGACTGTGCGTACATTGTCAGTTATGGCCCGGTCAAAAAGGCGCGGTGGCGGCGGTGGCGCTGGCTAGCACGCGAACTTCGACAACCACTTGGAAACTCTTTGATCGTCACCGCCACCGCCATCGCCACCGCTTAGTGGCTACATAATAATTTCATAATTATGTATTTAGATTCCTCCAATCCAATAAAAAACCTCATTATGTCTACAATCAGATATCACGGCAACTTTAATCACCCACTTTGGTCGCAAAAGTACAAACACTTGACATAACAGCGCTTTCCAACTGTACTAAATCCTGATTATAGCTAATTTCGGGAGATGTTTCTTTTAAAGTTGGCAAGCAGAAGTTACTTTGAATCGTATTGTGGTCGCCCTAATCAAGTTCTAACCAGATTGTTATTGTAAGAGAGCATTTTCATTCGTAAACTCGTCATATGAAGAATTCTAGGAGCGTTTACAATTCTTTGGGGCGGTATTTTTATTTTATATAGAAACGAACTTATGATGATGATGATAAGAATCTAACCTAATCTAATCTAAAGAACTAACTTACCTACTGCATACTTGCTACGAATACGCTACGAATACGCTACGAATGCGCTACGAACCGCTGCGAGCGTAACACCTCGTGGAACACTGGACTTCAACGAACCAAAAGACTCGATTATTTACAATAGTGCACGGCGCGACGCGGAAGGAGAAAGTCGCAACCACTCACCCTGATGAAGACTCTCGGAATGAGTCGAAACTTAGTCGGTGCCTTCACCGATAGTGTAGTACGTAGTAAATACCCGTTTTTACAATATGAATAGTCAAGGTCACGATAGTTTTTGGAATAAAATATTTACAATAGATAGATTTATTTTTGGCATAGTTTTTTTTTGTATTTTTTTAAACCGCTACTATGCAGGTTTACTCAGGCAAGATGGTCCAAAACTTATGATGGGCCTTGCTACTCATGCAAATCACTCTTTTATACATTCAACGATTTTGAACAGTGACTATTTTTGTGAGTAAATATTTGCTTGTAATCTAGTTTTAGTGATGAAGCTGTTGGGCTTTGATTTTTTTAGCAAAGGTACTTAACATAAAATGGAAAATTGAACAAAAGAAAAGATCTAAAATAAAGCGTATCAAGCTAGGATTTCTAAATATCGCCCGTCTCAAACGGAAGGGTACAATGAAAATGTGATAATTCCTCGGTTAAAATGTAGTACATAGTATCCGTTACACTTCTCAGTAAAGCAGTAATCAAGTGTCGAGTCTAATAATAAGAATCGTCTGGCGGGCGGGTGATATCGTTGAACGTGCCACAATTTAAATAGCTTTTCCACCTTGAGATGTAAAAATTTTGCAATCATGAAGAGGGAGTAAGTATTTTTATAGGTGACAGATTAATTTGAAATAAAGTTATAATAACATAAGTAGCTAGATTATACACACATAGTTGTGTAGGCATATTAGGTACTTAAGTATACAAGTATAACAATTTACCAAGGACAATCGTATGTATTCGTAGCATGAGATACCTTATATAGATAAAACTTAATTGTAAAAATAATGTTCGATATTTTTCATCTTCTAGCCCCAGGAATTAATAGTTCTGTCTGTCCCCCCATCAGTAACAGAGGGGCAGAAAGAACTTTTTTAAAATAATAAAAGTTCTATCTGTCCCCCCGTTGCTACTTCGAACAGATCGAACTTTTTTGTCCCAACTGTCACCCTAGGGGGACAGAGCTGGGTGACAGATGGGAATCATTCAAACTAAGCAGAGCTTGTATTATGGGAACTACATGACTGATAGAACTTTTATACTTTTTTTTTGTAAATAAAACACGCAGACCCGAGAATAATATTTGCAATATACGAAATCAAGCAAAATACGAATCCTGGAAATAAATTGGGCGGTATTATCGCTAATCGCGATCTCCAGGCAACCTTTGTATGTATTAGTCATGAAAAGGATTGATGCGTTTAAAAGAGTGTTAAGAAACACACAATAATTTAATACTGGTATTATAAATGCGAATAATTTTTGCTAATGATCTTTGTAAAGGCATTTTCATTTACGTATAGGTAGTTCGTGAATAACATGAAGGCTTCTTTTTATTCGGGCATCCCTCGGACGAAGCCGCAGGTAAAACCTAGTTATACACCCACATTAAATACGGGCAACGTATTTGCCCGTATTTAATGTGGTAATAATGTGTATGTCATAACAATTTGACGATAGTTAACAAACAATCCACAATATAAATATCGTTCCTAGCTTTGCGGTATGGGCAATCATTAAACCTACTTCTTGACTTCACACTAATCTCAATGCATTAGCATTTCAACTCATTTAGTGCCATTTGAATACTCAGATCCTCAATAACTCTTTTCAACTACATTTCCATGATCTTGAACCTCGCAAAAGAGTCAATAATAATAAATCCTACCTATTCAAGAGGAGAGCCAATTTCGCAGTAAGCGCGCGGTATGTTGGAAAACAGTACCACAACTTAGACAGTGCGGCTGTGGCATAGCATCGGCTCTGTTGCGTAGTAAGTAATTTAAAACCAGAAAAAAAATAAAAAAAAACGAATTAAAAAATAACAATAAAAAGACGCTAAAAATAATTAAATTGCAGATTATTATTTTATGCGCTACCTACTAACACATCGCTTTTAACGATGTGGCGCTTTCACCGGGGCGGCGATTGTGGAAGATGAAGTAAAACGACTGCTCGAGTTACAATTGGTATATAAAATACATTATCTGTATTAGTGCGAGAAACGTCGAGTCTACAAAGTTACACAAACATGATTGCACAAAGCTTGACTTGTGCAAAGATTATTTAGGAAATACCCACCAACAAATAGGGGTAGGTATATAATACTCTATTACTACAGCAGTAGAATGAGTAGAGCACCCAAGACAAAGATTTTGTCGCTCTAACCAACCCCGTGACGCGATATCTGCTGTCAGTTCCAATAACCTAAATATCTCTCTCGTGCCTTGAACATACAGGAACTGCAGCTACACACAGCATGAACAGTACACTGAGACGAACGTTTCGTCTACGGAAGAGAAGCCAAACATTACCTCTGTTTCTCTTTACCGTTAGACAAAAGAAAGAGACCGAAATATGTTTCTTCTCTTTCGTCGACAAAACCGTTGTCTTCGGTGCACACGCTATGGTGCTGCTGTGCGGCTATGCTTTATCTAACACTGTATTAAACTGTACTGTGGTAAAAGCATTGAATCGGCGCCGATAAAAATGCGAAATCCTCTTGCAACGAATGGAATTGCGTATTGGGGCTCAGACAGGGTGTAATCTGCCTGCCTACGGTACCCTAACTGTCCCGAGAGTTCCGTGCCACGAGTACTCTACACTTACTGGCATAGACTAGGCATTGAATAGAGCGAATGTGATCTTTAATATATACCTACCTAAATATCTACTTATACATAGTGTGAAGACCATCAAGTTAAAAAATATAAAGCACTTTAGACAAGAATCACAAAAACAGGCACTAGTGATTTGTAGGTGGCTATGGGTAGGTATTTATGTACATAGGCATTGGTAAATTATTTCGTCATCAGAAAATACGTTTTCTTTAAAAACTTTACCAAATACGAAGGTAGTTTTAATAATTAATTCAGCATTTTACAAAACAATGCTTGGAATGTAAAAATATACTTTTGCGCAGTCTCACTTATTTCTAGAGAGGGATTATATACAATAATACATGCCTCTATGAATACCTAAGTGAGACTGCGTGGCACCTCTGCAAACTAAGGCGTGGCCTAGTCTATGGTCGGTGCATGGAATCGCGCCAGAACTAAATGAAATTGAAATTAGCTTTCTCTCCCTAGAGCCGCTAGCAGAATTTTCCAAAATAAAAGCGTATTATATTTTAAAATACGATTTCAGTCGCTCTCGTAAATGGGAAAGTCCGGAAACTTAGGACGTCTGGAAGGACATAAAAAATGTAGAAAGCTGACGTTAGTTACCTCCCTAGTTATGTCTAGGTCTGGTAGCAATTTTGGTAATATTATCAAAAAGGAAATTGCCAACTGTAGTCATGCATACCGGTAAGCTAAAAAACTTATGTTAATGTACTTCGTGTCTCTATACCTACTCATTATACACTATTCGACATATGTATATCTTATAGGTAGATATATTTGGCATAAAAGTTTGAAGGTTCGTTGAATTACATGAAGGAAGACTATGGAAATAAAGTGAAAGAGTGCCCCACGTTGGGCGCCAATTATTATTTAAAAATTACCTATAAAAATTCAATCGTCTTCCTCCTTCTTGTTTATGGTGAATTCTAACTAAAACGGAATATTTGCGGGAATCCCAATAAAATACGCGCTGTAAAGGCTTACGGGGCATGTTTGCGTTTAGGTACAAGCGCTCAAAATTGAGCGGCGCGCATACCTGATGAGCGAGCGTGGGAACAGAGCAAGGCGCTGTATGACGCTCAATCGAATCATTTAAATGCCTAAATATTTTCAACAGGCATTTTTGTAATGGATTTATCAGCTTATTTAAACACTTGAATGCCTACGCTATAAGTACCTAGGTACACACACTGATTTCCTATCATTTGGTAAAGTTGATATATTTTGACAACCTCTGTGGCGCAGTGGGCGAAGGTCCGTCTGAGACGCAGGAGGTTGCGGGTTCAATTCCCGCTGCGAGACAAATGTTTGTATGGTCTACATTCATTTTTCTCGGGTCTGGGTGTTTTCTATGAATAATATGTATGTATTTACAAAAAAATATGTACATAATTAGTATATCAGTCATGTAGTTCCCATAACACAAGCTCTGCTTACTTTGGGGCTAGATGGCGCTGTGTGAAAATGTCCAGCATTATTTATTTTTATTTATTTTAGTTTTCCTTTTAATTGCTGTTCCATAGGAATTCATTCAAAAGTGGCGGTAAAATTCGAAGACTCTAAGTTTTATTGTAAATACATACATATTATACACAGGAAACACCTAGACCTAAGACAAATATGTTTCTCTATCTATACCTTTTTTAACTTGTGCGATAGCCGTGGTGCTGAGAGGGTAATTAAGTACCTGCCTAACGCACGGGATTAAAATCCGTTCAATATTAAAACACTCTGGCCTCTCATTGGGCCCTGAAAATACCTTATTCCTCTCGAATCCAGGGAAAACACGCATCAATCGTCTAATCCAGCGTCCGAGACACGCACGAACGAGCCGCGAGCGCGCCTTGGAGCAAACACTAGGTTTTCTGACGTGCATCTTAGATGAGCTACCATACAGCTTGGAGAAGGTAGTCATCAACAATAGGTAAACACAACTGGCTTCACTTACACAACTTCTTTTCTTTTGATTGACAATGACCATTAAATAAACACCCAACAGACATACAAAGTCCTGGATCTCTAGACAAATACCTCACGCTTCGCCAATTTGCCAATAAAAACTTGGCAGCAGTCACGCCACATCTCAAAAGCTAATGTCGTTTCCATACAATTCAATTATTCCGAAATGTGTTAACGCCAACAGAAAGTGGTTGCTGGCTAATGGCCTGGACCCTAAATTACCATCTAGGGTCCAAGCTTCAAATCAAAAATGATTACGAATACTTCACAAGTGATTTTAGAGACTTTCCGTCTGGTCATAGCTGACTGGCTTGGCAGAGTCACTACAGTGACAGACGAATGGTGCATGGATGGACAGAAATGGCGAGACTTCTAAGGCCGTTATCGTTATTTGGCTTCAGAATTTGAAAAAGTAAGAGAATCGAACCAACACCCTCAGAAGATTTAATGCAGGGCCATCAGGGTGAAAAGAAAAATAAGCGTGAGTATTTGTTTATAGTTTTGCCCCATTCATGCTCTTAAGACAGTAGTTACGAAGTAGTTAGTTTTTGGGATTGAAAATGCTCCAACTCGATAAAAAATTTAGGTAAAATGATAATTAAAAAGAATAACCAGCCTTGTTTTATTGCCTTTCTTTCCTGGCTTTTTGCGGAGATAAGGCAATTGATAAAACCGAATTTTAATGAATAAATGAATTTTGACTTTAACTTTGACTTTGAGCTGTGAAATAAAGTTTAACGTTCCTTCCTTCCAAATGCTACTGGGAAGGAACTGCCAAAAAAACATGAATTGACGGTTTTTTTTATGATAACTTTATGAACTTCGGAACAGGAGTTGAAGCAACTACGGAACAGCGTGTCTCTTGCACAGTTCTATAAATCGACAACAGTTTGGTAGGTAATGACTTCAGCCGACACTCATGCCATATCCAAATAATTTCCAAGTTGAACACATGAGGAGTTAAATTAGTAACGTGTTCTGTATTCAGGGTGCGCACGTTGGTTTTTTCCTCGCTTGGCGCTCGGCCGTGCGTGAATCTGCATTCTATTGTTCGCGGCAAACACCATTAGATAAATATAATACTGAATGGTGTCTACTGTTTACTGGTTCTACAAATACCTATTGTACTTTGGATATTGAACACAGGAAAGAACGTTTGGAGTTTCTTTAAACAACTGAAGTGACAAACATACTGCCGTTAAGCGTAACTTATTGACGCAAGACAAAGACGTATCGCGCGTGGCGACCCTGAGACATAACTGGTGAAAAGTTTCATGTGGCAGTAATTTCATCGGTACCCTCTACCTACAAATCGGAACACAGCAATGCAGGAATTACTGGTTGGTGGCAAAAATAGGTATGGTTGGAGAAGTTGGTTCCTCCAAAAGCATATATTCGCTTGATTTTATTTTTATGAAAATAATAAAATCAAGAGAATAAAAATTAAATATCTATTGCAAAGGGTTTACTGTCCTTTGTAATTTCGCGTAACAGAATATCGGGCTGCGTGAATATTGGACATGTGGAATGTCCACACTGTCTTAATTGTTTTTTTTTAAATATTGCTGGGCATTTTTTATTTATAATTCTTTATTGCACATTTTATAAAAGTGAACAATGGGCGGACTTAATGCTAAAGCATTTTCTACCAGCCAACCCAATTTGTAGTGATCACATTTTTCACAGCGTCATCTAGCCCCAAACTAAGCAGAGATTGTATTATGGGAGCTAAATGACTGTTAAACTACTTATATACTTTTTTTATTAAATACAATACATATTATAAATAGAAAACACCCAGACCCGAGACAAACATTTGTCCCGCGGCGCGAATCGAACCCGTAACCTGCGTCTCAGGGGGCCTTCGCCCACTGCGTCACAGAGGTTGTCCAAAGGTGTTTTGTGTGTGAAGTCTGTGCATTGACATAAAGTTAATCCCTGCATCTCCACCATTTTGTGATCACGATACAAGTTATCTAGTTAAGGTAACCAATCTGCTTCGCTTTTGATCTAAAGAGGTTAGTATACATGCCACATTATAATGATAATTACACAAAGCGCTCATGATATACTGTTTATATACATTCTTAAAACTCTTTGGGACCGCGAATCGATGCCTTCCCATCGATGACTGTAACTCCACGGCAGGTGTTGCTAGTCACGGTCGCATCGCATATCGTCGCTGTATCTAGCTGAGGATGACTGTGGACATCATCACGGGATACTGATCTGAATCACCATCTTCTAAGACGAGGGCCACAGACAGTGGACTGTCGAGGTCTCAAGGTCGCCAACGCACGAGTGATAATTCTGCTGTTGCAATCGTTCATACGTTACGGTAACCACTTACCAACAGGTGGGCTGTATGTTGCCACTAATTGTTACAGGCTGCGACGTAAGAGGTACTGGTTCTATTCCCGCTGCAGGACAAATGTTTGCATGTTCTGCAGATATAATTATGTTCCGGGTATTGTGGTACCACGATACTCGTAGTTCCTGATACCCACGACACAGGGAATCCTAGTGTGGGCTGAAGACTATGTATATCTCCTGGATGTTTATTATTTTATTTATAACTAGCTTTTGCCCACGGCTTCGCCCGCGTGACACCCGGATAATAAGTAGCCTATGTGTTATTCTGATGTATAAGCTATATTACTGTAAAATTTAATTAAAATCCGTTCAGTAGTTTCCGAGTGAAAGAGTAACAATCATCCATCTTCAAACTTTCGCGTTTATAATATTAGTAGGATTTTTCAATTAACATTAATTTTCTGCTACATAAATAAAAATAAAACATTTTTTTCAAACAATAAAACACCGACTTTTATTTAACTACATAAACAACCATTTAGAAATTTTATTATAGTAGATAGTCACGGTCTTTCATTTGTGAACTTCTTTATTGGAAATTTAAAATCTTCAAAAAAAATTATATAAGATTATCATAGGTTGATTTGACCACAAACAAGTAAATAACAAAATAATTATACAATATAAAAACACCTGCAATAAAATGCCTATTTACTACGATCACTCTTCGATTGCATGTATATTAACTACGATTTTATTTACATATCCAATAAAAAATATTAATCTAACATTATGGCGTAATTTACAATAATAATCTATCAATTTTGACCACTGCATAAACTCTGAAAGAATAACACAACTATGTACTTACAAGTATAAATAAATAAATAATGCTGGACATTCACACAGCATCATCTAGCCCCAAACTAAGCAGAGCTTGTATTATGGGAACTACATGACTGATATACTCTATATACATATTAGCTTCTTCCACGGCTTTGCCCGCGTGGTACCCGGATAAAAAGTAGCCTATGTGTTATTCTGATGTATAAGCTATATTACTGTAAAGTTTCATTACAATCCGTTCAGTAGTTTTTGCGTGGAAAAGTAACAAACATCCACCACCATCCTCACAAACTTTCGCATTTTTCTAATATTAGTAAGATATAGGCAAAATATACAAAAAGCTAGCTATCTAAAGACCATTGCTAACAATCTATAGATAGGTCAACGGATCCAGATCACTACCAGACAGAATCGTTCCCAAAATCCTTGCCGCATTGCCACACTGAACGGCAATGCTAATGTGTTGAGTCAGCTCTTTGGTATTCTCCGCTTCGATTATTCTCTAAAATACATTATAACATTAATATATTATAAATTAATAATACGCCGCTCAATATTGGCGATGGGCTTGCAACCTGGCACGTGGAATGGGAACTACTTGCAAAACGCGGGCATGTGCCTAATACAATGTTTAGGCGTGACTCTGACTACGTACAGTTGTCTGGTAGAAATTGCTATTTAGCGATAAGACCACCCGTTGTACAAAATTATCAATGTTCTTAGTACTGTGACGTGCGCGGCCTAGCTAACTACGTTACGCTAGCGCCATCTCTTATCAAATGGACGC
This sequence comes from Perizoma flavofasciatum, assembly GCA_958496245.1. Taxonomy (NCBI): domain Eukaryota; kingdom Metazoa; phylum Arthropoda; class Insecta; order Lepidoptera; family Geometridae; genus Perizoma; species Perizoma flavofasciatum. The sequence goes on from OY292424.1 coordinate 14,819,060, forward strand.
ATTACTTGTTCTACCGCCATCTAGTATCGACTGGCACAAACCGCGCTAGTAAAAGGTGGTAGTTTCTCGAATGTTTGAGGTGCGAGGCAGCGTACAGGCCACGCCCACCTACGAGAATATTCCGGAAGAAACGCCTTACGAGATATATAAGAGCGGGAAAGGACCGGTACCGACAGTTCTATTCAAGATTTTAGATGTGAATTATTTGAAGTGATAAAGAAGCGATGACTAGTGAAGTGACAGGTTGTGCTAGTGTTGTACTTAGTGATACAGTGTTTTTGTTTTAATTGTGTAGTTTCGTTGTGCTATTTATTGTTTTGTTGTCATTTTTAAAGTGTGATTTTACTAATAGTGTTCATTTGGTGTATAATTGGACTTAATTATTTTATCCCGAAGCCTAGCTCGCAATAGTACTTTAAGTTAATGTGTTATTTGGTGTGAAATAAAGTATTTTCTATCTATCTATCTACTTGGTAACCTCAAAGTTTTATGCATGGGGTACGTATCTGAGGGTGATGACTTAACTAAGCTGATGTGTTATTGATGTTCAATAAAGAATTTTCTATCTATCTATTTATCTACTTGGTAACCTCAAAGTTTTATGCATGGGGTATGTATCTGAGGGTGATAACCTTACTAAGCTGACGTGTTATTGGTGTTCAATAAAGAATTTTCTATCTATCTATTTATCTACTTGGTAACCTCAAAGTTTTATGCATCGGGTATGTATCTGAGGGTGATGACTTAACTAAGCTGATGTGTTATTGATGTTCAATAAAGAACTTTCTATCTATCTATTTATCTACTTGGTAACCTAAAAGTTTTATGCATGGGGTATGTATCTGAGGGTGATGACTTAACTAAGCTGATGTGTTATTGATGTTCAATAAAGAATTTTCTATCTATCTATCTATCTATCTATCTACTTGGTAACTTCAAAGTTTTATGCACGGAGTATGTATCCATCCTAGGGCATCTTTTGTAGACCTTTGAGGATGTTTGAGACGTCAGGCGCTTTTAGCCTTCCTGTCTCTCAGCAGGCTGGTTATAAAGTACTCCCCGGCTCTGTAAGAGGACCTGACGAGAGGTCCGCTGGCTACGTAGAGGAAGCCGAGGTCCGCCCCGCGCCCCTCCCACTGCTGGAACCTGTCCGGAGTCACGTACTCGAAGACCTTGAGATGCCGCTTCGTGGGCTGCATGTACTGACCGAGGGTGAGGCAGTCCACGCCGGCGGTGCGGAGATCTGGAACAAGCACCGGAGCATGATGACCTCTGTGGCGCAGTGGACGCGGGCAGAAGGTTGCGGGTTCGATTCCCGCCGCGGGACGAACGTTTGAATGGTGTAAGTATTCGTCTCGGGTCTGAGTGTGTTCCATAATAAGTATGTTATTACAAAAGAAAATGTATATCAGTCATGTAGTTCCCATAACACAAGCTCTGCTTAGTTTGGGGCTAGATGATGCTGTGTGAAAATATCCAGCATTATTTATATATTTATTATTTATTTATGAAGATCTCATAGGTATGCTGGAAGAAAACTCTTTTTAGGAATAAGCTCGCGTGTGTAATTATGTACTCTCATTATATCTTGTGTGAATGTGTTTATTTATGTACAATAACAGTTATGTTTATATACATAAACGTAGGTTAAGTTTTAATTAAGATATTTAACATTGGTTACTACTCGAAAATATATGTTTTTAATAATAACAAATAATTGAATTGAAGAATAAAGGAAGCATTTCGTTCTTTTAAATCGGAATTCGTTCTCCGGCGGTCTTTATGTTATAATATTGTTAGCTATGCCTTCCAGACAACACAGATCCGTTTCTGTCAAATAATTATATCCTCAGAGCAAATATTATAATATTTGTGCCGCGATGTAAGTAGCCGGTATATGCTTTTGTTTGCCATAAGAGGTTGTTTGTCTCTGTTACTTTAAGAAACGGCTTTTTCGAATGAAATGCGGTTTTCCACAATCAATTCGTATGACTTTGAGGGTGGATGATGAAAGGTTTAATCGACGCAAATCACGTTGCAATAGACGATGAAATACACAGTGGTTTTAAATTTTGAAAGAATAACTTGTGCTTGACCGGTTTGGAACCCACGTCAGACTGAAAGTAATGGTCGCTAGCCACTACGCCATTACCGCAGACGGAAATTTTACCTTTCATAGTCTGTTCCACTTGCTCATCAGTTTCTCCTAATCCCAGCATTATCGAGGACTTCGTTATCAGCTCTGGATTAATTTCCTTTGCCGTCTCCAACACCTTTAATGTTTGCTGGTATCTTAAACAAAGAATAAATACTTAGTCACTTATCCACGAATATAAACACGTGTCCAAAAACGGTGATGGAAAACATCGTCAGGAAACCGGCATGCCCTAGAGATAAACTCGAAGGCATGTGCCATCAGTTAGCGTTCCAATAAGCGGCGATGGCCTTCCAACTTATCACATGGAATGCTAAGAGAAAGTTAAGTGAATGGTTAATGTGTAACTTTTTTTTAAAGCCTAGATGAGTATGTCACATATAATAATAGAAATAAATCTGTATGACATTTTTAATATTTGCACGCCTGCATTGACGACCGAGGTGGCGCGGTGGGCGAAGGTCCACCTGCGACACAGGAGGTTGCGGGTTCGATTCCCGCCCTGGGACATATATTTGTACGATCTGCAAATATTTGTTCAGGGTGTTCTGGGTATATTCTATGTATAATAAAAAAATATCTATCTATGTAATGTATTAAGTATATCAGTCATCTAGTACCCATAACACAAGCTCTGCTTAGTTTGGGGCTAGATGATGCTGTGTGGATTGTCCAGCATTATTTATTTATTTATTTTCAATCATAATGTTTAAGACCTATGTGCCTATTCTTGCAAATAAATAATATGATATGATTAAACTATATACACAAATCAATTCCATGGGAACCGTTTTTTGAATATCACCGCTGATCTTGAAATCACTCATGACAAAAAGGTCACCGATGACTCTGATATCACAGAAGACAGCAGAACAAAACAATACAGGATATTGTTTCGCTTACGTAAAATGTAACGTATTTATCAAAGTCAAATCAAATCAAATCAAATATTTTTATTTTAAGAAAAATGATTGTACAGACCACTTACGAAAAATACTAAAAACTATAGGTAGGTACCTAAAGCAAAACAAAATCATCCGGTATATTATTCTACCTCGTGTGTTCATAAGTTTTGAGACGAACTTATTTAATTAATTTAAAAAGAAAGTAATTCATGCAACCTTTTTTAAAATTTTAAATTTCGAATGTTTTGAATCAGAGAAAATATACATTTGAATATTTGTTTCATTCTCCGTGAAAATGGCGCCAACAAAAGATTTGCGTGCGACTGTAATTTCACTGTTTCAAGCAGGAAAAAAACCAATGCAAGTTTTTAGTGAAATCCA